>JAOQMS010000003.1:6530344-6543528 GCA_027563885.1 Erythroxylum longipes | reverse complement strand
ATGAGATATTTGATTTTATTAAAATTAAATTAATTATAATTATAATTTGATTATAATTATAATTATAATTATAATTATAATTTTAATTAAAAACCTTATGATTTTTTTTGTTTAAAGGGAAGAAATTTAGAAGCTAGCACTTTTTGTTTTCTTCCTTTCAAATCATTTTGAGAATTGCTCTGTAGATACTATCTTGATATTTGAGCAGCTCGTAATTGATCAATGGGAAAAAAAGTTTTCAAAGATTTTTCAACAGGAAAGTGAACAAGGTATGATTTCTAAATCGTTTTATGTTTTATTCAAATTTATTCAATTATTGGGATCCGCTTAAAATCTATAAAAATTTTATTTTCTACTGCACCCGTAATTCGATTACAGTTAGATTACAGTACTTTGATGCGACAATTGGTCGGTGGATTACAACATTTGTGCACTTACCCATAATTGATCATCCGACAGCTTTAAAAAGGACTTTTAAGACACTCGAATGCTACACCCAGTCATGGTTTATTTCTTAAACAGGCTTCTCACACACAAATTTCAACATATAGTGATGTTGATTGGGGTAGTAATGTTGATGATTGAAAGTCAACTACCGATATTACAGTCATTATGGGTAATAATTTGGATTCATAGGGCGCAAAAAAACAAAAGACAACATCAAGATATTTAACAGAAGTCGAAAAATACCTTCATGTTCCAGTCATGATCAGTTGAACCAAATCATTGTTCAACTCTCAGTTTCCTTTCAGCACAATTTGAGGAAAGGTGATAAGGATAACAATAAAGTTATTATAGTTTGTTATAAAAGAGTTGTACAACTTAATGTATTGTTGCTTGGCCTTGTCGTGTTACCTGGCCAGATCCTTGTACACAAGACTGAATTAGGCCCTTATACCATCGTTATTAGGAAACTAAAGGAGTTCTGATCAACAATCAGCAGAAAAGGTTTAAGTTCAAATTTGATGAAGTTAAGCTTAAAAGACTAGACACTTGTTATTCATCCAACAATGAAGTTGGGCTTAGAAGGAGAGACTGTAACATGCAGCTGGGTTAAAAGTCATGCCGAAGTACTTCTACAAGCAACCACTGGAGGTTACACTTACACATAGGCCCATACCTATGAGGTTAGGTTCCACCTTCTGGCTTATGCCTTTGGATGTGGAAACAGGCTAAAGTCTCCTTTTCCTTCATGCTGAAAGAGAAATCGACTGGGTTGCTTACAAGTTGCTTAAAGCTAATGTAAGCTATAAAACATGATGCGGCTGTATTAATTAACAGAAAAAGAGTACACGTATATCAACTAATAACAAAGATTAAGAACAATTCAACTTGTGTTGATTATTATACTTGATTCATCTTAATGCTAATGTAAGTTTTGTATGGTGGAATTCGGTATGATCACTATTGGGTCAAATTTAAAAAAGTAATATTGTTTTATTAAAATTTATAAAATGATATATTTTGATAAGTTATTTTTTTATTTGTTGAACAAGATAATATCTTTTTATTAAATTTTAATAATATATCTTTTTTCAAATCAATTTAGACAAATTTGATCTATTAATTTTAAATCGAATCAGATATAAATTATCAATTATATTAAAAATCTTTTGATTCAAAGATAAATTGGCAAATGAGTAATGAAAGATAAAACAATCACAAATAGCAATTCATCACAAGTAATCTGCATAAGAAGTTATTGTATTAAATATTAATTAAAAGAAACAATTGTAGTTAAGCATCAAGCCAGCATGGGTGGCTTGGAAATACATCTTTTTGTTGAGTTATGTCACTTAGTCCCCCCTCAAAATCATAAACATTAAAGTACGTCCGAGGTACTCCACAACTATTTCTTTTTTTTCCCCCCTCAGATTAATTAGGGAAGTGAAGAAAAATGAGGGGAAATAAATAACATGGCCCATAAGTTAGGAATAAAAGAATAATATACCAGAAAAAAGAAAAGAAGAAGAAGAAAAGGAAGGTAGGGTTTAATAACTTCAGGAATGATACATCAGGCATTGTTTAATTTGACTTTTCAAGCACTCCTACCATAGTGCAACACCATGACATGATCAGTGGTTGCCGAGTGTGGAAGCAAAGTAACTGAGTCTCTTGGGCTCCATATGTTATCTCTTACATGCTGTAACGTCAAGAAAGGTAGAAGCTGTTGCCCTCTACATGTTATCTCTACCTGCTTTAAAAAAAAAAAGTTATGTTCGAACAATCACAACCATTCATTTAATAAGTGTTAGAGGATAATCCAAACCCTATAAAATGTAATAGCTACACAATGCGCATGGAAGTTTCAAAAAAAAAGGAGCAAGCAAAGCAGTCATTATCGTGGTGGCAGATATTAGAAAAACGTCAATTCATCACTTGAAAGCTTTTCTGGCTCATGCAGATTTCAAGCCACCTATGGAGGATTCGCCTTTATCCAAGTTAATCATTGTAATTTCTTACTTTCGACCGATTTGATTTTTGCATACCCTTTACACCCCTATGTTAAAAGATACATGATTTCATATATAAAACGTATACTTCACCCTATAAAATTCTACCCCCACAAAACTAAAAACCCTTTTCTTCGCTTTACTCAACAGAGATTCCTCATTCCTATATGCCCAATTAAAATAGCACTAGTCAGTTGTCAGCCGTGGAAGCAGACTCTATGGAGGCTGCCGGTCACCCCCTCTTGACATCAGAACTTCCCGAGATTAATCATTACGGCCCCAACCAGACTTTGCTCGTAAGCCAAAATCATGACTTCCATAGACTTTTTCATGTAGTGGCAACATTTTATTAATCTAAAATATATGCTAAAGCAAAGCATTAACATTAAACTAACATCCATAAGGATCTTTAAATATTAGGAGTTGTGGACTACGATGTGTTAAAAGACTTCTTAAGAATTATTTATATGAAAGTTATTAAATAAATTATTAATTTGTTAAATGGTTTATTCAAACTTTAAGTTATGGATTATCACGTCAACTGGGAAGTTCTTTTTACTAAATACTCAAAAGAAAATGACCAAAAGTTTTATAATGGATCTAAAGAGCACAGCCTCTGAATTAATATATTCTCACTGTTCATTATTATATTTAACCTGAATTACTTCCTTTTGTAGCTGTATATATAACATCATTCTCATGTCATGCACGTCTCTCTCACGTTGCTCTCTTCCTTCCTTGGAAGAAACTCCAAATATAAGGTCAAAATATTCCTTCACCAACTATATCATTCCATAACTTATATCTATCTCTAGTCGTTTGAAATTTAAACTAATATTTACGTTTAATTAAACAGTTAATCAAAAGTGTGAAACCTGGCAAAGCCTTGGTTCCTTCAATATAATATGACTATAATTTTAATAGTATCTTCGTCTACATATGTACAGGAAGGTTATATAATCATGGAGGACTGGTTCTAGTTTTGTTAGTTTGATTCTACATGCATGTAATGATTCCACTCAAACCCTTTTTTGATATATAAAAATGAAAAAAATATGGATGTGCACTTAAATTCTGTCTTTTTATGCTTTTTCTCCATCAACAAATTGGAATGATGCTTTTAGGACTTATCCTTCATGCATGGCTTTCCTCCAACGTGAAAAAAAGGGTTTTGTGTGTTTTCTTTCTTTTTATCTATTTGTTTAGTGGTCTTTGGGTGGTTGGTTTATGGAATGATGATGGAAGCTTTTATCATCTAACAAAGTGCAGCACTTACGTTTTTCCAGGGAGTTTTCTAATCACAAACCTTGTAGTAAAAAGGACAAGAAACAAAGAGAAGAAAAGGAAATGATTGGACCTACAATGTACACTAGCTGTCTCTGAAAGCTGATCTTATAGAAGCGAAAGCGTGACGAAAGGAGTAGCTAGCTAGCTAGACCTAGCTACAAGTCATGCAGAATGAACGGAATGTTCGATAACAACAGTGTCCACGTGTGATTTCTCAGACCCTACGATTTGATTTATTGATGTGTTTAATGGAAAAGTCATACATATCAAGGTTTATTCTTTTCTATCCTTCTTTTTTGTTGTTTTTTTGAACTCATAATAAACTACGACTAATTTCAGGTCTACCCATAACAAACTATCAATTTCCTATGTAGATTAATAACTATTTTCAATCTTAACACAAGTGCTAATGCCTAATAATAGGGCAAGACAGGAACATGTTCCTACTCAATGTTGTTACAGCATCGTACATACTTTAATACTTTATTTGGTTAAAAGTCAACGCTTATGCATATTCAAGGTTTTCACAAAAGAAATGAAACCTTGTTATCGCCATGACGACAACATTTGCCATATCACTTAAAGTGATTATTTTTATCGTACAACAAATTCTTGTTCGTATGGCACATAGGAAAAGAAAAAAAAACACAACACATAGTTGTGCGAGTTTGTGTCGTGGTCTAAATGAACATAGTTTAGCATCTAAATGCATGACATGAAGACGACTAATTGCTGCTTAGGGAAAGAAATAATGTCCTCAAATTGCGCTAGAAATCACACGAGTCTCCTTACTTTCCTCGTACCCACTTAAGAGCTAAATCATTGGTTTGCATTGGAATCAATTACTTCCTATAGCAAAAGTCCATCGACCTAAATTACGAGGAAATTGCCAAATTAATGGCATTAGTGGACCTGCATTATAATACAAGGTACACCAATTTCACGAGCATCTGGTTTATGATTTTATAAACACGAGAAGAATGTTGAATGTGTCATACATATTAGATAGTTATCATATTTTATGCTACAAAATCCTAAGCTGGCTCTTTCATGATCATTAGGTTTAGTTAAATGATAAGATCTCTGTAGTTGGGTTGTTAATTTGTATATGACTTGCGAGAATATGTTGTAATAAAATAAGATCATGTCTTAACCCCCTCCCCCTTACTTCATGGCATGGCATGAAGTGCAAGAAAGCAACAGAAATAAACTGTGACTTCATCCAAAGCATCGAATAAGGGTTGACCAAAACATAAACTTATATGCAAAGACTAACTATATATAAATATATATGTATTCGTTGTGGGTAACCAAGACAACATATACTATAGATACGAATAATGTGATTGATGTTTGTTATTATCTGCTATACCTATTCTATCGATTGTGTTAGTTTCGCTACCTTACATATGCTGTCCTATAAAATGTACTCGTAAGAGCAAGCAAGCTCTAACACAAATGTTATATAGACTCCCATCTTCAATTTGTCAAATATGAAGTGATTTTGATGGAATGCAAAGGAACCCTTTAAGTGTATTAATTAGTTTTCTTTCTGTGACATTTTTCATGCTAAAAATATACACAAATATCATAATTTCCACCCAACGAAACGAGTTGGATTATAGTTAAGAATAAAGCCAATCAGTTACCCTAATTTCTCTTGTAAACAAGTCAACTTGATTTTATAAAAAGAATACAGGAGTCGCATCTTAAAACGAATATCTGTAAGCTATAATGCCCAATTATTACCAACGAGTCTTTCAGTATAGAGCAATAATTATTATGGTATTTTGAGGTTGTGTGCATGAGAAGCATCGTATACAATGATGGAACACAATAATGTGTATTTGATGATCCATCATGCATCTTTAATCAACGCATTCCGTGCACAAATTATGTTTACATAAGAACAATCCTAAAGTAATATTTATTAGGGAATATTAGACATTATGATCATTATTTCTACCCTTCCGAGTTCCTAGGACCTTATACATAGGAAAAGATAGTTTCATAGCGTGAATATGATTCTCTCTAGTAGACCACGAACATGGTATTGAAAACGTAAATAACCTTTTAGGGTTCAACCATTTTAAATTATAAATTGAGAATTTGTAAAGTAACTATATAGATGATGTGCAGGACCTTTATCTACGTTGATGTGAAGAAGTTCATGTTTCGAGGTTTTTGTTTGTTTCCAAGTTTGTGCTTAGTTTTTTATGATGATGAGGCTGACACGCGCACGAATAGGCACAAAAAAGATCACTTCTCAAAACCTAGAAAATTAAGAAAAGGTTAAGTTTAAACCTTGTTGCTAATTATAAAGACAAATTCTGACATAATTAGCAAACAAGGAAAAACATTCTTCGACTAAGTAAACAAAAACAAATCACTAAACATCGGCCACATTCTATGCAGTAAAACAAGAATAGTTGTGCTTGTTGTCTATCAATTTGATTAATAGTTTTGGATGTTCTAAAAATGGTGCTACTGCATAGGCATGCATGGTTCTCTCCTTCGACAGGAATATAGAGTCTATTTTCTTATTGAACGGTAGGTTGAAGGATGAGTTTATTCTTAATATTTATTGCACGTCCTAAACCTTAAATTCTTATATAATAAAACTAAGAGTAAGACTAGGTAATGACATCTCGGTTCCGATGAAATGTAACATGTCATGAAGAATTGCCAAGTTGCTCTGTCTATATATGCCAACATGTATACGATCGCTGGAGACAATAAGGACAAGCTCTTATATGAACCTTATAGAGTCAAACTAAGAGAAAATCAAGACACCTCTCCTCGTTTGTGTCTAACGTTCTAAGGGACGCTATCTACGGCCGCGGTAAAAATAGTTTCCTTCTTTGATCCCTTAGGGCGTGAAGATGGTAATGTACCTACATGTACATATATTCTAGAGGAGGAAATTAATGACTGTTATAGCTAGTTGTGTTCTAAAATGATGGTTAAGAAATGTTGAGTTGAACTATGTAGGATCGAACGGATTAGGTTTCATAGTGACAACGTTTGCCATTATCAACATGTCATTTTTGCTACATTTCTTAATTAGCTTCTTAGTTTTCTTCTCTATGTTTGGTTGTGTGGTTCCTCTTGTTTTTAGTTGCAGGTAGTGCAGAATCATTGAAACGTTACTTTCAAAAGTATGTTTTTGTGAAAGGCTATATGTCTCCCTTCCATTTGTTTTCGGGTCAAGGAAAGAGGTTGGTGGGTAGTTCTCTTTGTATCATCTCCAAAGCACTACACTTTAAAGCTACACCTTTAAACTTGTCCATAAGAGATTTAACATCCATAACTAACTAAGCATGAAGTTGATGACTAATTTATAAGGACTCTATTGCTTGAATAGGCAAAATCATTTTGTTCCTACTCCATCTTTACAGGACCAGATTATGAGCTAAAAGGCTAATGATATACAAAAACTGAAGATGGCTACCTGGAAATGTGCTTCTCACCTAAATTCCATGTTATAGACAAAACTAGTACCAAAACAGAAGTGGATTTAGTTCTGCTGTTTCTATCATTTCTCTAACACCAACTCGATATCTTTCTTATTTGGCTAATAAATTTAGTTTCTTTTCCTTTTCTTTTTGCTACTTGTATCGAGCTATCATTTCGCAATTCAAAGTGATAATCACTGATCAGATGCGAAAATAGGGGATGAAGAAAGAACAAAAACTACGGCTTCATCGACTACTTTATTATGCATTTGAATATAACAAGGGACGGTTGAATGGTTATAAATACCTCTGATTCGCTATCCAGTCTTAGCTTGTTAACCAGATACTTTGTTAATAATCGGACTGTCATTCTTCCATCTCTGAACATTTCAAGTATGGAAACAAAAACAAATTAATTTAACCAAAGCATGAAGTTTTTTTTTTCCCCCTCAATTTCTTGAAGCATTAGAAAGAGGAATGAACATAAGAAAGTAGGAAAAGAAAGACGGAAAATGGACTACAAAGAAGACAGACAATCTTACTTGATTCTCAGGTAGCTCTTGGATATTTGAGGCAAGAATGGTTCTTTTGCTCTGCATTCGACACCAAATTAAGCGTACTGTTAGAAACCAGGAAACTTCAGTCTTTGAAAATGCATGACAATGAGACTTATTGGAAGAAAATTTTTCTTGAAAGAAAATGGTGGGTTGGGGCTTTTTTCTGTTTATGGTGATTCCAGTATCCAGGTTTCGTTATGCTTGCACTTACTGATTTTGAGACGCTTGTAACATAAACCAAATGCCCGAATGAAGTCGCCTAGGAGGATCGATGACCCTAAACTCGGAGCTCGGTCCAGCAACATCTATTCCACTATGGACTTGATGCAAGGGATGCGAAAAATATGAACCCAGTGGCATCAATGAAGAAGAAGAAGTTGTTGCAGAAGAAGACGAAGAAGACGAAGAAGAAGCGGTAGCTAGAACGTTGTATGGAATAGGCCTAAATGCCCAGTTAAGCTCTTGATGATGAGGATTATAAGTATTAGCTGAGCTGCTTCCATGGTGTTGTTGTTGGTGTTGAAAGAACAAAGATGTACTAAAACTAGTAGCACCACCTGTTGGCATGTTCATTACTGGTCGACTCGGAGGAGCTCTAAATTCAGGGACGTGAAAGATTGAAGAGCTCATCAATGTCCTGGGTTGATTTGATGACGATGATAAACTGTTGCAACCTGGTAATAGATCGAGCTCTATCAATCCTCCTTCTCCTTTAGGTGTTTGATGGTCCATAACCTGAAGATGACGATAACGATGATGATGATGTTTACTGTCTTCGTGACTTGTTGTACTGTGACCACCTATACTCAATCGGAGCCAGCCTTCATCTTTCTCCTCTTCTTGTACAGCAACAACATCTTTGGAGCTTGAACCAGCTTCATTAAGACTGTTAGTTCTTGATTCATCTTCTGCCATGGGATTAGCAAGTAGATCAGATCCTAAAGAAGCTTCACTGTTATTACAATAGTCATAACCTCCTTCTACTCGGTTCTTAATACCAAAACGACTCTCCTCAACAGCATAACTACCATAACCGCCACAAAACACACGCCGCCGTTGCTTTTGTTGTTGCTTTGAAAGAGTTTGAGCAGGAACCATGGTCATATCCGAGAACCCAGAAAACGAGAAGGGTAATACTTGATGATGTTAGCTTCAAAGTCAGCCATGGATCAATGGAAGGTTTTCGAAGTGAGAGTTATATTGGGAAGAGGGTGTAGTTATTGCCATAAGCATGTGCAACAATTAAGGAATCAAAAGAGAGAGAAACACCCATTAACCAGGTAAGGCGTTTTGCTTGCTGTTTCATCCTAAACAGTATATCTGAGGACAACTAGGAGAATAACCCTTGCAAATCTCACTTTTCATAATTCTCTTTGTTTGGAAGCTTGTGAGAATGAAATAGTGGTAGCTATACCATTGAAAAATTGCAAAAAAAGAGAAAAAGGATCGATAGAGAAATGGGTGGGTGGTCGTCAGTTATTCAGTTTTTATTCTATAATAATAATATGCAATATGATTTATATTTCTTAGGAATTTACATAAATTATATATTTCACAAAATAATTAACAATCTGAATCAAAAGATTAACTTTGTGTGTATAATTAATCAGACCAACACTGATATGATATTCTCTTTTTGTTTAATCTTTTTGACTTTGCTAATAGGGAAATGTGTATGTGTGTAACATTCCTTCCACTTGTTTTTTTAATGGGAAGGTCATCCGGCTAACAACTTTAGGGCATGTTCCAAGGAGAAAATGACTATAAAAGACTCATCTTCCTTTTAGAATATCCCACACGAAAAGGTTCTTTTTAGCCTTAATGTTGGGGGATTATAGAATAAAAAACAATTAGGACAGCTAACCAACAGCTATTAACGTTAATTTTGGGCTTAGACCCATCAAAGTTGGAAAGTTTCACCCTTTGACCAGCGGTAAGTTGATGAAATTCTAGTCTACTTAAGACTGTCAAATGATCGAACAAAGTTTTGTCTCTCATGTTTAGGTGGATACAAGCTAAGCCATAAGCCAGTAGGATTAAAACATAAATGGCCGGTTGGACTCTAAAGCAATTGAAGGTAGGGGGACTTCTATGTATATACTCTATATAAAGGGTTCAGAAAGAGGAATAACTTTCTTAAGCACATAATATAGCTAAAGGTGATGTCTTTGAAAACAAAAACAGGGTCCAATTAATGATATTAGAATAATTAAGAAGCGTGAAATTGAGGAAAAGGGCAAGAAGAGAGGGAAACAGATAAGTGGTGGGCATGGCATAATGAACTGACCTGTCAACAAAAACATAAGATAATGAAAGCAAGAAACATAAGTTAAGAGTAGGTTAAGTTGTTAATTAAGATGTGATTATAAACAAATAAATGGGGACTTAGGCATGCATGATGGTGTTTCCCCACAATCCCTAGAATCGAAAACAGGAGCAGTAACCACAGAGCATATATTGTTTGTAGGACATGTAAAACATTCCCCATTCCCACCCTTTGCATAACCATGTGCCTCCCACCCTTGCCGCAACAACTGTACTGGGGACTTCCACATTTCATTCTCATAAATATAATGAAACCAATGCTTTGATTTGATTAGTAACTGAGTTAGTTAGTTTAGACTGTTATCAGGGTTCATCCCATAATTACCATTGCAATAACCAATAATGCATAATTTAAAATTGTGATACGATAAAGAAATGAATTACGCGTCATTGCTTATGAACGTATGCATATACATGTGTCTCTTTTTATCTTGTCACCCATGCCTGCCTTATGGCTTGTTAGAGTAGTTAAATAAAAGTTCGAGCAGGTGATGATACTCTTTTAAAAAATAATGTAAGATATGTTGTTGGTGGCTGCTCTTGGGGCAGTCTCTCTTCCTGAAAAGCTGCTAGTGCCCTTTTCCAGCCCATCAAACATGGTCTTTCTATCTCCGTCTCTCTTAGAATTAACTAAACACTTCTTGGTTTGTTTGTTTCGAAAAAAGTGGACTTTTCAAAGATGGGTCAATCAAGCCAATTCTTTCAACCGGATTTCTGGAAGGGGATTACACATGACATGCTATAGACTATAGAGAAAGGCAGAGGTTTTTGGTGACTAATGCCAAAATTCCTGACAGTGGTGGCTCAACTTTCAATGTCAGCTTCCTTTAATTTTGATGCACAAAACTCACGATAGATTGGCCAATTGCAATTTTTGCGCATGCAAGAACTGAAGCCCGTGTTTACGTTTAACAACAACCGGACACAGTTGCTCATAACCCCTATTAATTTTTAAGGGATTTATTTGTAAACTTTTAAATATAAATAATAATTTATAAATTAAATTATCTAACAAATTAAATGACAAATTCTATTTAAATAATAACAATAAGGAATTAATATTGACGTGCAAGAACATTTCATAACTTGCATAGCATGCATCATTTTCTTAAGTAAAGAAAAATAGTATAAAAGCTGAAGATTGTGAGAAGCGGGCATGGAACGCACGACTTGAGCTTGGAGTATATAATTACAATGTGATGATCATCTCCTACCCTTGTGGTGAATTATGGTCTCAAGTTAGTAACTAAAAATGGACTCAAGTTTGTATCCTTTATTATTTATATGTTTCTGAAAAATATAAGTATCTATAATTATAACAAAATAGTGAAGATGAAGTGAAACTTTGAAAGTTTCTGAAGAATCAAAATAGAAACAAAGATATATCATAGAATTAGAAGACAAAAAGGTTTCAAAATTTTTCTCGTGTCATGGTTAGTCATACAAATAGTCTACTTACCACCATAATTATCAATTAGTTGATAATTAATTTATGTGATAAATTAAGCGAATTGAACTTTAATATTTAATAGTACAAATTGAGTCACTTACATGATTTTCGACATGCATTTAGTCCGATTATATATCTGCTCAAATTATTGAATTTTGTTCTTATTTACACCGAAAATGTAGTGTTTAAAAACTTAAAACTACATAGATTATTAGATTGTGAGTCAAATAAATTAAACCACCACTTATTGAATTTTGTGCTATAAGTAGTTTGTGTTATGATTAGTTTATAACCTTGTTTGCCAATCAGTTGATTGTATTAGCTGTTAGCTGATTCTATCAGTTGATTTGACTAGTAGATTACACTAGCTGTTTGTTAAAGATGTTTGGTAAAATTAATTATTTAGTATTACCTGTAAATATGTAAATGACTTATAAGGACATGACTTTAAAAAAAATTATCAGGATATGAATATGGTAAATCAAGTTTAAATAAAGAATTAAAGTTCGTGTATATTTGTA
The DNA here is from genome assembly GCA_027563885.1 of Erythroxylum longipes. Classification (NCBI taxonomy): domain Eukaryota; kingdom Viridiplantae; phylum Streptophyta; class Magnoliopsida; order Malpighiales; family Erythroxylaceae; genus Erythroxylum; species Erythroxylum longipes. The sequence continues at coordinate 6,531,480 of JAOQMS010000003.1, read as the reverse complement.
CTACTATTTGAAATACGATTACTGCATTCGTCTTTATTGTAGTTTTTACAAAACCTTCACTTCAAGTTATTTAGAAAATTCTTGTTCACTTGTACTGTTTTATCATCTATGAAAATTTTATGCAACTTTTTTTATTCTAATTTTCGTTTAAGGTTAACATTTTATTTATAATCTATTACTGCATAAAAAATTTACCAGAACAAACACTGCTCTTAAAAATGCAGGTATCTAGGAACCTCAACTAGGTTATCCTACTTACCAGAAATTGTTGTATATTAGAACTAAAAAAAATACAACGGTTACTTAATTGCAACTTAGTCAAGAATACAATTTAAACAATAAGATCTTACGCAACTTAGCAATAGAATTTAAAGGGTACAATCGACTTTTGATATTTAAAATTTTGGCTGATAGTAGAAAATACTCTTATATAGGAGCGTTTTCATTTTTTGTTGTTTGTTTTAAATTAGGCAATAAATCTGTTACTCTCTAAACACCTCCGAAAACAAAAAATCTGGTAGCTAACTAAACGAAGCCTATATGTCTTTATGAATGTGAATGAGTTTGGGTCAATTAGCTGAAAACAATAAATTAGCTAAAAAAATAGTTGATTGGTAGCTAACCAATGGAAGCCTATATTCCTTTATGAATGTGAATGAGATCAAGTTACCATTTCAATTACTACTGAGTATTGAATTATCACTGGCAACAGTTCTTGTATGATTAGCATCTTTCTTTTTCTAAGTTTTCTCTGAATATTTAAAAGTTTTCAAAAATCAAATTTTATATCGGATAATTAAGGAAGTGTGAATAACTTTTCGTTATATTTTCTAACCCCAAACGCCCCCTGTGCTAAACGAAGGTAATTAATTGAAGGGATGTCACTCGATGTGAAATGTAAATAAAGAAAGTTTATTAAGGCTTGATTTGGAGGAGAGATAGAGGTTAATAATTCACTGAAATCAACCTGTTGAAATGAATAAGTACTTATGTGTTTGGGATTGTTGTTTTGATAACTACTGAAACGTGAAAATAGATATTTGGCAAGTGCAATTGCGTTTGCTGAAAAGAGATAAAATGACTAAAAAGTCTATTGATTTAATAAACTATTAATTGTTGTATAAATAATTAAAAAA
>JAOQMS010000003.1:6513429-6530244 GCA_027563885.1 Erythroxylum longipes | reverse complement strand
TTAAGTGTTAAGTGATGTGGCACGCCACCCTTGCGGGGCACGGATTCGGATATCACCATCGATATCGGGTTCGGGTCTAGCGGGAGTGAGGTGTTACAATATAAATTTAAATTTATAAATAATAAAATAAATTTAGTAAATAAAATATTTCATAAAAAATATATTATTAGTCTTTTAAATTTATAATTATAAATAATAAAATATTAAGTTAAAATAAGAAAAATATAAATAAAATAAATTTAGTAAATAAAATATTTCATAAAAATATATCATTAGTCATATAAATTCAAATTATAAATAAGAAAATATTAAATTAAAATAATAAAATATAAATTAAATAAATTAAATATTTCATAAAAAATATATTATTAGTCTTATAAAAAAATGAACAAAGAAGATGAAAAGTTGGAGTTGCTTTTATTGATTGAAGGTATAATAAAAATAATAATTATCAGAAAGTTATTAATAAAAATTAAAATTTTTATCACATAAGTATTTTCCTAATATAACACTCTTTTTATTTATTGATTTTTGAGATAACACTATATTTTTTTTCAAGCTCTAATTATTGGCTTGTAAATTTAAACATGCGATTGCATTCCAAAATTGCAACAAATAAATGCTTGTCCCTACTCCCGGTTGAAACGTAGCATAAGTCGATGCTAGTTTTCCATTCAATTAGATTCATTGTTTTTCCATACTGTCAAGTCGACTCGGCAGGGTCCTATCACCTATGGCAAAAAGTGCATCATTTTCTGAGTACGCACTATGTGCATTGCCAAATCCAAAAGATATTGGACGTGAAAGAAGCTAAAGGAATCAGCTAACGATGGATGCCTTCATTAATTGTGAGCTATTGGGTGGATTAATGGAATCGTAATTAATTGCATTAACTAAGATGTTGCTTGTGAATATGCCTTAGTCGTCAAGTTCTGGCAAAAACAAGGAACTGTTCCACCTTCCACGTTTTAAATTTTCAATCAATTTTGGAAAATAGTCAGCTTTCTTGATTCTTTCTAAAAAATTATTAAATTGTTTTTCATTTTTATCATAGTTAGACCTGTATTATTCACAGCTATATACATAAACAATATTGAAAAACTTGGTTCCACAGCTGACCCCTTTAGTTTTGCCTTGGACAAATCTGTAACACATTACATGGCACAAGGGAACTTACGGCACTGAATCTTCTAGGACTAGAAGGAGATGGAATTTAAAGCAAACATGAAGGGAAAGATTTGAAAATCCATGATAGTTTGGGTCCAAAAAGGATATATGAAACTGACTGGTTCATCAGTGGCAATGAATGTGAAGCAGAAACATTAACCGGCAAAACTAACCAATGTCAACTTGGGCTCTATAAAGAAGGAAGACATTGAAGCATGTATTGGTTGTATACGTAATAATCATGCATGGGATCCTCTCATCAATGATTTTTTGACACTCAGAAAAGAAAGAAACAAAAGAGAGAAAAGAGAGGCCATAGATGATTTCATGTACGAGAGTCCACTCAAAATTAATTTATTGCATAGTAACGTACCAAGAGGGGACCAACTCATGATACCCTTGGCCCCTTTTTTGTCACTAACATGTTCCCATTAGAGGAATTGTGGGGTTCTCCTTCTCGTCACCCCCGTCTCCCACTAATAAAATGGAACCAAGAATTGGAGATAAAAAATGGAATTTTTTTTAATCTTAATCTCGTCACCATACCATCATCAATGTCATCATGCTCTCTTTCTTCTATTCTCCTAGTTAATTTAAATTAAAAATCATCCACACCTAGGCTCAGGCCATTCAGTAGTTGTTGTCCTATAGCTAACTAGATAGGTATCACCAGTAGTGTTTGTGCATTTGAGAGGCGCAGAGAAAGAGAGCGAGAGACAGAAATTTGTATATGTGCTTGCATGTTCATGTGGAATAATGAGTGCAAAGGTCGGTCCATGCATGTGAACGTAGAAAGCGAGAAGGGAAATTGTTGAAGTACTGTTCTGACGGTCAGTGACTGAGTTATAAATTTGTTGAAACCGAGAGAGAGAGAGAGAGGCAGAGAGTGCATGGCGTATGGCGGGAGTTTTGTCAGGTCATTGAGCGTAACTTTGGGGCATGTGCGTACTTTGCTTCTGTTGCCTTTTGCTTTTCGTTTGGTTGAGAGCTTGGGTCAATATATACCTCCATCGCACACCAACAAGCCACCTACCCCTATGCTTGCTCCATAATCGTATCTACAGGACCACTTCACAATTTCTTTAACTAACGTACAGAATCTCAGATATAAACTTCACCTTTTGGTTTTAGCCATTTACTTGGTGCTCAATTAATGAACCATCTTCACAAAGTGGTTGTTAGCCAAGGAAGCTAGATAGCTTGATTCATGATGTTGTGTCATTAGCAACTTTGAGGAAATCCAAATCAGCAGCCCTTATGTTTTATCTGATCATATCACATATGTTTGGATTGATTGACTAGACTGATTTTCCACTCAGACATGCATCTCTGCTCTGTAGGTCTGTGCAAGGTTCCAGTTATTCATGCACGTACGTAGTTGGTCTAGAATTCATCATGTAAACTTGTAGTGGAGGTCTCATGCCTGTACCTCTTCTTACAATTGGGGTGGTTAGCTCTAAGTTTTTTCCACGGTCCTGTCCTTCTTGTTAAGGATAATCATCTTAATACTTCATACACTGTGTATACCTTCTCCAACATGCCCTACCTAGTCCGATCGGTTAAACTTGAAGTTAATATGTTAGTTTGCATTAATCAGACTTAAATTTAGGTTCAAATGTAAATTAGGGATTAGTGAATTTTTTTAACTTCACTAATCATAACTGTTTAATTTAATTTAACTATTAGAATCTAATCATTTTCAATTTTAGACTTAAGAAAATATCTAAATTTGGGATCATTATTACCAACACTAATACTAGGTTATTAAGAAAATTTTACTTAAGCTTACTTAACCAATCAAAATCCGTACCGAATTACCCTGTGGAAGCTAACCAACCCTTTGGATTATACAGTTAAATGGAATCATGCGGACACGAAGGCAGCTGCATATTAGTCAAGCTTTGAATGGGAAACCAAAATTGATTGAAAAGAAGGGATAATCTTTCTAGGACGTACGCCTGTATCATAATCCCATACACGTACGCCACGAATCTTATGACAACAAATTGATAGAGAGACAGACCATGTAATACTAATTCATTAGTTGATGAGAACTAATTAAATCATACGACCAAACAACATTATGGACCTTTACAGTTGTCTCAGTACTTCGTCAAACAATGTAGATACCAAAGTACGCACGCAAATCTTGTTATTTATAATAGTATAATCTCAAGCATCTCTATTCAAACCTTCTAGTTAAGGTTTGTACGCAATATCAAATATGTGACAGCGTTCCTCGTAAAAGAGTGGAACTTTGTCCTCCAACTCCAAGGCCAAAGTTACAGTCAAACAATGTTTTCAGAACTGTTTTGGCCTTCTAAAGTTGGACGAGAATATTATGGGATAACAAAAGGTATGTCTGTCTCTGCTCTTCTTCTCCTTTCAGAAGCCCTTCTCAAAGACTTGAAAAGGAAAAAATGCATAACATGCTTTCTTTTGCAATCCAGTGATGGTGACTGCTCGTGAAGGGAAATGTAAGTGTAAAGGGGTTGGGTCTTCTTCTTGATATTGGTGAGATAATGGTAAAAAAAAGGGTGGGAAGATGCCTTTAGAGGAGGAGTGTTGCATAGTTTTGGCCTGGCCTTCTTCATTCTTACATAGTGGGATGTGGGTGATCATTCCAAGGTGAAAAGGGGGCCAACTTTCTACTAAACCCTTCTTTTCTGGTTTCCACTTGGTATTGCATGTCCTTCTTTAGCTGCTATTACCAAACCCTTCCTCTCTTTCACGACCAAAGAATATTCTCCCCTTCTACACCGTTTCAACTTATTATAGTTCTTTGATTGTATCAGTTCGATTTTAGATTAATATAAGAGCAAGAAAACAGAGAAAGACATTTCACCTTGAAAATACAAACTAAAGCTAAGATGGGTATTTGGTACTTTTTAGTTGATTCAAACAGAATGTACTAGGAGACCTCGATCAACATGGGAATATATTCTTTTGTTCATCAAAGGGACTGTAAGCACAGGCACGCTTGCTTGAGTCTTTCAACCAACGTGTCCATGCATAGGAAATAACAAAAAAAGATTAGTAGATATAATTTATGAGAGCACAATAGAAACGACACAACTGAACCTCTTTTGCATGTCACCAGACCAGACCCCTAAATATTCCCTTTTGATAGTTCTTTTTTCAATTGTTTTATGTTAAACTTCTATATGTACCACATTTACTACTGCCTTCTCTTTTCACTTCTTCAACCTAACTTCCCACTCGCCATCATTACTACTACAGTCTCATCATTTCCAACTTCTACCTACGTTTGTGTGTGTGTGTGTGTATATATATATATATCTTTCCTCAATTGCTTTAATCTTTTTCTCTTGGCCGGCTTCTTCTTGAGATTGCTTTCTTTACTCATCAACCAGCGGCCACTTTCTTCCATACCATCATTATTCACTTCTATCTTTGATTATGAGTTTTACTACCAAAAGGGTACTTTGCAATTACACTCAAATTGACCTGCGATCACCTTTTGCCTTCCTGTCTTTTTCTCCACTACTCTCTCTCTCTCTCTCGTTCCATTGAGATGGGTCAGGCTTTCATAAGCACCTCGATTTCACCATTTTAGAAATCACAATTCAATTCATTTGAAAGAAATTTGTTTTCCTGACCACATGTATGCTCTCACTGTATGTACTTGTCCATGGTCACTCTTGTCTGAACAAACAACACTATGATGAGTACACATTTGATTGCGCTAATATTAAGAAGAAAATTAACTATACTTTACAAAGATTAACATATGAATTTTAGATATTTCTCGGTATGTCTTCACATAATAGTTATTAATTTTGGGAATTTTTTTTAATCTCTGTCTAAGTGGTACCAACATGTCAACTTAATTAAAATGTAAGATTTTGTTAGATTAATCACAGATTTGAATTCAATCAAAGATGTTTAACTAACTTCAAGAAATACAATTTAGTAATTACCATATATATGCCATGCGTTATGCCTTGGTGGCCTTCAATGGCAATCAAAGCTTCTATACTTTACCCTTTTGTCTTACATATGGACAATGATGATATATAGGTTTAAAATAATAAATTTTTAGGTTGTCCGTATTCCGTAATCGATACTCAACTAATACTATATAATTTCTTTATATTCATATCAACAAGTCGATCTGGTTTCGACATGCTGCTTGTAATTTCTGTGATAAACTACGTTAAGCACCAAAACGGGGGAGAATAGTCCAATATATGAAAAAGGCTAGAGCACCATTTTATAATTAGCACGAGCTCAATCCCCATGTTAATTAATTACAAAATGGCTATGCACGAAGCCATGCCTGTTGTTTCATTTTAGAAAAGAAGAAAGTAAATTAGAGAGCAGGAACACCACATAATCGTCTTATTTACTAGACATAAACTCCTTTTTTCAGTTGATAATACTTCATTGCATAATTGCCTTAAGTCTTGACAAAGGCTATCCCTAAATATTTAAGGGTCATGTTGGAAGTCAATATATATTGTATTTGAGTCTACCAAAAATAATCTCTCTATTTAGTACGAGGAAGAATGCGTATTAATAGACTTTCGTTAACTCTGCATCTCAGTGAAATTTCTATTGAGTGAGATAGAGGATTACAACCTTTCAAACCAACCAAAAGCTATTTAACAAGACACACACAAAGTTTTGGTATAATCTTACTTGTTTTAAAAAAATTTATTTTAAGATTATTAAAAGGAATATTGTAATCTAACAAATTTTTTTATCAAATTATTTTAATACAAATAACCATGTGATCAACTGTGATATATATAAACATTGTCATATATACAATAGTTAATTACGTATTAGTATGTGTTATTTTTTTAAATTATATATATTCTTATTTAGTAATTGAAAATATAAAAATGAAATTTGGAGTAGTGAATTATAAGGATACTTATACCATTTACCTACCATCCCATCCCATGCATGCTTTTGTAAAACACACCGAAAAGTGTGAATGACTACTAATTAAGCACCCTATATAAGTTAATCATAGCCTTTTTATGCACTTCTCAATATGAACATAATTTCTCCCTTCATGCATGCATGTAATGACAAGTCCTAATTATATATGTCACTTGATGATAGCCCATATGATACCAACATGATTTAGACCTCAATTATAATCTCCTAACCAACCAACCCCTTTCCCCATTAGATTAAAGGAAAAGAAACAAAAAGACTTTGAGTTCCTAAAAAGAACAAAACAATTTAACGGATAATTTCTTCGGGTTCAGTGCTTGTGTAATGAACAGTCTCGAAAACTTAACCTCAGGAGACTCTGATTTCCAAGTTTGGAACAGCATGCAATAATGACGATGATCCAAGGACTATAACCACACCTTCCCAAAGCCTCATGCGCATGATAAAGATGGGATTATATTTAATATTTTTGTCCGAAGGTGGGTGGGGTTGATGGTACAGGATAGCTTAGCATATACCCTCAGGTTAATTTATTAAAAAAAAAATGAAATATTGCATGGACGTGCGTGCGGGGCCCAGCTCCCTGACTCCGCGTGCAAAGCCCGCAGTTCATGGGGGCTCTCCTTAGTGGGCCCCCCGAAGTGCCACGATCAAACATCGTATTGTTCTCTGTCTCTCTCCCCTCAGTTTTTGTTTATCTTCGTCATCATTGTTCTTAATTGCGATCCCTCCCACTAGTTCTTATTAAAGAATGCTCTTACATCATGTTTTTATGTCTCCCCCTTTAAACAAAATACTCGTGTCTATTCAAGCTTTCCTTTCCTTATTATAAGAAAATGTTTTCTCTCTTCCTCTTCCAGTGATGACAAGAAGATCTTACAATATAATTCTCCGATAATCTCATAGAATCCTCATTCGTTTAAAAGAATGCGAGTTGTCAACGATGCTGATAGTCCTAAGATGTCTTTCACATAAAAAACAAATAAAACTGCTCATTAATATAAAAGATCTGCTTGTTTTCATGGTACGTAACCACTGAATTTCACCCCTTGGAAGGTGAGTTGAATTGTTGCGAGTGAGCTACCCATGGGCCAGAGAAAGTAAAAAGAAAAAACTTCCTTCTTTCGTCCCTCACTTCTATGGTACAGACGTTATCTTGGTTAATTTATGAGTCTTTGAGGACCACAGAACCATACCCATACTCTACACTTCTTCGTATGTTAACATTCCGCGGTTGCGTAGTTTTCAGATCCTCTGAAGCAAACCCCTTTGATCTTCATATCAAGAACGGTACTGCTGAAGCAACAACATCAGGTTATAACCCAAAGTTAGAATCTTTCGTCAGCAAGAGTGTGGATTAGCTTGAACGTAACATCAAGATGGCCATTTTGTGAGGATAGTAAGGAAAATCACACTTAGTTTGCATTGCTTACATTTACTTTACATGGTGATTAAACCGGGAGGATCATGATCCGATTGTTTAGCGAAAGTAACGTATCTGATATTACACTGAACATTTAACTGAAAAGCCAAGAAAATGGTCGAGCATGGTTGGTATAATTATCATGTATTTTTCAATTTCCCTTGAAGTCCTTCAAAAGGCTTTGGAAAGGTAACATTATATCTGCTGTTACCAGCTAACATGCTTGCAAAATGTCCAAGTTCAGTACAAACTGTAAACGGATAAATGAGGAAATACTAATAAATGAAACCAAGTTCATACATTCTAGTGAAAAATAGATATCAATGTCCAACCAATCCTCAAAATTTTTGTCTCTCATAATAATAATTATCTGCCTCCTTTCTGATAAAGCTTCAAACATTGTAATAATAAACATGCATTTGATAACAGTGGTTAAAGAAATTAACATGTACCATCAGTGTCATATTTAAATGAAATGCAAGTAAAAACCACAATATGATCAAGAAAGCTAAAAATACTAACCTCAGAACAATTGCAGAGACAATAGTTTCAGACCTCAGTTTGGTGCTGGTCTTGCTCATACTCGAAGCAAGGTGAAGTCCTTTTCACTAACCATCCAACAAGGACTGGTTCCTGCTTTTATCATTTAAAGACACTCATTGAAAGGAGACTCAAAAATGTAATTTTCGACAGTCATGGTTAAAGCAAATGATCCAATTATACGGACGGATAGGCACCTAGAATCATTCCAAAACGGACAAAATTTGGAATAAAGTCAAACAGCAATTCATTACAGAATAGGAAACAACCTTAGTCCAGATGACAGTGGCAGTAATTAGTGGTTGGTCTGTCAATTTTTTGCTGCAATAAGTAGCTTATCAACGCTGGAAATCTTCCTGCTTCTTAAGTTTTCCAGTTGTTTTCTTAAAACTTTATCAAGTACAAATGATCCACGCTATGAGGTAATTCATTTTGTCAACTAGTTCCCATAATAGCCCCTAAAGAAAACTTGATTCAAGATAGAATTTCACTGGTGAACAGAAAGGATTTTTGTGCAGGTATTGGCGCAGGTGTATCTTGACATCACTGTAAAAGATCAATATACATAGACCATTAGATGGTGAAAAACATCTAAATGGCTCTCACAAGTTCCAAGTTCCAATTTTCCTAGTTTAGTAACCCTCCCTGTAACCTCTCTAAATTGAACTTTCCTTTTAGTGAAAAGCAATACTTGACTACAGAGAAATGAACTTATATAATTGGTATTAATAACAGCAGCAACAGATTTATACAAGTTCGAAGAGCTGGCCAAAAATTGCCAACACCAAGCTCAAGTTGGAACAGACCAGTCCAGGAAAAACACCAAGAAGTTGGTAAAGATGTTCACCCATTTCAGAAGCTACTGCCAAATCTTAAGGCTACATGATCAGAAACATTCAGATGTTAAATTCCTGTCCAGGAACTAGGATAAATACTTTACCCGTGGAAAGAGATGAGGTCTTTTAAAATGGACATGCTAACAATTAATACCTTTCAATCCACTACATGATCAGAAAGATAAGCAACTTAAAAGTCAAGGCATGTATCATTTTACACCTCTTATTTTAGTCTGATCGACAAATTGGAAAACCAAAGCAGTGCACTGAACATTGCATGCGCTCAACAGTTCAAAGAGTATCGTATAACAACAAAATTTCAAAAATCAAACTGACTACTGATGGGCATAAATACAAATGATGACTGATACTTATTACACTGTCACTCATTTGCAAAAATTGTACTCATAGAGTAGACACATGTAAGGTATCATCTCAAGTATAAAACAAACATTCGTATTTTAGAGTAAAGATGATCACGTCACAAATAGTGATGGAATAATCAAAGCATCTTCTTGCTGAAAAGACTTACCATGGACATCACAATCACAGATGAGCCCACATATATAATCGCACATTTGTCAACGACTACAATCATATGTGCCAAGATATGTTCACGACTTAGACGGACAACTAGAGCACAACGATAGTGTATATTGCTGCCACTCATAAAATTGGTGACAATGGGTACAAATGAGTAATTGACAATCAGTATACGGAACCTCTCCACAGCATAGCCTGCAGTTGACGGTTTTTGCATTTCTGCTTCATAACTTTTTTGCAATGTTTTTCAATTTCCATATCACATTGCTTTCATGTTATTTTTATTCAGTCTCCAACTAATCACCCAGTAAATTGGTCCGAAATAAATAAAATCTTCTAATAAGCCACAAAAGTAATTTGAAAATATCAAATATTTAAGAGAAAAAAGATTACGAAGTCATACCTTGGCATCTCATATACTAACTTCCTTTGTTTGGGAACCTCTAGATATGTTGGACCCAAAGCAGAAGCAGATCTGAAACTTATGAAGCATCTGGACTGCGCATATCTGGTCCAACTAACATTTTTCAATCTACAAGAAACACATGTTTGCACAACTTATTGCAATGAGAAACCAATTCTAGAAGTCTTAGTGTTGATTTACGTTGAAATGAGAAAGGGAAGTGTTCGTATACTTAATTAGCAATTGATGGTAATAAAGGGGCGAATTGCTTTTGAAGAACTGCAGCCAGTCATATTTTAGAAATTTCTTCCCCCTGAACATCGATGATCTTGAGAGCTACTAGTCAAACTACAAAATTTTCTAAGGCTTTACATATTGTTTTAACCAAGTACAACCTATCTACTAGTTAGGAGTAAGGCTGTATACTACTGGACTTCTTCAAATCTTGAGTATCGACAGGACTTTTGCTAAGTTGTTGTTATTGTACAATTATCAGCAATTTGAGCATAGTCTTGAGGCAGTTATTTCTTGCAGGCATCTAAGCTTTGAAGTAATATTTGCAAGGCTTGACACTATCAATGTCATACAATTACTAAAGAAGATAATGGGTCACTGAACAATATTACATCTGATATCTACGTCAATAAGGTACTCACAACATCTCTAGGTATAGGGAGTAATCTAGAGCTGCAGGAATAGGATATAGTTCAGAACTCTATCAAAATTTTATAATAGATCTCATGATCTCATGATCCTGGAATGAAAACAGAACAAGTGGATACACGCAGACTAAGTAGAAAGGTTAAAACAATATCATCATCCATCAGGTATCTACTCATTAAGTTCAAAATTCAGAACTGATCAGCATTTCAATAAAAAGTAAAAGGCCAATTGATGGAAAATTAGATCTGACAATCACAATCCTAAATCAAACAGTACTGATACATGCTCATAGGACATCAACAAAAGGTAACCTAGTTGGTTTACAATTCGCCACCTGCATTCATTTGTAACTTTCAGATCATCCCTGCTCAGACCATAGATGGGATATCTGAGATCATAGCAATCAATGAAACTTCATATTTAACCACTACAAAATGGTAAACAAGTATCTTTGATGCTTCCACAGCTGGCATGCAAATTTATGTTGGTTTTGTTGACAAGCCATGAATCCAAGTTCCCGCCTGAATAGCTATTAAACAAGCATAGGCACAAAGAATAAGTCAGGATTCAGTTGCCTGGACGTGCCATTCAAGCATGTCTGTGAACATACTCATTGCGTTCTTGCCAGTACCTGACTGCACATATTCAACAATAAGTGCATTGGCCAACTCAAAATAGTTTTAGAGAGTTTTCCTTGCTATGAGATTTCATTATACACATGCATTAGAGTAACTAAAAAAAAAAAAATTGTTTTCAACCAATGTCTAGCATGTGACAACGAACTGGCATCCCCAAATCGAATGCCCTCCAGACTCGCACAAGATTTCAGTACTCTAGCGATAACAGGACAGCTCTAAAGCTCGTTTCTTTACACATCAAAAGAAGAAGAAAAGATCATTCCTTTTAACCTGTTCTGAAACCCAACGAGCCACTCCTACGAATTTCACGAAGTAAGCATACAACATCAGCTAAAGCACACCCAACGAGGGTACCGCTTAACAAAAAAGCTTTTTTCAAGTAAAAACAGCAATTTCAGTCAAGTTGAAGCGATTACCTTTCTTGAGAAGCAGTTGCGCTGAATTCTGCAGAAGCAAAAACCATATTGGATACACTTTAGAAGTGAGGCAGTACATGCATGAGAGCTGAACACTGTAGGAAATTTGCATTGTTGCTGGGTTCAGGAAAGAAAAAAAAACTACTACTTGCACAAAGGTTGAGTATCGACATGGTCTAGACTCTGGACATACTTTTTTTAGTACCACCGAGCCTTGAGGATGGTCGGCCCAAAGGGTCCTTGTAAACGTTAAAAAAGACGCTGATGATACCACATATCTCCCACCAAAACGACGTCACAGGAAGGTTTGTGGCTAAGCTTCTAGGGTTTCAGGCTTTTGGGCATCAATTGTCTGTGCCTATATATAGTGTCGTGATAGCCGCAAACCCGCAACTCTTTCTCAATATGCCATTTCTTTTCTCTCTATTTTTCTTCAAAATTTATGTTTTCCTCCTGTAAATGGAAGGAAATGGACAAATGAGCAGATGATGAAAGTGAAAGAGAAGCTGAGGGTAAGCTCAATGAAGCTTCAAAATTTCGAGCTTTTTAAAACTGATGCTCTCTTCTTCTTCTTCTTCCTCCTTCCAACAACTCCAGATCTATCAAGTGGAGTGCTTTAGTTTTCTCTCGTATGTGCTGTCGGCTGTTTGATTGTTCCATCAGCTTCTTGAACACCAATAACGTTTTCTGGCTAATTGATTGGTGTTGCTTAATACTTAGATATTACTTTCTCCATTTTCAGTTAAAAATCTTTTATAGAAATCATAAGTTTGTTCGCTAATTGATATCAAGATTCAAGATTGCTCTGTACTCTGAACTTGTTTCTAAAAGATGAATAGGACATGAACACAGTGCTAAGAACAAGCCTCAATAGGTAAGGTCAAAGGATGAAAGAAACCAATCGATGAGGAACAAGCAAAATGACAAGAAGGCCGTTCGGTCCAAAATTTTAATTGGGTCGGAATTAAGTTTGGATTCAGGTGGCTTAGTTTATTAAAAAATAGGACATGAATACAGTGCTACGGAAATGAAATGTAATATCGTATTAATGAAATAAAAAATAAGGATTCTGATATTAGATCTTATTTTATCTTAAATAATAAAAATAAAAAATTTTAATTTAGGTAATTTATAATATTCAAACAATATTTTATTATAATATATTATGAATTCTTTTATAATTTTTTATTGCGTTTATTTATAATTATATTTTATTAAAAACTTTATGTCCAATTAAACATAAACTTAGGTTGAAATTCAACTGGACACTTCAAACCATATGGTGGATTTAGGTTGAGGACAACTAAGTACTGCATGACATGAATTTCTTAACACCAACACCAAGTAACCTAATGAACCAAATCAAAGACACCAAGTAACCTTCTGCTTACACTTGCACATTAACACACTCATCTTAGCACACATCAAACCTGCTCCACTTTATGAAGTCTTTCAAAACTACAAGGTATTGTTTGCTTATAATTATTAAGAAGAAAACGTATCAAATTGAAGTAAGTCAATAATAGACTCGTACACGAGTTGGTTGAGTTAGGTTTCTTTAACTAATCTTGGAAACATATAGGTGGCTCGTTTGCAACTCGCCCTTTCCAACACACTATACATGTTCCTTGTTCTTAGCTTTGGGCCGCTCATAATTGACCCGCCGCCTACCAACTTTCGTACAATTATGTAAAGAAAAACCAGAGCGATAAACATTAAATGGAATTAAAAAGAATAATAAGAAAAATGTTGTTGAACAATTAGGTTAGCTAAAGACCAAGTCTTGCATCGTACATCGTACACATAATTATAAATATGCAAGTAGCCTTGCCACAGCCAGCACCGAAAGCTATGACTATTTAAGTATTAACAACAACCAACATTGCCTAATATCCTGGCTAACACTATTAAAAACGTGCCCCCGCAGGCCAGCCCACAACACCCTCCAAGAAACTTCGAAGTACTTGCCATTACTGCCCACGAGTCAAAAAGAAGACTAGAAGAGAGGCGCCGTAGCATATCCTTTTTTTTTTTAATACAAACTACTCTTTCTCATATGTCCTTCCGGAGGACCAAATGGCACATTCAGGTCTAAGCTCCTCCTAAAAACGCGTATTGCGTGGGCAGCCCAAAGGGGAAACTGAAGTCAATCTGCAGCCAAATCCTCGTGTCAACATGTTTGAAAAATGCATATGCAACTCAAACTTAATGCCCGGTGAAAACGGGACCAATTCTTCTGTTCCTTTTATCTATGACCAACCTTTTATCATCCTTGCATAGCCACAAATTTTAGTGAATCACAAATATCATCCTTGCATAGCCAGAACAGAATTGGTCTCGGTAGAAGTAACAGACGATTTTCAGTCTATTAAAACATGCAACTTACTAGACAGACCCAGACCAGATCCAACATTAGATGATTTGATTGACTGATGTGAGAAGTCTACTCAGATGGGTATTACTTAAAAGATCATCACTTTCTCAACATTTCAACATTTTGCATGCTAGGTTAAATGTTGAAATGTTAATGGAAAATAAAATATTGTGCGCATCTTCTCATAAAACTTTCGAGGGAGACCGGAATTTCAGATCATTAGTTAGATTCCGATTGCATTAAGAACTAGTTGCACTGATATAAGAATCGATGAGTTCCTAATCTTCCGTCGTATCTATTGCTCCAAAAATTTCAAACAAATCCATGTTTCTCTCGAGTTTATCTCCCTCTCTTTCGGGACCCCAAAAAGACCAGATCAATCAGTTTGTCTAGTAAGTTTCCTGAAAATGAAATGGATATGATTCTTCAAGCATAGATTCCCAGTATTCTTCTTTCGTTTTAACAGGTGAAGCAAAGGATTGTTGTAAACCTCATAATATTACTGATATGAGATCCCATTGAACCAAATAAATGGTAGAAAAGCTTTGCCTATTAATATCATTATATAAAATTAAACCAAGAACATCTTGTACGAGCACCAAGAAAATTGACAATTCACCTCTCTTTGCGCTTCTCCAGAAAACCCAGCAGTGATTTTCGACGAGCTATTGGCAGATCTGCACAATGCAATTAGTGCAATTTTCTTCCTTTAACAGAAAAGAAAACGAAAAAGCAATCCAACCAAATTGAAAGATTTAGACTGGAAAAACGCATATAGAAATAGAAAAGTTAGGAGGGTATAGACCTCCACTAAGATTCTCTAAAAGCTGCTGCTCGTCAGCTGATTCAGCGACTCTTGAGACTCCTCTCTCGGCAAGCTTCAGAATTGCTTCAGCCTGCACAATTGGTGAATCATAATAAGAAAAAAAAGACTCCAACTTTGACTGGCAACATTGGTCATAAAGCTTTAACAAACCTTGTTTGGAGGAACATCGTAAACAGCAACTGTTCCATTATAGAAAATCGTTAAAGGGGCTGTTTCTGCAGAATTCTCTGAATAAGTCCTGAACAACCCAGCAAAATATGGGATTAGACAAGTTTCAAGAAAGGACAAAAGGGATGTTGTTGATCGAGAAACTAAGTGTGTACACCTCGGGGTGAGAGAAAAAACTTCTTTGGGAGAAGAGGGCAGGGAGAATGGCTTCTTGGGTTCCAACTGGTTGGCGCTTCCGGGCGAAGACTGTTGGCCAGTGGCGGAGGCAATGACGGACTTGAGAAGCACCGGGTTGATTTTGGAAATGGCACTTTGAATATCTGATGCAAAGAGAAGCAAACTTCAATCAACCGCGAACATACCAATTAAACACAACACAGAAACAGATATGCAGGAGACAAAAGGCAAAACAAACCACGAAAGCTTCTCTGACGAGGAAGGCGTCTGGGGAAGCGAGAGTTGGCAGTGCAGTCATTTTCCATTCCAAAGAAATCCATCACAACGTTTGCTCTTGACGTGGTTGGTCCTTCCTTTGTGTTGTGTTTCGGTTGCACTTTGCAAACAATTAAAGCTGGAGTCTGTATAATATACTTATAAACAATGCCCCGTTTGGCAACCAATATATTACATTACTTATTAGCTAATTCTATCAATAATTAATTGATAGATGATTAATATAAAATGATTTATGAAATCATGATTTTAAAAAATAATTTATAAAGACATAAGTATTATATCTTAATATTTCTTCAAATACTATCATAAAAATTTATGCTTACGTTTCAATTTACTTCAATTAATCAATCAAAATTAAATAAATCAAAACCTATTTGGGTATGTTCAAAATACAAAATAATTATTTAAATTAATGTTAGAAACTAAACTAAAAAATATAGTAGTTAACGAGCATAAAAATTATTTTTAATTATGTGAAAATTTAATCCTTTAATAAAATTAGTCTTTTTTATAACTAAAACTAAAAAAAGATTTTAAATAATTTTATTTATTAAAATTAACATTAAAATAATTTTTAGACATAATAACTAGAAACTTTTTTATGATTAAAAATATTTAAATATAAAAATATTGAATTATTAACAATATAATAAAGAAGATCAAGCTTAGCATCTTTAAAATAGTAACATTTCAGTAAATAGAAATTGAATTATTATTATATTAACAAAATATGAGAAATTGAAAATTTTAAGATCTTTTTCTATTTTCTTTTTCAAGATTTCACTTAAAGCATTTTAATATTAAAAAATTAAAAGATCAGTATCATACGGAACACGTGATGTGAAAAATGTAACAGAAGCGGGGGAGGATTTCAGGCGGGAAGGTAACTTAACAAGAAATTCCGACGAAACTTGAAACATAAGGAACAAGAGGAAAGTAAATTCCAAGCATCTTCTTATCACTTTGGCTGTATCTTTATCACTTTGGCTGTATCTTTATTTAAAACGTGTTACAACTTAGAAGAAGTACATTTTAAACCTCTTTGTACATGTTTTAAAACATGATCGGACAACTACATAGTCAAACATCATCTCGGTTGTTTCTGGAAAATTTGTTTCACTAACTCCTCTTTAATTAGACTTGATTACATCGACAGAAATATGAGGAGCCGAAGACATAAATGACAATTTAAATATCTTGTGATACTTTTCCTTAAATCCTTAGGATGTTGTTCCTGGTAACGTAAGACACAATAAAAAGACACACGACACACGTGACTGAAATAAAAATAACGCACTCGTCTCTCAACCTACTTGAATGCTTCTGATTTAGGGCCTGTTTGGTTGGATGTTAATTAATAGAACGGAAGGGAATGGTTTATAATGGAATGGAATGTAATATAGTGATACGTTGTTTGGGAAGGATGGAAGGGT
>JAOQMS010000003.1:6489316-6501969 GCA_027563885.1 Erythroxylum longipes | reverse complement strand
AATTTGTTGTCATACATTTAAAAAGGCAACAACATTAAAATGTTATTCTATAAAATTTTATATAAGCAACATAAATTTTTTGCAACTTTAAACGATAATTAAGGGTGACAATATGAGTCAGGTCAAACTCAAACTTACCTAGACCCAAGCCTTACTTAAAATTTTCTATTTGAGCTCGTGCCTAACATGAGGCTTTTATTCCAAACCCAAGCACAATCGAGATCTTAAACCAAACTCAATTAAATATATCATTTAAAAAATAATATTATTTTTAAAATTTTAAACTTAAAATTTTAAAAACTTAAACTTTGGATTAGGCTGAGTTGGACAGTACGAGCTCGATCTTAAACTTAAAAATATTAAAAAAGTAAATATGACTTGAAATCTGGTCAACTCGAGCTGAGTCGGGTTAAATTAGATCAGAATGTACAAGCTTTGTCATAACTCACAACAATTAAAGTATTATTATTTTAAATTATATAAAAATAACAAAAAAAATAGTTTAATGCATATATTATACCCTTTATAATATTTTAGGAAGAAAAAATGGTATATAATAAGACTTATGAGAGGACTATATACATAGGCGACAAAACATTTTAGACTTTTCCTTAGTTTTTCAGATGAATGTTTTAGGGATGTCGTTGAAGGATTATCGTTCATTTACTTTTTAAAATTAACTCCATTATTTACCAACCTTCTTTGGAGATCTATTGTGATTCACTTATCCTAATATCCTATTGTTCTTCTCCCTAATATCACGATCTTCGTCTTTGACGTCAATCTCTCTCTATCTTCGTGTGTTGGTCAATCTTTTCATAAGTGTGATTGTCTCGCTTTGAGTCTCTTCTCATATTGCAATTGAAGGGCAGGAATAACACACGAACCTAAAAATATCGTTTGGATAAATTATTATTCAATATATAGATTATTTTTTGGGTTTAAAAAATATGAGGAATCTTTTTTTCTTTTCATGCTTGTCGTCTATTAAGGAGGCAAGATTGAGCATGCTTCTATATTTGTGTATCAAAGTAATCCCAGTTGTTTAAAAAATATTAGGTATCAATGTGGTTCGATTGGGAGTTATGGCTTTTTACGTATTTCATGTGTTGTTTTATTCTTTCTTCTAATATGGCTTCTTATTAAGTTTTTCACACAACTGGAAATTCAATAGCCACTTTCTTCACTGTTCATTTTGTTCTTAGAGTTATTGATCTTACCTATAACAATAATGGGCTACCTTGTTTATACTTTTTGGTCTCTCCAAAAACAAACATCACAAACCTAAAAGGGACCTCACTCATGTCCACTGAAACTGGGGAATTTATTATTTCGTTAGTTAATTTCCCATTTTATTACTCGTCAGGCTTGAATTTTAGTGTTGACTAACAATATAATACTAGTAGTTATAAAAACAAGAAGAAGAAGAGAAGCAAAGTTGTTCCTCTTATTATCTCTGAAAAGGTTTGTCATTTACTCTCTAAATGATTTTGCCAATTTAGTTGGCTCTTATTTCCTTTACTGTACTTTGCTCATTAGCATTTTCTATGAGATGTGAAGAAAGATATAGATAAAGTAGCCACATTAGAAGAAATAAAAAAATAACACATGAAATACGCATTTCATAGGTTGACTTTAAAACATATACCAGTTAATCAATGAAATGGTGAGTAGTGGTTGAAGGCAAGAGGTTTAGGAATTAATGATGTGTTGCAATAGGAACATGGCTGTGCTACAAGATGGTTAATGGAAAGTTCAAAAGTTTAGAGAAGATAGGTTTAGAATAACCTTCTTAAGTAGTCTAATTTCTTCCCTTATTGTATAATGTAAGAAAACCTAGTAAGATATAGTTAATTGGTATACACTATATTAGTGCATTTTTAATTATATGATAATTTCGTAGAATTTCTGTTTTTCTCTTCCGTTTTATTTTAAGTAGTCAAATACATATGGAGGACATAAGTTCTACTTGCTTCCATTCTAACATTTTCCTTCCTATATCTTGTGAAAAAACGTAGGGGTAGGTGTTTCACAAACTGTCCAATTTTACGTCGTCATCTCTAACACAAATAAAACAAAACTAATCAAAATAAAAATAACAAATGACACCAGAAATTTGGTAACGCAGTTCGGCACTCCTTGCTTACGTCTACGAGGCCCTCACCCAGATTAATTCTTTCATCAAAATACAATAAATTTACCCAAGGCTTTGCTGAGCTGACTCCACTTAACCCTTGACACTATTTCTCAACCTCACTTCCCGTGAAAGATTTTCACACCCAATAAGATGACCGACTCGTGTTAATCTCGACAGATGATTTTTCTACTACTCTTAATAAAAGACAATTAATAAAAATAACTCAAGTGATTAATCAACTAATAACAGAACAATACACTTGAGATAAAAGAGAAGAATAACTTCCGAAAAAGTCCAGCTCCACTGAAATAAATCTGGAAGTCATCGCAACAACAATGAGTTGATTCACGCATAACGTATAATTAAGTCACGAAAACTTCTGCAAAAATCACATATGCAAGAATACCCAATCAACAACAGCATATCAAAGAAGCGCAGCACAAAACCATTCAGCCCAGGTGATGTAATCCACAGAAATTCTAGCACAAAGATAACCAGCTAATTCTCGCAATTCAAGAATCAAGAGAACCTCGTATGTCTTTCATGCACAAGTCAAGAAGAACAAGTCTTGATTCAACAAACAATTAAACCACCACTGTGTATATCCAACCAAAAAGAACAAGTGCACCTTCAACTGTGTTTTTTAAAAATTGCAATTCACGCACTCAACACCTTTGACGCAAAAATCCCCACAGATTCACTTCAGCCCCCAATAGAGATATACATGATACGCACACCCTTAAACAAAAACCAAGAACAAAAGCAATCACCAAGTCACTCACATTGATTTTTTCCTAACCAACAAAAATCACTCACGCACCTGATTCATTTTTTCCATGATAGAGACATATACGGCTCTTACAATGAATACCCACACTGCTCACATAGACATTGGCCGTAGGTCACACACACACACACTAAACATGTTTATTGAAAACCACTTGATTCATAAGGCAAATTCCAACAATGCCCTTCAACCCCCACATTCACGTAAAGCACCATAAGTCTTCACAAGATCCACATCTATTCAAGATAGGATTCCATACTATCTAAAATATTATCCAAATATTTCTTTTTGAATCCAAGATAATAAAAATATGATAAGTCCAATTTATAAAAATATGCCAAAATAAAATAAGTAGATATATACACCATATTTCTAATAATCTCCCCCTTTTTGGCATATTTGTCACAAACACTAAGCTCCCCCTAAATCACATAATTGGACATATAGATATCAAATTCACAATTCATATGAACTCCCCTTTAATCCAACATCAAGTTCCAAAGAACATCCATAGTAACAATTATCCAATCAGCCAAATTTCTCCCCCTTGGGACAAAAGATGCCAAAAAACAAGATTAATAGTCACCGAGGTACCTTAAAATCTCTCCCTGAATTGGACAGTCACCAAAAACAATCTGATGTCTCCCCTTTGGAACAAAACAATACCCAAAACGAAGAAAGCTTTCAATGCGATCAGTCTCAGCAAACAAAGAAGTATAAAAATCAGTAGTAGTACAGTGGAAGAATCATAAGCACGCAACGCAATAGCAGAAAGCCAAGATGACAATTTACTACCAATTAATATAGATGCCAACATATCATTGCTCACTTTAATTCCATCTTCATAAGATTAATTAAATTCATAAGCCCCATCATTAAGCATAGCCCCATGTACTCATCAATCAACTGAACCTTAGAAAACTCATAAATAAAACTCAAAAAGCCTAAATGATAACTCCTTCGAACCACTTTTTTGTTTGTTTTTTTAATTTTTATGTTTGTTTTTGTTTTTTAAACAACAAGAAAAAACTTCAAGAATTACTGCTTTCCTCTTCTGTGTTATTTTAAGTAGATAAATGAAGAGTTTGCAAATTGAATGATGACATTATACATATGGAGGACATAGGTTCTACTTGCTTCCATTCTAACCTTTTCCTTCTTATATCTTGTGAAAAATCGTAGGGGGTAGGTATTTCACAAACAATCCAATTTTACGTGGTCATCTCTGGCACAAATAAAACAAAACCAATCAAAAGAAAAATAACAGATGACACCAAAAATTTGGTAATGCAGTTCGGCACTCCTTGCCTACATCTGCGGGGCCCTCACCCAGATTAATTCTTTCACCAAAATACAATAAATTTACTCAAGGCTTTACTGAGCCGACTCCACTCAACCCTTGACACTATCTCTCAACCTCACTTCCCGTGAAATATGTTTATACCTAATAACACGAGCGACTTGTGTTAACCTCGACAGATGATTTTTCTATGACTCTTAATAAAAGACAATTAATAAAAATAACTCAATTGATCAATCAATTAGCAACAGAACAATAATATATTTGAGATAAACGAGAAGAACAACTTCTCGAAAAGTCCAGCTCCACTGAAATAAATCTAGAAATCATCGCAACAACAATAGGCTGATTCACACAGAACTTATAATCAAGTCACGAAAACTTCTGCAAAAATCGTAGCTGTAAGAATACCTAATCAACGACAGCACATCAAAGAAGCGCAACACAAAACCATTCAGCCCAGGTGATGTGATCAACAGAAATTCCAGCACAAAGATAACCAGCTAATTCTCGCAATTCAAGAATCAAGAGAACCTCATATATCTTTCAAGAACAAGTCAAGAAGAACAAGTCTTGATTAAAAAAATAATTAAACCACCACTGTGTATATCCAACCAAAAAGAACAAGTGCACCTTCAGCTGTGTTTTTCAAAATTTGCAATTCATGCACTCAACACCTTTGACGCAAAAATCCCCACAAATTCACTTGAGCCCCCAATAGAGATATACACAATACGCACACCCTTGAACAAAAACCAAGAACAAAAGCAATTACCAAGTCACTCATGTTGATATTTTCCCAACCAATAAAAATCACCCACGCACCTAATTCACTTTTTCCATGATAGAGACATATACGACTCTCACAATGAATACCCACACTGCTCATATAGACATTGGCCGTAGGTCACACACACACACTACACATGTTTATTGAAAACCACTTGATTCATAAGGCAAATTCCAACAATGCCCATCAGCCCTCACATTCACGTAATGCACCATAAGTCTTCACAAGATCTACAACTATTCAAGATAGGATTCCATACTATCTAGAATATTATTTAAATAATTCTTTTTGAATCCAAGATAATAAAAATATGATAAGTTCAATTTATAAAAATATTCCAAAATAAAATAAGTAGATATATACACCATATATCTAACAATCTTCCCATTTTTGACATATTTGTCACAAATACTAAGCTCCCCTTAAATCACATAATTGGATATATAGATATCAAATTCATAATTCATATGAACTCCCCCTCAATCCAACATCAAGTTCCAAAGAAAATCTATAGTAACAATAATCCAATCATCCAAATTTCTCCCCCTTGGGACAAAAGATGCAAAAAAAAAGACTAACAGTCACAGAGATACCTTAAAATCTCCCCCTGAATTGAACAGTCACCAAAAACAATCTGATGTCTCCTCTTTGGAACAAAACAATACCCAAAATGAAAAAAGCCTTCAATGCGATCAATCTCAGCAAACAAAGAAGCATAAAAATCAGTAGTAGTACAACGGAAGAATCATAAGCACGTAGTGCAATAGCAGAAAGCCAAGATGACAATTTACTACTAGTTAATAGATATGCCAACATATCATTGCTCACTTTAATTCCATCTTTATAAGATTAATCAAATTCATAAGCCCCATCATTAAGCGTAGCCTCATGTACACATCAATCAACTGAACCTTAAAAATCTCATAAATAAAACTCAGAAAGCCTAAACGATAACTCCTTCGAACCCCCTTTTTGTTTTTTTTTGTTTTTATGTTTGTTTTTGTTTTTTAAACAACAAAAAAAACTTCAAAAATGTAAAGCACACAGTTCCTTTGCCCCTCGAAGAAATTCAAACTTGGGATTATTCCTCATCACATTATCTTAGTCATCAACTGTCTTATAAATTTCTTCATCTGAAGTAACTAAATTATCCTCAATCTGAACAGTTTCTTCAAAAAAAGTAACTAACTGTTAATCTGGACACTGTCTTATTTTTCCTTCACTACGTCTTTGTACTTGTACTTGTACTTCACCCTTTCTAACCCAAGAGTGCTTTGGTAACATGAGTTGCTACTGAAATTTTAATGGAGAGTATCTAGATATTTGGTTTTGACCCTTTGAAATATAATTTGTAACATCTTGTAGCATCTCGGTCTTATGTGTCCCATAACTCCACAAAAATGACACGTGAGTACGAATCTTCGAATCTTTCTTGATGTTTCTTCTTCTCGGAAAAATCTGGACATATCATTTTTCTCCTTATTCACCTTAGAGCATTCTCCCTTATAATCAATGCCTTGAAGATTCCCTTTCACTTTACCGATTTCCATTAACTTTTCTAGTTTTTCTATGCCACCATTTAACATTTTCAAACCCTTTTCGGTACTTACTAATCTCATTTTAGCTTCACCAAGCTCATCTAATGCCAACTTAAATTTCTTTTCTAACCTTTGGATAGTGTTCTTCATGGAGAGATTTTCTTCCTTCAATCTTTCATTCTTTCTACACGTATTCACCCATTTTTCATATATAACTTTAAAAGCCTCGTAAATATTCTCCTTTCTATCATCTAGGCTACTTTCATCAATGTTATAATCTGATATTGGGTCTTGAGCTGAGTTTTTTATGTTTTTCTGGAAATTTTCGAATTTTCCCCTTTTTACGTCTTCAGTTACTTCCTTCCCAGTTACTGTTAAGCAAGCAATACTTTTGCTATACAAAGCAACTAACGCAACACTATTAGTGATTTCTTCTTCACTACCACATTCACTCTCAGATTCATTCTCACTCCAAATGCTAGTAAAGGATTTTCCTTTTCTTTTCTTTTCTTTAAAGTATTATCACATTCGGCTTAAACGTGCCCAAAGCCTTGACATTTATGACACTGGATTCTCTTCACCATCCTTTCACCCTTTTGAGTTTTGACTTGTTGTTTTAAGTTATTATTCGATAAACTCCCACCATGTTATCTAAATTCAGGTCTGTCCTTTTTCATTCTTTTCAACCACTTACTGAACCCTCGTGTTAATAGCTTCATATCTTCATTCTCATTGGTTTCATCTTTTGTATCATTTACACCTTTTCTAGTTTTAACTTGTAGTTCCAATCCTTTGCTTCTTTCTTGCTTACCCTTTAAAGATTCATCTCAGAATTTGTAAGAATTCTAATTACCTTTTCCAATGACAGATCCTTGATGTCGTGGGCCTCCTTTATTGCTGCAATTTTTGAAATAAATCTTGGAGGCAGTGATTCAGCGTCTTTTTGACAAGTTTCAGATCGGAGTATTTCTTTCCGAGTTGATGCCCCCTGATTTGCTATATCTCACAATCTTTCATGAAAGTCTCCAATGGTCTCATTCTCATCCATCTTCAATTCTTCAAACCTCACAGCTAACATCTATAATTTTGACGCTATCACCAATTTGGATCCTTCATGAATAGTCTGCAAAGCATCCCACGCTTCTTTGGTCGATTCGCAGGTTGATATCATTGAGAAACGTCCTTTATCAACAACACTAAAAATTGCATGCATTGCTTGTGAGTTTCTAAGCGCACTTTCTTTTTCAGCTCTTGTCCATTCAACCGAATCTTTTTGAACTGCCTCTCCTTTGTCATTAGTAATCATCGGATACGTCTACCCATGTACTACCAAGTGCCAAGCTTTTGTGTCCTGAGTTTGGATGAAGACTCTCATACGTGCTTTCCATGCATAATAGTTAGATCCATCCAATAGTAGTGGTCTAATGATCGAAGCACCCTCTCTTGTAGCCATGTTCGTGAAACTAGGATCTGCACCGACTTGCTACCAAGTTTTGAAGCAGTAACTCGCTTTGATACCAATTGAAAAACCACAGGGGGTGGGTGTTTCGCAAAGTGTCCAATTTTATATGGTCGTCTCTGGCACAAATAAAACAAAACCAATCAAAAGAAAAATAACAGATGACACTAGAAATTTGGTAACGCAGTTCGACATTTTTTGCCTACATCTGCGAGGCACTCACCCAGATTAATTCTTTCAATAAAATACAATATATTTATCCAAGGCTTTATTGAGCTGATGCCACTCAACCCTTAACACTATCTCTCGAACTCACTTCCCGTGAAAGATTTTCACACCCAATAATACAATTGACTTATGTTAACCTTGACAGAGGATTTTTCTATTACTCTTAATAAAAGATGATTAATAAAAATAACTCAAGTGATCAATCAACTAAGAACAGAACAATAATACACTTGAGATAAAAGAGAATAACAACTTTCCAAAAAGTTTAGCTCTACTGAAATAAATCTGAAAGTCATCGCAGCAACAATGGTTGATTCACGCAGAACTCATAATCAAGTCATGAAAACTTCTGCAGAAACCATAGCTGCAAGAATACCCAATCAACAATAGCACATCAAAGAAAGCGCAGCACAAAACCATTCAGCCCTGGTGACATGATTCACAGAAATTTCAGTACAAAGATAACCAACTAATTCTCACAATTGAAGAATTAAGAGAACCCCTTATGCCTTTCACGCAAAAGTCAAGAAGAACAAGTTTTGATTCAACAAACAATTAAACCACCACTGTGTATATCCAACTAAAAAGAACAAGTGCACCTTCAACTGTGTTTTTCAAAAATTGCAATTCACACACTCAAGACCTTTGACATAAAAACTCCCACAGATTCACTTCAGCCCCCAATAGAGTTATACACGATACACACACCCTTGAACAAAAACTAAGAACAAAAGCAATCACCAAGTCACTCACGTTGATCTTTTCTCTGACAACAAAAATCACCCACACACCCGATTCACTTTTTCCATGATAGAGACATATACGACTCTCACAATGAATAGCCACATTGCTCACATAGACATTGGTCGTAGGTCACACACACACACTACACATGTTTATTGAAAACCACTTAATTCATAAGGCAAATTCTAACAATGCCCTTCAGACCCCACATTCACGTAATGCACCATAAGTCTTCCCAAGATCCACATCTATTAAAAATAGAATTTCAGACTATCTAGAATATTATCCAAATAATTCTTTTTGAATCCAAGATAATAAAAATATAATAAGATCAATTTATAAAAATATGCCAAAATAAAATAAGTAGATATATACACCATATATCTAACATCTTGAATAGACCCAAATTTCCATTCAAATCCCATTTTGTAATAAGAATATATCTAATGTTTGGTGCTTCGGTAACATTGACAAGTTGTTAGGGTGTTACCATAAATAACAAATAAGGAATGTCCATCTAAGAAATAATCATTTAGACCTTTGTTAGAGAATAAATTTATGTGAAGTATAGACAACGTCATGAACATGCACCACATTCATCAAATCCAATATTGACATTTTTGACTGATCTATAACTTCCGTTAGCATTGGCAGAGCTTAAATATATATTAAGCTTTGTTTTAGTAGAGTTGCTATAGTTGAGAGAAGACGGAAGTCGAAACCAATCATCTTATTTATGTATGGAAATGTCTATTATGAGCAAAATTAACAAACCAAAGAGTATTATAGCGAGAGGAACACATGATTAATTTTTTAATTTTAGTTTATGCATATAATTGTTTTTGTTATTATTCTACACCATTTGCTTCATTTTTTTTAATAAATGCATATACTATGTGTATTTCAAGGACCATAATCGCTAAGTATGGAACTATAAAATAGTTTTATGTTATGGGTTCAAATTAGGTATTGATTTAAGTTACAAAGGATGTTCAGTCAATATATTTGATAAGGTGGACATAGACTTTTTGTGAGTTATAAGTAGATATTTGAGATAGGGACACATCAAATATAAGATTTTCAAATTAAATTATTTGGCATGCCAACATATGCCAAAATAATAGGATGTCAAGTTCAATTAACCGAAAGGTAGCAAAGTGATTCTTTTAAAGTCAAATTGTTCTATTTGGTAAATATAAAGGGATGTAATGATGAAAGTTTCTTACCCTTTTTGACAAATAACGAGGGAGAAAATTTTCCTTTTATCTATAAAAATATGAAATCAAGTATCTTATAATCTTA
Source organism: Erythroxylum longipes (assembly GCA_027563885.1). Classification (NCBI taxonomy): domain Eukaryota; kingdom Viridiplantae; phylum Streptophyta; class Magnoliopsida; order Malpighiales; family Erythroxylaceae; genus Erythroxylum; species Erythroxylum longipes. The sequence goes on along the minus strand of JAOQMS010000003.1, from coordinate 6,491,684 downwards.
CAAAGACATGGACACTTGAACGAAGCTTATTGTCTTCTAGATGTTAAATTCTGGTGAATGCACATTTAAACAAAACTTATAGACTAACAACACATCAACAAACTAAGTTGAAGATTAAGAGAATTTCTAATTTTGTGACGTTCAGGATCAAGTAATATGAAGGCATAGCACATTAATTAAAGACACGAGCAAAAAAGAAGAGCATTAGAATGCCGTGGAGTTCAGTATGCTTAGACGGCTGGGGTAAGAATATCAACATAATCGTTTATTTATTTGTATAAACTTGTTCTGTGACACATAGTTTCTATGTTTGTTTAAGGAAGATGAAAACCAAACATTGGATTCCAAATCTTCACTCGTTGTTTGCTTGTGCTAAAATCATGTTTTTTTTTTCTTGCATTATTTTAGAAAACAACTGTCCAACAGAGACTGTCGAGCTCAAATGGGGGGTCTTGTGACCTAACCAGGAACATTAAGGGGATGGAATGATTCCAACGTAAGGACAATCCAAAACTTTAAACTTTGTACCAGGCTGTATCTGTTTAAAGATTGGATTAATGGAATACTTATGGAGGAATAATTAGGGTTGACTTGGGTCAATTCTGGAGGCTTTGTTATATTTTATTAAACATATAAAGATTACTTATTTTAGGCAACACAGCTCAATGGGCTACTGTGAGTAATATTTTTTAGACGAAAAATCTTTGTGAAACCTTAATTTTTTTGTTTAAAATGCCTAAGAAAAGGATTAACTATATATTCATAATTTAATATTTTTCAATGAACATTGTTATTAAATAAAAATATTTTATAAAATACTATTTTTATTATTTATAATATTAATAATTATCAAAATATCCACAAATCATTCCAATAGATTTTTCCTGATTGTTGGCAGAGAAGTCCATTTGGTGCCAAGCAGCTTTTTATCGTTTTCTGGCTTGTGACATCGCTTTTGAGGCATGTTACTGTTTCACACACCTTCTGTCTCAATTATAGTTTTACGCCTAATACATGACAATGTGATTGAAACAGGATAGCTGCGTGCATAACACTAATAGCATCCTACCAGGGGCCTATCCGCAGCACTCTTCAAGTAAATAACAGCAACAAATTGCTGCTAAACTGCAGATGCAAGGACAAAATGTATAACTTAGAGGAGAACTCGGAGGGCAAATAGTATAAACAAGCTAAGTGCATTGGAAGGGGGTCAAGCAATTGCGTTAAGCAACAAGCTAGGCAAAGTCAATTACAAGCACACTAAGCTAACTACAACTTACACGGTTTTTGTTGAATTGAATCCTTTTTATATGGTAATCCTGAAAACGAATGAAATCATCGTTTACCTGTGACCTGTTGTCTTGTTTCTTCTTACAGTACCCTTACCTAAGGGTCAGGGTTAGGGATGGCAAAAATGTAATCCGTCCCCCTTTTTTTTTGTTTTTAGAAGCGTATTCCTTCCTTATTCCGTGCATCCAACTTAGTACTTGTGGATACTAACTAATATATACCTCTTTAACAGCTTTACTCGTTATGTATTACATGATTAGTTCTTACAGAGAGCATAACTGTTGAGTTTTGACTCTTTTATTTGTCCCATATTGATTGGAAAAAATAATTGGGTTAAAGTTCTTGTCTATATAAGGAGAGTGTTACCTCTTTGATTAGTGCACCAATCCAAAGTTAAAGATTTGTATGACAAATTTGACTCTAGTTAAATTCCTCTTTTAAGGTGAGAGTTGGAGGATTTGTTTTGGGTATTTCTTTGTGGGTGTATTGGTGTATTGGGATATTGGATGAGAGGAAAAATTATATGATTGTAAGAATTTTTCACATAGTGGATTTTCTTCTCGGTGCCCGTGGTTTTTTCTCCAGTTTGGGAGTTTCCACGTAAATTTCTTGTGTTATTATTATTTCTCTATTTTTTGTTATTCTTTTACTATAAAATATCCTTGGGTGTGGGTTTGGGAGGTCTAAATTTTCAACAATTGGTATCAGAGCCAAGGTGTGCTTTTCTTGAAAATTTTGAGTATGCTCTGTTGTTGCAGTTTTGACTGATCTTCCACATCAGAAAAGAGTTTCTTGAAAAATGCTCATTTGGTGCGGTGAAGCTTTGGTGTGGTAGTGTGGAAGTACATGTTTAGGAAAGTTTTGGCTAAGGAAAGACTTGGTATTTAAGTGTGTCCGTTGTAACCCACCTCTTTTTCCTAGGAACTTACCTGATGTACTGTTCATTTGTACGATAAAATTCATCAAGGCAGAAAAGCACAGAAAAATGTCAAGAAATAGGGCTTCGAATCCTATCAGGTTTGAGGTGGAGAAATTCGACAGGAGAATCAATTTTGGCTTATGGCAAGTGCAAGTCAGG
>JAOQMS010000003.1:6442689-6484648 GCA_027563885.1 Erythroxylum longipes | reverse complement strand
AGCGTTTTGTAAACAAGCATTGAGAACGATACTGTATTTGTTTTATCAGGAAATGAAATGAATGTTTTAAGACAAAACGATAATGTTCTCGAATATGTTAGACGATGCATGTGTAAGTTAAAGTCATATTGCTCTAACATACCATTATCGTAGGTTATATCCCTAAAAGAGTAGGTACGTACCCTATGATAGTGGGATGTTACATAAGTAGTGAAATATGTGGAGTTAATGTTGGTAATAACAATAACGATGTAGAAGACACAATTTAAGAAATGTTTGTAGAATTATGGATGATAATATTATGCGTGACACATTCGGTAGAATTACATAAGATAATTTAGAGAAGTTATTGAAATAAATTCAAGAAGAATTATATCCAGGGTGTTTCAATTTCTCACAACTTTCTTTTGTTGTGAAGTTATTACACTTGAAGGTATATAATAGGAGGAGTAACAAATCTTTTGACATGTTAATTGACTTGCTCAAAGATCTATTACGTTCTGGTCACAAATTGTTGAAATCTTACTATAAAGGAAAAAAACTATTGGTGGACCTAAGATTAGTATATATATCAATATATGCTTGTAAGTACGATTGAGCTATCTTTTGGAAGGAGTTTAAAGATATTTAAGAATTTCCAATTTGTAGTACATCAAGGTGGCTAATGGATAATAGAAAAGAGAAAAAGATACCTTATAAAGTCATGAGATACTTTCCTACTAAACTATCAATACAAAGGATGTTTATGTTAGCACAAATAGACATAGGTATGAGGTGGCATAAACGAAAAGGCATTCATGATAATTTCATGCAACATCTAATAGACTCAAAGGCATGGAAAGACTTTGATGGGAAGTTTCTATAGTTTACAAAGGATTATTGTAATGTTTGACTTGGGTTGGCCTTTGATGGATTTAATCCATTTAGTAATATGGGTACTTTTTAAAGCATCTAGTTGATAATTCCTGTGCCATACAAGTTACCCTGTAAAAATGCATAGAAGAGCCCTTTTTCTTATTGTCTTTGCTTATTCCACGAGCTACCACTCTTGATAAAGACATTGATTTATATATCATCATCATACCCAGTCCGAATCTCATACCAATACGGGGTTTGGGGAGGTTTGATAGTATGTAGCCTTACCCCTACAGAGTAGAGAGGTTGTTTTCGGTAAACCCACAAAAAAAACATAGTATAGTAATAATATAACAAAAAACTACAAATAATTGATGCATGTTAAAAAGAGTAAATAAATAAAAATAAAATAAAAATAAAAAATAAAATAAAATGCAATCTTTACCAAGAATGTGTATCAAAGGAACTACAACAATCTAGGTAGAAAAAATTAGAACTTTAACAAAAAGAAAAATTATCAAGAAGATACGAATATGAAGAGTTTTTAAAATCACCAAATCATCGAGCGTTTGATTGTATGCATCAATCTACCGTTAAAAAAAACTGCAATAGTTCATTGTAACAAGTAGAACAAAACCAAGAGCAATGAGAATAAACCATTAATTGCTAAAGATCTTTGGGAAGTTTGTTTAGAAACATATGATGCTGTAGAAGGAAAAAATTTTAAAATGCATGAGGTCGTTTTGTGGACTATAAATGATTTTCCAACCTATGACAATTTATTCGGATAAAGTATTAGAAGGTATATGGCATATCTTGTAGGTAATCATCAAACTCATTATATGAGACTACGAAGTAAAATATGTGATATGGGATATCATTGTTACTTGACAAATGGGCAACAAATTGTTTAATGACAAAGTAGAACATAGTAAAGCTTCTTTGCACTTATTATAAGATGATGTGTTAGATCAATTGTCACATTTGTTTATCACATTTGTAAGAGTTTACACCAGGCAAATTCCTAAGTAATAGAAAGCAAAAAAAAGCTTATGTTAACCATAATTGGTATTAAAAAGGCATATTCTTCAATTTTACTTATTGAAAGGATTTGCTATTGTGGAATAATCTTAATGTAAAATATATTGAAAAAAAATTGTGAGAATATTTTAGGCACTTTAATAGGTAATGATGGTAAATTAAAAGGCACAATTAAATCTATATTAAACTTGGAAGACATGAATATAAGAAAGGATTTATATTTGAAAATAAGAGATGATGTGTTATACATGATTTCATCTACTTGTTACACTATCTCAAAAAATGAGAACTTAAATCAATTAAGTTTCTTAATGGGTTTGCCTCTAATATATCCCATTGTTTCAATGCAAATGATGGAAAAGTTTTAGACTTGAAGAGTCATGATTGTCATATGCTTCTATGATGGTTACTTCCTGTTGAAATACATGAGTGTTTATCGAAGGATGTATTGACAACTTTGGGAGAATTAGGTGATTTTTTAAGCAATTGTATTATAAGACACTGAAACTAAAAGAACTTAAACAAATGGAAAAAGACATTGTTTTGATTATTTGTAAGCTTAAACTTATTTTTTGGCGATCATTCTTTGATGTTATGGTGCATTTTAGCGGTTTACTTATCATAAAAAGCAAAACTTTATAGCTTAGTTCAATTTCGACGAATGTTCCATATTGAAAGGTAAATTTTTTCAATTCTATATTTATTCTCTTTTGCTATTATTTAGTAGAAAATGGTGATCTTTTTTACTGTTTAGATTTTTGGGCTCTCTTAAGCATTACGTGCACGATAGAGCTTGACCTAAAGCCTCTATTACTAAGGCTTATATATCAAATAAATGTTTCACATTTTGTTCTATATACTTGTATGACGTTAAGACACGATTTAATATAGAAGAATATGAATTTGATTTTAATCAAGATGGTAACTTTTTAGTTTTCTCCCAAAAAGTAAAGCTACTTGAAACAAGAAAATATGCAGAGTTAACTAAAGAAGAACTTGAAATTAGCTATTGGTATATTTTGAACAATTGAGAAGAAGTTGACTCCTATATGGAGTATATATATTACCTCCCATATATTAGTTCATGTTATAAGTTAATATTGAGACTCTCTTTTCTTACATCAATTTTCATTTTAAGTTGAGAGCAAAAAAGTGAGATTAGAAGCAAAGGTAAAGTTAATGTTGAAGAAAAGCATATAAACTAAACTTTCCACAATGGCTTAGGACACAAGTAACTTATTTTTGTAAAAGTAGAAAATAAATAAATATTGTCATTAATATAATAACATTAATTTTTAATGTTTTTTATTTGCAGATGATATGGTTACACAATTGTGAATTGCTAGAAGCAATAGAAACATTATATTCTTTGGTATATAGGCCTCATATGTGTGGTAAAAAATATACATACATTGTTAATAGAGTTAGATTTCACAGAAGAGAATGTGATAGTTGCCATACATGCTAAAACTGTAGGGTTATTATTGCAAAACAACATAAGGATGACTTTATTGACTTATATGGTGTTATCTTTTAAATAATTAAGTCAAATTATATCAAGGATAAAAAGTTTGTTCTATTTAAGTGTAAATGGTTTAATATTGGTGACAAAGGGATGAACATAAAATTAAATGGTAATATTACTAAAATCAATGTTAGTAATACTTGGTATGAAAATGAATCATTTATCCTTACAAATCAAGTAAAGTAAGTTTTCTATCTCAATGACACAATGAATCATTTATCGTTACAAATCAAGTAAAGTAAGTTTTCTATCTCAATGACACAATATTGTGCAGCAATTGGCCAGTTTTGCAAAAGTTCTTTTTGATGTCTTAGAAAGGGGAAATGGTGAAATGGGTTATGATAGTGATGAGTTGTATTAAGAGATTGAATCACTGAGGAATACAATAGAACTCAAACTTGAAGATGAGGATATATCTTCATTCCATTGGAGAGATGTTGATCGTAATATATTAGAAGCAACTAAAGTACGAGACAATCTTGTCATAGAAAGAGATGAAGATTATCTTAAGGACGACTTATGTGACAATGATGATACTTTGGCTGAATAATAGTGATGAAGAGTTGAATCACAATGTGATTAATAATGCTAATTTTGAAGATCTTGATTATGATAATTGAATGTATTTTGAAAGTACTCTTTCTATTGTTTTATTGTAATATTGGTAACCTTTAACTTATTAATGTTGATATCTGGATTTAGTTGAAGAATTTTTTTACATATTGATATGTATTTGTTGATTTAATTTTATTAATAATATTGGTTTTTCTTTATTATATTTCGTATATGTTATGTTTATTTTTTTAATATGAAATTTATTTTTTCTTATAGATGTTAAAGATTTTGGTGCTTGGTAGAAATAAAGGAAAGAAGGTAACTGATTGAAAAATTCCACAACGTATCAATGTGTAAATTTAACCAAATTAGTCAGTTGGTACCAAAAATTTAGTTCCTAACTAACAACAACATCTACCTTAAAAAACAATGAAGCTAGTAATGTAGGTTTAAATTTTATTTATGCCATCAAGTATACATATACTCTAATATATATATTTACAATTTAAACATTTTCTTATCATATTCATTTATTGCCTAAGGAAGCAAAGCATCCTATAGTATAGTGCCACAATATAGCAATGTGCAATTTCTATCAAATTAGTCAATTAAATGCAAAAATTTAAGTCCTAGAAGACAACATGTTAACTCTAACAACAATAAAGCTAGTAGTGTATGTTGTAATTTTTTTAATCCCTTCAAGTATACCTATGCTTTAAGATATATTTATATAGTTTAAACATTTTCTTATCATATTTATTTGCTGATAGTTTCCAATGCTACTATTAGAAAAGAGGTGGAAATAAAACTAGCGATTGTGAATTGCAATGAAAGAATGTTGCAATAAAATGCATGTTTTCCATATATATCGTTCCTGAGCAAGTTTGTCATGTAAACAAAATGTAATTTGCAAAATTGTCAAGTTAAGAATTGAAGGAAGACAAATTGCTTTAAAATGAATTAGAAAAAAGTTGCGGTAATTATTCAAAATCTTTAAATTTATGTAACATTGTTTCAATGAATTTAAGATACATTACATTTGTACTTATTATTCACAGTTGAAATTAAAGTTTGTGGATATTAAGAATCTAAAAGTTTCAAACTGTCTTACTTTATTATTGAAAAAAAGGACTAGGGATTACCATTTCAATTTGCCTAAGTCCTTTGCTTTATATGTGGAAACACAAAGCTATATACCAAAATGAATGCGTGAACAAAATTAGAATAGTTTGTGACTATTGGTTTGACCCAAAAGTTCAGGTTTGATTTTTTTCCTTAACGTATGTTTGCATTAATCTTGTCATGTGAATTAACTTCTAAACTAATTTTTTTCTTGAATTTAGGAAAATTGTGAGAAGATAAGGGTGAGCATATCAAAAATGAAATACCTCATAATCAAAGGTCAAAAGTAATTTGTAGCAGTTCAAAATGAATATGTAATATCTATGTTTGCAAATACTTCATTAAATAAGTATTAAATTATTTAGTCTTAAAATATAGTGAGTAGGAAGTAGATGGACAAGAGCTTAATATGATCACACTATATAAACTGAGTCATTATAAGGAATGTAAAGGATAAGCATTATAAGAAGCAGAAAACAATTAGGTAAGTATAAAAGTTTGTTTAATATTTTGTTTATTTATTAATATAGTAGTAACATATTGATTGAATATTGGTTTTCTTCATTTATTTTAGAATAAGATGCAATAGATGTTGGAGAAGTCTAAATTTGAGGATGAGATTTGTGATATAGTACTTGGTGATCATTTAGGTTATATTAAAGCTCTTGGTTATAACCCCAAGCCAAATGTTTCAACCTCTACATATAAGACAAGCATTTAACAACTTCAAGAGGAAGACAACAACCTTAAGTCTGCATTAAAGGTTGAAGTAATTAAGAGACAAGAAATTTGAGCTAAATTAACAAAACATAATATGTTATTCAACAAGTTACTTGGCTTGGATTATGATGGAAATGAAAAGTGAAGAGTATTGATTTTAAATTTTAGCCTTGTTCTATCAGTTCCTATATATACTATAATTTAACTTTAATACTTTTTTTCAAAATACAAAATGGATGAAGATGTAACTAAGTGATCATATTATGAATGCTAAAGTTATATGATGTTTTCTTTCATTTAAACCATATATAGTGTGTAAATTTTCCAATGATAATCTTAGTTGACTTGAACCAAGCTTGTTATTTGTTACAAGCGTATGGATTTGGACAACACTTTTTACCAATATTTGACATTATGTCTAGACACATTTCAATTTATGGTGTTTTTTGGGTATTGTTTATTTACAAATTATAAATAATGCTCAACTTTTATTAATATTTTGGATACAAATAAAGTATAACCTATTTATGTTATATTTTCAAATAGGTTTGTTAATATAATTTGATAGATTTACTGTGTATATTGTATGCATCGACATTTGAATATATATATTTTAATTTATCGGCATTCAACTTAATAATGACATTAAACAAAATTAATGGTGAGCATTTAAAAATTATCTATCTAAATAATATTATAAACAGAAATAATAAGTAAAAGGTTCACAATAAAAAACATATTGAGACGTTTTAATAGAACACATTGCAAATTGCTCATTATTAGTTTTTGGCTTTGTTTTCACATGCTCATAGTTAAAAGACTATACTTATGAAAATACTAAAACATTGCAAAACATCTATAACTACGATAGCAAAAACTGTAGCCAAATAGTTTTTGTAACATTTTTTTGTTACCTATCATTTGGTGCCAAATTTTTTGGCCAATGTTGACTTCTTCTTAATAAGTAGCTACGTATTTATGTTGTTTTTTGTATGAAAATAATTTATAGCTAATAACATCATGTGTCTACAATTCTAGAAAATACCACTTATTTTTTTGTGACGAGGAATTAGCAACATTTTTATCATTTTATAATATCATAAATATGATGCACGACGTTTTTAGACAAATAAACTACATTTTGTTGTTAGTATCATAGTTTGTTGTAGTGACTCTATGACTTTTATGAAGTAATTTGAAATGGATATGCCATTCTTTATCAAAAGTATCTTAAACTCAACACTCAGACACCTTATCAAATCCCATCATCGAATTCTGGAGCCTTTCACATGCCTTCTTTGCTGTGGTTTAAGTAGCTAATTTTCAAACATTTTCTCATCTAAACCATGATTTATGATGATAAATGCATTATGATCTTTCTTTCTTTACTTCTCTAAGGCTTCTTTTTTGACTTGAGTCAAGCTTTTCCTCATCTTAAGGCTCCATATAGCCTTTTTTTACTACATCTCATATATTATTTTAACTAAGAATGACCTTTATATTAAATGTCCATTTCTGAAAGTCTATCTTAGTAAGTTGTGGATGGTGGAAAGACATAGAGGGTCCTTTTGATGCCATAGTTAGGTCTAGTAACGCTTTATTAAAAAAGTATGCTTATATGTTTACATAAATGATAAAGCAAGAACATTCTTATAACAAATATTTTATTTCAATTCCTCTCTTTTATAAAATAAAGTATTACATGGCTATTTGCAGTGCCAATGAAAATTTATACTAACAAATTTAAAGCAAGGTCAAGCTCATGTGAATCTAAGCATATAAAATTTAAAATCACTTGAATTAATTAAGATTTGACTAGTCAACTACTCTAAAGTTGTTATAGAATTCTAAAAATAAAGTTTATTTTTAACACCTCCCTTTATACTTTTTTGTTTGAAATTCCTTTTAAACTTGATTTTTGTGTAACTTTAATTATTATTTTAAAAAATATCATACTTGAGAGATTTATTAAAAATATCAGTAACTTGATAAAGAGTCTTCACAAATAAAATAAAACCTTGTGTCAATATGTTTACTCCTTTCTTGGAACATTAGATTTTTTGCTAAAGCTTAAGTGGATTTATTGTAAATTATGATCTTTATTGCTTCAATTTGTTCTAAATGAAGCTCTTTCAATAATGTTCTCAATCAAATAGTATGACAAGAATAGGAAGTACTTGCGATATATTCCGATTCATTAGTAGAGAGTGGGAGTATAGGTTGTTTCTTTGAACACTAAAAGGTTGTACTATAGTCCAAAAAACAAATCCACTAATGGTTTTTTTTTTAATCATCAAGATCTCCTGCAAAAGCATTATTACAAAGGACTCATCAAATTAAAGCTTTTGGAAGATGAGTAAAATATTTCATAGTCAATTGTACCTTTGAAATATTGAAAAATTCTCTTAGATACTTTCAAGTGAACTTTTGATTACACCTTTATAAATCAACTAATAATTACAATTGCAAATAAGATATTTGGTCTTGTGCAAGTCAAATACCCCATGCCTACCATAAGAATTTTGAACAAAGTTAAATCTATACTCTCTTATCCATCAAACTTAGATAGCTTTATTCCATACTTTATAAGAGTGTTATTGACTTACTATTTGACACTTGAACTTTTTAAACACCTCCTTCATATAATTTTCTTGAGTGAATAAAATTTCATTCCCTATTGGCTTCATCTCAATTCCCAAATAGTAAGACATCATTCTCATATCACTCTTCTCAAACTCTTAGATCGTAGAATCTTTAAACTCATCGAACATATTTAGATTATGATATATGAAGATAATATCATCCATTCAAATACAAACAAACAATAAGTTATCTTTATCATTTTTAACATAAAGAGTATATTCATGTAAGCATTTAGTGAAACTATTCTCTTGAAAATAATTGTCAATTTGACTATTCCAGACCCTTAGTACTTATTTATGTCCATATAATGCCTTATTTTAACTTCAACAATTTATCTTCTTGGTCTTTAGTCATATATTCCATTGGTTGCTCAATGTAGACTTCTTCCTCTAAATAATTATTAAGGAAAGTGAACTTGACTTCTAATTGATGAATTCTCCAATGATTTTTGGTAGTAAGAGATATTAATAGATGAATTATTGTCAAGTGAGTAATAGGCGTAAATACTTCTTCATAATTAATGGCTTATTTTTATTTGTACCTTTTGACAACAAATATGCCTTATAACTCTTTACTACACCTTTGGCTTTCTTTTTGATCTTGTACTTAACTCTAATAGCATGATGACCTATTAGAGGAGAAACAAGTTCACGTGCCTCATTCCTTTCAATGGGTTGAATTTCTTCATTCATTGCATAAATCCATTTCTCATTCATACTAACATCTTTTAAATTTAAAGACTCAATATTTGCAAGTAGACAAAACAAGTTAGGATCATCATAAAATTCATCAAGTCTTCGATATCCTTGAGGTTTTATGCTTGTTGGTGATGATATAGATGATGATGTTGGAGATGATGAAGTTGGTGAAATTAATGGAGAAAAAACATTTTTGAGTTGTTGAACAACCTCCTTTTCTTATTCATCTTTAAATATAGAAAAAATATCATAATATCCCTCCATCTTAGAGCTCGCTCCAATACCAAGATGCTTCATCATCAAATTCAACATCTCTACTAATAATAATCTTTACATTTTTTTATTAAACAAATTTAACCTTTTAAGTGGTCACTATATCTAATAAAAATAGACTTTTCAATTTGAACATCAAGCTTGGACTTTTCTTATCTTAGAACATGAGCATATGTAATATAGCAAAACACTCTAAAAAATGATGCAGAAGTCTTCATTTTTCTTCATGCTTCTTTTAGAGTGATATCTTTCAAGTTCTTTTTAGGTTGCAATTTGAAAGATAAATTGTACATGTAACTACTTCATCCCAAAGCTCCTTAGTTATCATCTTGCTTTTTAATATGGTTATAGTCATTTTTAGAATTGTTTGGTTCTTTCTTTTAGTTATTCTATTTTGTTAGAGAGAGAGCATAATAAATTTCACGCAGCTCACAAATGCTTTTAAATTCATTTGAAGTAAATTTTGGATCTAGTTTTTAAAGTTTTAATCTCAATCCACTTTCTTTTTTAACCAAAGTTTTAACCTTTTTAAATGCATTAAAGTTTCAGACTTGTAGTTTAAATATTTCACTTGTGTCTTTCTATTATAATCATCAATAAAAAGAATAAAATAATAGCTTTTATAAAAGATAGAGGATTAATGGTATCACAAACATCTGCATGAACGAGTTGGAATTGGTTTGATAACTTTTGAAATTGACTTATTTAGAAAGACTTTTCCTCGAATGTTTTCCAAGCAAGCATGCCTCACATATTTGTTCATGGTGATCTATACTTAAAACGCATCTTACTATCTTCTTCTCTCTCAAACCTTAAGTGCATTAAAATTTAAATGTCCATAGCTTATATGTCATTTCATAAAGGATCACTGATACTAATCTAGAAATGGGCTTCCGTAGTGTGTAAGTTCAACAAAAACATCCTATTACTAGTCATAGTTCCTTGACAATAAAATAGGCATCACAATCTCGAAACTAAAGAATATGATCTTCTATATGAATTTGACAACCATTCTCTAATAATTGACTATTGTTTAAAATATCATTCTTTAGTTTTGGAATAAAGTAAGCATTAAAGAGAAGTTATGTCCACCTACTCTTATTTTAAGTGAAACCACATTTTTGTCTTTGATCTCCATTGTTATTATCATCAAAACATACAATTCTATCACTCGAGGATCTAAGTTAACAAATTTGCTTTCATCACTTGTCATATAATTGCTAGCTATATTCTCAAGGTAACATGTACTCTTTTCATTTTTATTTCATTCTTTACTATATGTAGTAAAGTTTCATCTATTGCATCTTCGTTGGCTTCTACAAACTTTAGTTCATCTTCGTTCTTAGAAAACCATTTTCAAAAATAATATTCAACTTAGACTTTATCACTTTTTTTCTTGTATTATTTAATCCAAAATTGCCTCTTCCTCTTCCTCTTCCTTTTCTTTTTCCTTGACAACATTGAAAATTTTGATGTTAATTTTTACTAGAAGATGCTTATTCACCTCTTCCTCTTCCTTGGCTCCTTGTATGTTCATTATCTGATTCGTGACCACGTCCATTCCTATGTATAAATTATCTTTTTCTACTTTGCTCCATGTAATTTTTCTGGACCTTAAAAATAACTTTACCAGTCAAGCTTATACTATTGGTGCATCCTTCTTGTTACAATTCAATTTTTTTCATAAACTAATAAAAATCTACTTAACTCATTTATGAAAAATTTTCTCATATCTTTGAATTCTTTAGTGGTCACTACCACATACTTAAATTTTAACTCAAGAGTATGTATAACCTTCTCTACAACTTGAATATCCTGAATAGATTCACCTAGCCTCTTCATTTGACTCACCACTCCTAGATATCTGATGAAGTACTCTAAAATGGATTTGTTATTCGTCATTCAGAGTGTCTCAAACTTAGCTCTTAGAGTTTGAAGTTGCACTCTTTTCACCTTGTTAACTCTGATCACCATATTTTGGAGAGTTTCCTACACCTTCTTGATATGGTTTTATTAGTTACATTCTCAAAATTTTCTTTATTCAAACCTTGATGGATGATGGTAAGTGCATTATGATCTTTCATCCTTTATGTCTCCCAGGCTTCTTTTTCAACTTGAGTAAAGCTTTATTCACCATGAGGCTTCATGTAGCCTTTGTTAACTACATCCCATATGCCTAGTGAACTGAAATGATCTTTTTCGTAAGTGCTAATGAGTCATAGATGATAGAAAAATATAGAGGCTTTTTGATGTCATAGTTGGCTCTAATACCACCTTATTGGAAAATAAGATACAAATGCTTACACACTCACTTAGACAATAAAACAAGAATATTCTTAAAATAGAACATATATTATTTCTTCTATCTTATGAAATGAAACATAACACGGCTATTTATAGTGCCAATAAAGAATTTTAGACTAATTAATTTAAAGTCACTTAATGCTACATTTCTTAAATCACCGAGAAATTTGAAAAGAAGAAAATCAAGTCAAAATGGCCAACACGCACAATATGAGGAATGACCAAAGTTTTGCAAAGAAAGAGAAGAGAATATACATCGAGTCCCACGTTGTGGACAAGAAAAACTGTAGGGTGTGACCCTGCCAGAGTAATACTGCAGAGAACAGACTGAACAGTAAAAAAAGATGCAAAGTTGGAGATTAAGACACATGAACAAGTATACTGAATCGGACAAAACAAGATTCCTTTGTCCGCAAACCCTTCATTGTTATATATACGAACGTTAACTGCGGGTTTCTAAAGGGCATGGGCTCCAAGTCCTCTTCTTCCATATCGATCCTTCCCATGCCAGACCATACAAAGAACAGTTCTTAAGAGAATCGCTGAAAAGATTAAACAATATGAAAACAAAGAAAAAAAGAAAGAGTCGCGAATAACGAGAGAGAAAAAGTGTATTATTCCCTTTCCATTTCTCTACTGACGCTCCATCTCTTTTCCTGCAGTACGATAGCAAGCTAGACCTCTCTGCGTGCTTTTAGATTCCCTTCCTCCTGCCAAAACCCAGAACAAAAAAAGGTTTGAATTCTCGCGTTATGTTTTGTTTTCTACACTCAGTCCCTAGTCCAGCTACGACCTACATTATATAATGCGATTCAAGTCCCACCACATCCTTCTCAGTACCGGACTTGGTGGACCATGCATCTTCTTCTTTGTTTCTTTTTCCTTTATAACAAATTGCATATATAGCTCTCTCTCTTCCTCACTCAAAATAAAATTTTTCCAAGCGTAAAGATCTTATCCTCCTCACAGCAAACACCTGCAGTCAGTACTCTTTGCATGCAATACCTTTTCAAAAGCTTCATTTCCGCAAATTTGCCTGTATTTGTATATATAAGTTTGACCTTTTGTACTTGGCAGCTTCCATTTTTCTGGCATCCTTGAACACTCACCGGAAGTGGAAAATAATTATTACCGACACAGAAACATAATAATTAACGTAAAGGGTATTTATTGTTGTTGATGACTAGTAGCCCTGACACACATGTCATTCCCGGAGCTGCATGATTGGAAAAAAAGCTGCTGATTCATTCTTCTCAATGGTAGTAGTTCAATTCTTAATGTTCTTTTAAAATATTTAATCCTTGAGTTTTAGAAATACTCGTTAGGTTTTATCTCAGTAATGATTTTTTTTTTATACATTAACACCTAATTATAGGTAAATGATTTCAGATACAAGTACATGAAAGTATGCTTAACTTGTTACCCAACCCCAAAAATAAGGATTAAAAAATTGTTTGAAGAGCTCCATTTGATCCACTCCTAAGGAGCAAATGCCTGAACTTTGAAACTTATAGATTCAGTTAAGCATAATACTGTAACCCAGATGTGGTGATAAAATCAGTTATGTGGCTTCGGCCCTTGTCCTTGCAAGAATAAGCATCCTGCAGCTCTAGTTTTTATCATTTCAAAACTCAATATGCGGTGAATATAATAAATCTGCTATGTGTCCACAAACGAAAGACACATGATTCCTGTTTCTTGTTTCAGTACTGAAGCAAGTTAAGACTTAAGATGAAAGATTATCAAAAAAAAATTGAAAATGAATTTTTTTCAACTTGCATTAATTTTAATATAAATGTGCAAGGGACCACAATAGAAAGATAAAACAATATGTTCTCTTCTTCAACTCTTCAACCTTGTGGTGGCATCAACGATTTGGAGAAGCAGCTTCTGGCAAGTTGAGCCGAGTTGGAGGAACAAACATAGCGGCAACTGATTAATTAACTAAGAAACTAATCTCTAAACTTTCGTAATTAAATTTAAAATATTTTTTATTTCTGAAAGTGAATTTCTTCATTATAAAACAATTTTCTTATGAAGAAAATTTTTATTTCTATTTGGATTAGTATGTCTTATAAATTTTGAAAAAAAGAGCTTTTTTTAATTATAATAAATAAGGAGAGTATTTTATTGAAAATTATTTTTATCTTAAATTACTAAATCTTACTTAACTTATATGATTTGGAGGAGCAACTCATGATCATATAAATTTAAAGATAATGTTAGCAATAATATGTAAGATATATTTTGGAAAGACTTGTTACCAAAAAGATTTAGGATTCAAATAAGATATGATTGATAAAGATATTATCTACCTAATTTAAGTATAGTTAGTTTGTTGAATAACTCAAGATCAATTAATTTTGAATGAAATCATAATGTCCTAAAGAATTAGATTAATCTTTTTGAATTAGTAGTAAGAATTATTATTTCGATTAAAATAGTGTGAATAAATAAATAAATGATTAAAGCTCTAATCTTATTTGGTTGTCATAACAGATAACCATTTATTTGCTTTCTTACATTTCTATTTTGTTTTGAGTACAATTTACCTTTGTTTGAAAGAGTTGATGCTAGATATTAGTGAACAAAATTTCTTGGATATAAGTTGGGTTTGAAAAAAGTTCTCAAAATAGAAAGAAAAGTCATATGTTCATATTTGATTTTGTTATAATCCATGTTAAAAATTTATTAATAAAGGTTCAGAAATAATATCCTATAAATGACCAAATATAACCACATTTTGAGTTAATATATGTCTCATAAACTTTAATGACAATATTTTGAAAATAAGTCAACACCGCAATAACATAATGTAAATAGTTGCATAAAGTAAAGTTGAAAGGTACAGCATCTTGATGGAGTTGCTCTACTGAATTTAACATAATAAAAGCATAAACAAAAACTACAATTGAAGTTACATGTAGTATGATAATAATTTTCATTAGAAAGAAAATAATAGCTTGACTTTTCTTACTTATATGAAATATGAGAGAGATCATATATGTTTATAATTCATGTTTTTTAGTATTTTATATTGATTTTGGATTCAATATTGCTACAATATTCAAGGTGAGATAAAAAATAGATTATTGAGTAAAAAAAGTTAATCCAAATTTATACTAATTTGTATATACTAGATCAAAGGAGACTCGTACCAAACATAATTGAGAATAATACAAAGTTAGATAACTAATAATACCCTTTTGTATCATGTTAATTAAATCAATATAATGAGAATTATAAAGTTAGATACAAGGATATATGTATAAATTTGATCATGAATCTTATGAAAATTATAAAACTTGTTAGGATAAAGAATAACCAAATCAACCTTTAGTCAAAGGACGTTTATGGTATTGAATTATTAAATCTTATACATATAGTTCTTGGACATAATAATATTTTATTAAAAAATGAATACTTGCATTTTATTAAATTTACTAATTACTTTTTAGTCATACATATTAAATAATATTTAAATTTTAAAAAATTTTAAATTTAAGCAGAAATTAAGTATTGAGCATGCTGAAGTAGTTTAATAAGATTGATGTGGTGAGATTTAAATCTTTTTATTATCTATAAAGAATGAGATTCTCTGGTGAATAATTTCACAATTAAATTCCATAATAGTATGGATTTGTATAAAGAGAAAAAAAATATAATATGAGATATTGTATGATGTCTAGTATAATAAGTTATTTTCGATAGTTTTGATTAAATCAATTAGCATGATTTTTCATATTAGATATGGAAAGACAAACTTTAAAAGAATCAAAATGAATGATTTAGTGATATGATGCATTGTTGAAGCATATATATCTAATAAGTTTATAATTAAATTGGATAACACAAATTATGATGTATTCAAAAGGTTAGGTGTAATTTTAAATGAACAAAATGTTTGTTTCAATATATAACTATAAGAGAATGAGTCTAAAGATAATTAGTGAGAGTAAGATGACGCTTGAAAAGTTCAAATTATGACAATACATATAAATTTAACTGGTACCTTTATTAATATATTTGATGATGTTGTTGTTGTTATTGTTAATGATGATGATGATGATGACGACGATGCATAACTGAAAGGTTATGAGACATTAAAAGATTTATTTTTATGATGAATTAAGAGAGTTTATTTTGGAGATGATTGTAGATTTATCACGTCTATAAGAAATTAAAGTTAACAGGGTATTGTTATACTCTTTAGTGAGAGTGTATAGAGACATACTACTTACAGAGAAAAATAATTCACATTTTCAATTGTTAAGAATATGATAATCCAAGAATAACCTTTATTGAATATGACAAAAATAATAACTTAATTTTGAAAATTAGATCTACAGAGATAAATATGGAAGTTATTTACCAGTCCAACTTTATAGATAATGTACTAAAGATTTTAAGTATTTGAGAGATTTAATAGTTATGAAATATTAAGGATATTCTTTTTTTTCATATATGAGTTGATATTTGACTTTAGGTCATATAGATTTTAACTTTAGTTTGACAAAGTATATTTTACTTAAAACTATTATTTTGAATATAAGGTTACAATGTAACATTAATTATTAATCAAGCCAAATAAAGTTCTTTGTTGAGGTTAGTACAGTTCCTTACATTATTAAAATGGTAATGCGATGTAGAACTTTAGAACTAATGGATATATAAAAGGAGGTAAGGTCTTATCAATGATTCAAGAATGTATTTTGATAATTTCTCTTAAATTTAATAAAAATCATATGAAAGTTATAAATTTTAAGTGTTTACTATACAAAATTTTATTGATTTTTCTCATTAAAATATTGTCCTAACAATAGCATGATTGTCATATGAATATATAGAATAAGATACTTAAGTGATTGATGCATATTTACTTAATTAATAAGATAAGGTATATGAGATAAATGTACATTACAAATGAAATTATAACGAGCTCATAATTGTGAGATTTATGTTATATTTATATGTTATCCCTAAATTGTTACTATTTATTATTTTATCAAGACTGAACATTAATCAAGTTTAAAAGGATCAGTACATGTTATGTTTATTTTTTATAAAAGAAGTAGTTAATCTTATAAACTAAGGTATAGAGATATTAAAATAAACTTTTGAGTGCTTATTAGAAAATAATTTACTAAATTGACCCATATAAGAATTTCATTTGGGTCACATATAAAGAACGTTTGATGAGAGAAAAGTTAATTTAATCATGTTGGAAATTATCATAAAGTTTGAGAAATTTTAGAATAAAATATAAATATTTAATAAATAAGGGCCAAAATAAAATATTAGATATTATTTAGGGCCAAATGGTATTTAATTATAATTAAAATTAAAATTTAACTAAAATAAAATTACATTTCAATTAAATTATTAAAAGGTTTAAACTCTTTTATAAATAGAGGTAAGCACTAAAGAAGATATCACTTCTTACTTAACCCTCTTTATACCACTTGTATAATTTTCTCAACATATTTGTATGGATAATGTTATAGGCTTAACACTTGTGCGACTACAAGTAGTTGGAGGGAAACTATAAAAAAAATATATTAAGCTTCATTATAAGATACAATTTACATAGTTATTATTTTTATGCATTAATTATTTTAAATAATTTAAAGTGAACTTAATTTTTAAAAAATCAAACAATGAATTTTCGTGTCTCTTCAGTTACTCTCTAAATTGGATCATGCCTCTATTTTCTAACAATTACATTTTCATTCAAAATCATATATTTGAAGTGATCGATTTGATAAATAACATTAAACTTAGAAATTATTGCTTTTTTATTTTCTCCAAAGGACAATAAGATGCCCTTCCATTCATACCAGTAAACTCCAGTATTCAAATGTATTTGATTTTTTTTATAAAAGTCATATCCATTAGTCTCTTATACATTTTTTCTCATAATGAAATATTATTTAATTTTTAAAATTTTAATATGATATGGCTTTGAAATTATAAATACATACGAAATTAATAGAAAGAATAATCTCATATAATCAACCCTAATTTTTTCTAACCATTCATATTGATATTTGAGGTATATATATATATTTTAACTCAAATTAGTGTTATTTTATATGTACTTTATGCGTATCTAATGTAACAGGGATTATCATACTGGAAAGTAGGAATCGTTTGGTTCTACTTCTTTTTTTCTATTGTAATTTTTCAGTTTTTATTTTTTATTTTTAATTTTATTTTTCTTTCAAATGAAAACAAAAACGTGTTTGATTGTTAATGTAATGTAGTTATATTTTTATTACTGATAATGATTATATATTAAATAAAATTTAAAGATAAACTATTTCTAAATAATTAAATTTATTTTAATCTTTTATATAATATTTATTAATTAATTATCAATTAAAATTATTTTAATTAAATATTAAATAAAATTTATATATTTTAAAGATATATGAAAAAACAGAAACAAAAAGCAAAGTCATAGTTTTCATAAATTTTAAAAATCAAGATATAAATAAAAACCCAAAATTCAAATAAGCAAAAATTTTCATAAATTAAAAAAAAACTAAAAATTAAAAAGTATAAATGAAATTTGTTACAATCATGAGACACGAACTTTATAATGGAACAAGACAGTTGAGACTGAATCAAGCCTATAGAAGTTGGACACATGTGGTCGAATACGACAGCCAATGACGTGCTTCAATGCCAGCAAACCGTTTACTAGGTCTTCCTTATTAAAATTACTTGCGACGCGTCAAATCGATCCCAACTTTCCACGCCTGTATTATCGTATAGAATATTAGAATTAGGTAGACAGATCATGATTAATTGACTAAACTAGAGCCAAAAATAATAAAAATAATTATAGCCATTTTAAAAAATTATATATAACATTTTGATATAATAAAATTTTAATAAAAGAATTATTATTATTTTTACAAAAATCATTATGAAAATTTTATTTATAATTCAACAAATACTTATAAGAAAATCTTATTTAAAATTTTGATACTGTAAAATATTTTTTTGATAATTTTAAATAATAAAGATTTTTAAAATAATAATAGAATTTTGGTTCTTTTATCCGAATAAATTAGTTGAGAGCACGAACTTCAGCTTGTATTTTTTATTAATGAAAGAGGTAGATTTTTTTTTTCATATAAAAGGAAAATTGAATCGAAGCTACAATTTTATCTGAAATAAAAGGCACACATGTGTTACATAATATGCACGAAGTAAGGTTACAACAACTGCATTTCTTGCAGACTTAAGCAATAGAGAATTGGAATGCTGGAAGGAAAGCCACACGTCGCGATCATTACCAAGATTATGCGTTTCTTCTGCATACTAATTGATCACGCCCTTGCCACTCAAGACTCAACACAGCCATTTTAGTGACGCCAATAACAAAGCAAAAACAATGAAAAGACGGCATAAAATTAGAAAGTGTGAGACAGAATGAGAAAACAAGGTGGTCTGGTGGTGGAATAATATAACAGTAAACTAATAACCCATTTGTCACGGATTTCATGATCATTCCACAAAGAAAAATCTTTCAAAGACACAAATGAGTGTTTTATAAAAGAAAAAAAAAAGAGAAACCGTAGAAAGAAGAAATATGAAAATCAGAAGAAGAGAAATGGAGGGTGATGAGGGTTCAGGGAAAGCCATTATAAGATCTATCGAAGTGGAGAAGTTGGCCATGGCATTTGGGACAATCTTCTACTTGTTTTGGGACCATGAAGTACATGAGACATCTCTTGCAACCAGCAACAACCAAGACCTGGTCTTCTTTCTCTAACCTGTAATGCTCTCTAGTGGAAGAAGGAGAAGACTGTGATGATGACTCCTCGCTGTCATACGAGCTATCATCTTCTGAATACCAATCTCCATTGTAGTCTTGTGTTATCCTAGGGTCTTCTTTGGCCCTCATGCCATTCCTCCAGTTTATGTAGTAAATCTCCCCTGTCTGCAAATGCACACACTAGTACATAAGCAAGGAGACCAATCTTGCATGTTTAGCAGCCATTAAAATGAGTTTTAAAAAAGAGTAACAACCATTGACTACTATCCTGAAAAGAGTTTCTTTCTTTGTTTCAACATATACAAGTTCGAGTACACGGGGAAAAGATGAACCTATAGGGAAAAGAAACGAATTTTAACTTTCTTGTTCTCAGAAAAAATGTACTGTCATCAAAAGACAACAGAAGATTGAAACCCCTGAAAGTAAAATGAATCTACTTTCCTCTGTATCATTGCTCTTAACAACATAAGAAAGATTACGTCTTTGGCCAAACCCAGAAATTAATTCCCCTATTCAACTGCCAAAAAAACAAAAACATGAATTCAAAAGTGTAGCTAGTGACTGAAAATAACCAAGAAAGAAGATGAAGTTGTTATCTTTTAGGGTTTTTCTCCCTGGTGGGCAAACCAGTTCGTAACCTGATGATCCAGATGGGAAAAATATAGAGAGAACAGAAGCATTAATTACAAAGACAGCGAATGAATGAACAAGGATAAAACAAAAATCCAAAAGGGAACAGACCATAAATAATAAAAGAAACCCACAAGATCTGCATTAAATGCAACTGTGAATAAACGAGAAAGGGACCGAATAAAATCTAGAAGCCATAGTTACGATCTCTTATAAATAACAACAAACAGCACAGAATACTTTTAAAAAAAAACAAACAGCAAAGAAATACACCTTTAAATCAAGGCATTGTTCCCAATGGCAAGGAAGAAAAACATGGGAATTGAGCTCAAGGGTGGTGTCATCAGAGTTTGGTACAGGATTCTGCTCCGGTGATAACAACACGTCTATCTCATCGGAGCTCGACGACCTCTCTCTTCCTCCTCCACTCAAAGCGCCGTCTTCTTGGTTGTTGCTTAGAGAACAGTTCTGAAGAGACCTCTCAATAGAGGCTGTGATGGTGTCCGTGTTCGGAGCTGTCATTATACTGTATAACTACCCAAACTAATACTCTCGTTGCTTTAAATCATCCAACAAGATGCAGAAAGATCGGTGCTTTAACCCTAAACTCAAAAGAAGAAGAACCAAGACGGAGGGAGAGAAGAGGGACCTTGTGATTATTAGGGATTGTGATATCAAGTATGTGCGAGAGAGAAGATTGCATTAGTAATGGTAGGTGAATGGGTGAGAAACACGTGGGATCGCGCGTGGGAATATTGCACGAAAACCTGAGTGGGCCCACAAGAACTGTCATGAACAGAAGAACCCACTGCCGGATTCATTTTGTATTTTTGTCCCAGATCATGGTTACGGGGGAGAATTTATCACTCGCAGTATTGAACGCGTGATGATTACATCCAAAGGTTTGTGTTATTGGCAGCAGACGAGGGAGGGACAGGATCACGCCGGAACTTCCTTACGAGTTCGGATCATTTGTACAATTTTATTTTGTCCAACCCTCGTTGATGGTTAAAACAATGAAGTGTTATGCCAGAATTTCTCTCTAAGTTTGGATTTTTTAGCCTAATTTTGTTAAGCAACCATTTCATTACAATAGTTTAAGTTGTTGTGTGATGCCAATTTAATTGGTTTTATATATTCTCTAACACACCCCCTCAAGTGAAAGCCCTTTAGGCTTGAAACTTGCACATGCCTACTTTACCTTGTGCTTAATTTAATAGATGGGTAGTAGGATTCGAACTCACGACCACTTGGTCACAGAGGTTCTGATACCATGTTATGTTAAGCGATCATTTCACTACAATAGCTTATACTGTTGTGTGAGGCCAACTTAATTAGCTTTATATATTCTCTATCAAATTTACTCTGTTCATTTCTATTTTTCGTTTTATTCATTGGACATAAATTTAGACCCTGTTTTATTATCAAAACGACATATTAGACAAAGGATCCAGGGTGCTTCCTTTGATAGTTGTATTTGTGGTCTTCTTTTTTTTTTTTCAATTTCAAAACAATGTTCAATTTCATGATTGAGATTTGAGCTCTTAATGTGTATAATAATTAAATATTCATGATTATTATCTTCAATCTAATTTAGATGAAGTTAAGTGTAAAAATTTATTGATTAGGATTTAATCTAATCTACAATTTGAATTGAATTTATTTTAATTTTAAATTATAAATTTGTTAAATAATATATTAGAAATGAGTATTTTATAAATTGTTTTATATAAACTTATTTTATTTAAATTAAAATAACACCATCTAATTGTTAAATCCTATCATAATTTAGAAAGTCAAACAAGAAGATTGAAGAATGAATGAATGTTCATAGTCAACTTGTCTGGTCCTTTGCCATATTTCTAAGGATTAGTTGTTGAATATGGTGGAAGCAAATATTTATGTCCTTCGGCTGTGAAAATAAGGAAAGGGAGAGAGTGAAGATTAGACAAGAAGGAAGGAACATATATAACATAAACTCCATTTTCTGGAGCTTCAAGGCTCAAAGAATTGGGTGTTTTGAAGGCTTTCCCGTACCTTTCCCTGCTAATACACTAGGTCAAAGGTATACCACACTTATTATTTTGTGTAAATATTCCAAAAAAAACAGAGAGTACGAAGTGTAGGTTGAGGAGCTAGCTGGAGTTTGAGATTGAGAACACCAGAAGAGGTAGAGGAAGGGAGGATTTTTACCTGTTGTGGAATCTATTCTTCTGAAAAAAGAACAGATGTCAGTCCTTCCTCTCCTCGACCTGACACTATCTGCACTAATATTCCCTTCTTCTGCTCTCTGTTTGCTTTACAAGCTGGAGAACCCTTGGGATGTATACCTACCCTTTTCTTATTTTCTTTTCTTCTCTTCATAAAATGTGTCATTATCCCACTTTTGTTCCTTATGGGGTAACTATGCAAGTTAGCTCATGTAGTAAGGAAACCTTATGACAAGCCTTTTATCATATATAGGTAGCTCAAATAGTAAGGAAAACTTTTTAAGAAGCTCTCAACACTTGTAATAAGAGGTTTTAGGTTCTAGCTGTTTAAGATTTGTTAGAGAGATGGATTTAATTCTTATTGAAAGATCAACTTTTTATATAAATCTTTATTGAATTTAGTGAATTTATTTGTTGGATTGTCCCATAGTTTTTTCTTCTATATTGAAAGTTAAATCTTAATGTTTATTTCATCGTTTAATTTCTTATTCTGGTATTGTTCTGTTGCTACAATTGGAAGAAATATTTCTCGTTAATATTCAATTGATTTTTTAGAGAGTTGCATTATTTTTCTCCCAACAGATAGATTCATATTGACACGTGCCCTTGTATGTACATACATATATATATATAATTTAAAATGACATTGATATTTAATTAGTTAATCATTTTTAGATGTTTAAATTATTGAAGTGACATTCAAAACAAGTTTATGTATCAAAAAAATCTATTTTATAATTTTAGGATCTTTTGAATTTTTATTTTTTTTCTTACCAATTCTGTTAAATTTTAAAATTTTTAAAATTGTTTCAATTCAAAATACTACCTCTCTACTAATTGAGAGTAAAATATTATTAGACCTCTTCAGAATGAGAAATATTTTTTTTTTGAGTTGTTGTTCAAAATACTACCTCTAATTGATATCTGAAGTTAAACTATGTTAGAGACCACAAAACTCAACTATTGAATAAAACTCTAATTTTTATATGATTTTAATTATGTTAGAATAAATGTAATAAACAACCCCTTTTGTCAACTCCTCAAAATTATAACCACTATTGTCCAAGTAGAAGCAAAATATTGTCTTTTCAAGACCTCCTATCCAGCAGCAGCAGCAGACGTGTATGAAATTGGATTGTACACCAATTCTATGACTATATGTTTAGATCTAATTCTTTTAACAGGACAAATACGATAGACCCATTAAAACTATTAGGTTTGATTTTATACTACTTTTAACTCGAATTTTGAGTAGCTTTATAGTATTAGAGTCACCAAGTTTCGACTTAGATTTGCCCACGTCGTGAATTCGATTCTCCAAAAGATAAAAGGTCTCGGCCACGTGAGAGATTGGCCTATAAGTCTCCTAAAGCAGAGGTATATTTGAGATTTGATTTTATACTACCTTCAACTCAAATTTTGGATAGCTCAAGTTCTAATTACGAAAACAATTTCTTTATAAAAATTTTATATTAAAATTAAAATCATCACCTCGTCAGTATTTTTTGAATTGTTTAAGCTTAGTCAATGAAATAGAAAGAAATTCAAAATTTTGAATTAAATATTAAATTAGTTTTAATAGCTACCCATATAGTTTACCTTATAGTTTATATATATATGTAATACCACCCTATTTTTCTATTTGTGGTAACTAATATTTTATCAAAAGTTGTAATTTGGACATTTAATTCAACGCTCGTGTGACGACTAATCAACCGAGAAGCCCGCCAACAATTTCCTGCTCGTTATCTGGAAGCCTCACCGGCTAAAGGTCAAATCCTCTAGAAGGCCACCAAGGGACTTTTCTGTCATTTTAGAAGGACCTATAAAAAGGCTCCTTTTCTGATGAATCCATCCACCTGATAACAGTGTATTGGGAAAATGGCCAAAAAAGACGAAGCTGTCCTCGGAGTCCCGTACTATGCCGGTCAAAACGCGTACCAAGCCGGAATGATCCCGCCCAACGCCATATTCGGCGATCCCAAGGGGATTCCGATTCAACAGACGATGTACCGGGACACTCCTGCTCCGTTTAACTGCGTTCATTGTGGCGCTTCTGGAGTTACCGACGTCAGGTAATATTTTGTTTAGTTGAAGATTAGGTAATATGTTGTTTAGTTGAAGATCGAAGTTGTTTAAGATTTAGTGGAACTGAAATTTCGCATCAGATATCTAATACCTGCTTTAAATGCTTTGCCTTCTTGATTTTGAACTGCTTGTTCAAAAGATTGGGATTGATAATCATGAAAAGAAATGGTCAAAAAGAGGATTTCTTTTTTGATAGGTGAAGGATTTGGCAAGCAGAGTCTTTGATTGTCATTATGATATAAACAAATATGTTCGTAATTAAAATTTTGAAATATTTAGAAGCTTTGAGTGGTTTGTCCTAATCACTTATGCTAGGAAATTTATGGAAGCTGAGCCAGAGGAAAGCTATGTGGAGTTGAGCTTAGAATATGTTCTATCTATGTGCTTGGTTATAGTTCTTCTAGCTTGTATACTATTTGCAAAGAACCAGGCAGACAGGAATTGTCGAGGCAACAAGTGGTGTTCTGTTACTCTCTTTGTGAAATATGGGGACGATGGACTTTGCTCCACATGTTTCTTTTTTAAGTCTGGAAGAGTGTTGTGCATCACTCTGGTCTCCTGTGATTGTTGCAACATAACTTTAATTGGAGATCTCTGACTAATACGATTCTAATGTTTTAGTTCGAACAGTTGATTAAGCATGTGTTCTGTCCAACTTCAAAATTTGAGCCTTTATTCTTCTGAATGGCATTACAAAATTTGAGCCTTTATTTCATTTCCCCTCCTTGATTAATCACTTTTCATGTGAAATGCAGATCAAAGCCTAGTTTGGCGGCTTATGTTGGTTGCATGATGCCATTCATGCTTGGTTGTTGCTTTCTTTGCCCATCAATGGACTGTCTCTGGCATAAGTATCATTATTGTCCAAGCTGCAAACAAAAGGTAAGATCATGGCTCATCTGTTTTCATGTTCTCTCTGAGTTTTCTGTAGAAGCACATATTTGGTTGAAACTCTGTAACTCTATGTACTCTGCTCTTGTTGTTAGGTTGCGGACTTCGAGAAATCAGATCCTTGTGCAGTCATGGATCCTCCACACTGGACACAAGAAAGTTTTGCAGTGCCTGCTTAATGCGATAATGTTTATTAAATCATTGTCTCCGTCCAGAGTTACATAACACCTCGAGCAAGATGCTGTTAGCAGACAGTTTGATTTACCTCATGTTTGTTCAATTAATGAGATGTCTTGAATAATTGCTGGTATACGTTATTTAGATGTCGCAAAACCAACAGTCCTTTTGTATATTGATGTTTACAGCCGTTACTTTCAAAATTGATGTGAACCATCCCGATTCTAATTGTGAGAGTGAGCTTGTTAAGTTATTGTTCTTGCTGCTGCATTATAGACTTGTTAAGCCACTTATGTGTTCAGTGTTGAGCCCTTTGGTTCCCCAAGGATCACATTCATAATGGACTGGAGTTCTTTTCCAGGCTTTTGTGAAATCTGAGAAGCACATCTCCAATATGAAGTTCTTGCTGGAAGTGCAGTGAAATGCAGACTTTATCGTTTCAGGACTAAAACAAGAAGGCATCAATTTCCATTTCAGGTATGTTAACATAATCATTTATAAACTTTTGATAGGTAAAGGCAACAGTGTCCCATAGTGCATACCTACTCTATGTTGTCTAGAAATTGAAATGACGCAATTAAGGAACTAAGTCTTACAGTCATGAATGACATGAATATACAATTCAAGAGTAAATACCTTTTAGGAAGCATCACCAATTGGATATTATCATGAGATAGAGGAAATAATGCATTTGTACTTGCCCCGGTGAAAGAAGAGTAGGCCCAGCATGAAGAGAAGAGCCTGTCTCGTTAGCCAAGGAGACTGCCTGTGACACGAAGAAAAAGATCAAACATACATTAATTTGGCTTTACTCTTTACTTCACATCTAAATGCATGCACGTATGGACATCTACTATACGAGGATGTTTCTAATCAGTCTTCTATTTTGACGCGGCAGGCAAGTCATCCTTGGCTACTAAACAAGACTCTCATCTTCATGTAAGATTACTACTCTTCATGTCTAATTCACAAGTATATAACCTCTATCAACAAGAAGCAACCTGCTCCAATGGAATGTGAAAATGCTGACTTATAAGCGTCCTATATATAGGTCTTAGGATCACCACGTAGACCTGAACACAGAACACTACTGGCCCTGGCCCTGGCCCTTGGTGATTTGAAGCATCCAGTGATCAAAGTTCTTGTCGGTTGGAATATATGCATGCACGCTTGCCCACAATTAATTAGCGGACGCCTAAGTCTGTTGAAGGGTCCGGATGGATAATCAAGAATCAACCAACTAATGAATTTGCAAAGAAACTCTTAATTATCGCCACAGCTGCTTAGGTTTAAAAAGAATTTATGTAAAATCACACTTACCATACGTGCCAGAAAAGTTGAATTTCTAGTAACTAACCTAGGAAGAAGGAGTAAGTCTGATATGTATCATAGACGTGGATAAATTATTCACGACATTCTAAGTTCTATCATTTTCTGGAAAAAAAAAGCCTAATATATACAATAAGTACATTTTTGGAGATATTTTACTATTTGATCTTCTAAAACTATCATTATGATATTGTAATTGGAGGTAGCTTTACAGTATAATTTTGTTTTATTTAATAGAATAAAAGATTGATCACTGAAAAGTGACAAGATATGGAATAAGTGTGAAAAGATATGGAATAAGTTGCAACACTAATACTATCAAACTAGCTACAATAATCTCTATAGCGAAATAGAAACTAAATGAAGGTTTTCAAGAACTAGTGATGTCAACAAGTTTTTGATGCAAATTGATGTTAAAGATTTATTCCTGTATTCTTATTCTGTAGTTACTTGTCTATGTTTTCTGTTTATACACCAAATGCAAGCTTCGACATTTTTTAAAAGAAACGGAAAAGGAGAATATTGCAAACAGTTATTTGGTCCTTAGTGATGTTTGATTCTTGGAAATGTCGAAACCTTAATCAAAGGATTAGATAGAGTAAGTAGCTAGCCCCTCTCGTTCTCTCCTTTTAGAATATTGCAAACAGTTATTTGGTTCTTCGTAATGTTTGATTCTTGGAAATGTCCAAACCTTTTATACACTTTATGGCCTCTCATTACATATTCCAACTCCAATTGTCAACGCAAGAATCAACCAAGATTATCAAACAATCAGTCAATTGAACCCCTTTTTCCAATGGGATGATACGAGAGACATTGGACCAACTAAGTTCATTGATTTGGTAGTAAAGAGCCGTGCCTGAGAATCGTGCATTCAACTTCCATTTTTCAAAGCATAAAGGAGTGAAGGGCAAAACATTATTTATGCCAAGCTTCCTCTACAATAAAAGAACAAAGGAGATTATGTCTTGTCTTCCTTTTCTTGTTTCCTCAACTTTCATGGAATGTAATGAAAGAGTATAACAAGTGACATGTAGGATCACCTCTTAAAGAATCCAGTTCATATTTGAGAGTCTCTTTTAATTATTCATTGGGTTACTTATTTGTGATTTATTTTTTTATTTTGGAAGTTAGTATTTACTTTTTGATGTTATTATTTAGTTATAATGCTACCTTTTCTGTTATATTCTGTTAATTTTCCATCTATTTATTGTTTAATTTCTCAAAAAATTCACTCATTTATAATTTTATAAAGATGATGTTTTTAAAATTTTCAATATTACTTTATTTAAAATAAAATAAAATAAAAATTAGCAAAATATCATAATAGAAATTATGTGATTATTAAAAAATATTATAGAGAAACAAATACAAATTTAAAAATATAAATACTAAAATAAAAAGATTAAAATACACGAGATTTTAGTGTATTTAAATCCTAATCTGTTTCTTGGAATTACACAATTCATGTTTTGAGTCCCTCTTTAGAGCTCATTCTCTAAATCTTTGTGACACATGATTTCTCTTCTTAACATATTCTTCTCATAGAAGGTTTAAACCTAACTTTACGAAACTTTATAAGCCTTTTCTATTAAATAAGTAAATAGTACATTTCTAATTTCTTTTTCTTTCTCTAAAAATTTAAAATTTATTTTTGCATTGAAATGTTTAAATGAAAACCATCTCTGATGATATTTATTTTGTAGAAACATGAAAATCATAGCAAAAATTTTATGTTTAAAGGAAATTACAATGGTTAATAAACATGTTTTCTAGATCGAGAAACTACGCATTCTCCTTAAAATGAAACTTCATATGTTGAGGTGATGGAACAAATAGTAGCTAAAAGCCTATGTATGAATGATAAGGGATGCTCTAAATACATAGATTTATAGGGGTAATGGAGAGCTTCTAGGAATTAGATCAAGATGTAGTCTCAACAAACTTAGATAAGGATTTTGTTGAGATTGGACCCCTCTCGAGTAAAATAACATGAAGGAGGAAAGATAAGATTAGACTAGAGGGCATTTAACTTGAGTCTTAGTTCTTTTTGTAGCAATGTCTTTCTTAGTTTAGAATATCAAAGGGATGAACAACCCTTTAAAGAAGCAAATTGTCAACAATATTATCATGGAAAAGCCCTATATATTGTGGGGCTTCTAAAGACAAAAATATAAGCAAATAAAGTAAAAAACAACTTAAGTTTTTTAGGTCCCAATTAGAAGATATTGTCTAACAACTTATATCACTATAATGGTAGGATTATAGTGGCATATCATAAGAACTTTATTTAGGTTTCTAATAGAATATGCATGGATCAGTTAATTAAGCTCATATGCACTCTGGAGTGCTCATCTCCCTTTTCTGACATCTCGTTTATATATGCTTCTAATTTTGAGTTTAGAAGATAAAATTTTTTTGGAGGAACTAAAACCTATTCATGACATTATGAGTAGACCCTAGATCTTAATAGGGGATATGAATTATATACTTAATCCCTCAGAGATTGAGGGTTCAAGAGTTAACTTCAGGGGTATTGACAAAAAATTAAAACAGGTGGTTAACCAGTTAGAGATTCTAGACTTAAGCTATGTTGGAGAGGTATATACATTGGTGCAACAAGTGGCAAGGAGATCATCATTGGTTCGCACAGTGCCCTAACTCCTTTGCTTATTTTGATCCAATAATATGCTCAACCCATGTAACTATAGAAGTGGTGAATTTTAGTAGTCAATCTCAGACTAAGGCCTTATTCAAATTTGTCAATTTCCTCACAAAAGGGAAGGATTTACATAAGTGGTGAAAGCAGGCTGGGATATAGAGGCAATAAGGTGCAAAGCCTACTAGTTGATGAGAAAACTATAGAAGCTTAGGGAAGGATTAAAAATGTTCTTCAAAAATTCTGGTGTAGGCATAAATTAGAGACTTCGAACAACTAAGGAAGTCCTAAGAAAAATACAAGTCGAGTGTTATAATGAACCTTACAATTAAGATATGAGACAACATGAAATCATCAAATTAGAGGAATACTACTTAGCTTTACAAATGCATAACTCTCTCTTGAAACAGAAAGCTAGAGTGAATTGGTTGAAAGATGGAGATACTAACATAAGGTTTTCTCATAATTCCATACTAGTCAGAAGAAATAGGAACAAAATCTCATGCTTTTAAATGAAGAAGGGAGACCTTGCTTAAGAAAAAAGAGAAAGAGGACATTGCAATAAACTACTATGAAAAACATGGCATGGAATCAGTTGAAATGGAGTTGGAAAGGTTTGTTAAAGATAGTTTGTTCAAGGAATTGAATTCATATTGAATAAAACCAGTTTATGCTTAGGAGATAAGGGAAGCAACCTTTAGCTTGAGCCATTCAAAGTCCCCAGGGCCAGATGGGTCAAATGCTCATTTTTTCTAAACTACATGAAACATGACAAGGCCCCTAGTAATGGAATTGGTCCATGAATTCCTATCCAGTGGGAAAATGCTTAGAGAATTAAACAAGGCTTATGCTTAATTCCTAAGATAAAAAATCCTAGATTAATTAACAATTTTCAATCTATCTCTTACTTCAACATAATTTACAAGATTATATCCAAGATATTAGTAGGCAGAATTAAAAAAGCTATTCAGGTTGTAATCAATCATGCTTAAAGGGCCTTTATCTTAGGTAGACTAATGGTAGATAATATACTCATAGTTCAGGAGTTGTTTAAGGACTATGATACCAAGATCTCTATTAAGATTTGTGAACTAAAAAGACTTCTATAAAGCCTCTTGACATTCTTCATAGAGAATTTATATTAAACTGGTTAAGATTATTTAATTTTCTAGACCTGTTTATAGATTGGATCTTTGTTTACTACTCAACCATTTTCTTCAACCTTTTAATCAATAGAGCTCCCACTAAGTTATTTAAAGGAACAAGGGAGATTAGACAAGGGGATCCTCTTTTCCCTTATCTATTTCACCCTAGTTATTGAGGCTCTCATAAGAATGATACAAATTCATACTGAAGATAGTCCAAAGTTTATGTTTCGTAACAAATGTAAGTAGAGATGTAAGTACAAATTACAGGAAATGAATGAAAATGATTATAATTAAAATAATCAATTAAATTAAATGAAGTTATAAATTTCAATTGATTAATAAAAATTAAGATTTTATAATGAATGAATATATAAAACATGCATATGTTGATAAAATGAATAAGATGAAATCAAATTCATCAATGAAGGAGGATAAAATTACAGAAAATAAATGAAAAAGATTATAATTAAAGTGATCAATTCAATTAATTGAAGTTAAGAATTTCAATTGATTAATAAAAATTGAGATTTTATAATGAATGAATATAGAGAACATATATATATATATATATATATTTTGATAAAATGAATAAGGTAAAACTAAATTCAGTGAAGGAGCAAAGCACTATACTTACAAATTTCAATTGATTAATAAAAATTAAAATTTATAATGAATGAATATATAAAACGTACATATATTGATAAAATGAATAAGATGAAAGCAATTTCATTAATGAATGAGGATGAAATTATAGGAAATGAATTAAAAAGATTATAATCAATTCAATTAGTTGAAGTTACAAATTTTGATTAATTAATAAAAATTGAGATTTCATAAATCATAATGAACAAAATTCATAAATTGATGACATTATTTACAAAAATAATTATCCAAAAATTTTAAATGATATGATTTACACAAAGGAAATAAAGATAAAATCACAATGAGACTGGAGAGACTGAGAGAGCAGCTAATCATTGTAGTTAGGATCACCAATAATTTGCATCACTTTTTTTGTATGTAAAAAATTATATTTGGTAATGTAATATCAAAATTAAAGAAATATTAAGTACATGGTAGTAATTAATAAATAATTAAATATAACTTCATCTTTAACTATTTTATCAAAATAGTGTCCACTTGATTGATGAGTATGGCTAGTCACCTTTGCATTAGTACCTATGATTGTATTAATATACAAATTAAAAACAAAGCAATATAAGGTAACAT
This sequence comes from Erythroxylum longipes, assembly GCA_027563885.1. NCBI lineage: Eukaryota > Viridiplantae > Streptophyta > Magnoliopsida > Malpighiales > Erythroxylaceae > Erythroxylum > Erythroxylum longipes. The sequence goes on along the minus strand of JAOQMS010000003.1, from coordinate 6,452,764 downwards.
AATATAATAAAATAGACAAAATTGATATATCAAAAAGCAGAAATTTACCCTCAATATCTTCATCATCTAACCAACTTCAGGCATACATAAAGACTTCCACAATACGAGGATAAAGTTGAGCATGATGAGGACTAATAATCCGACCACTAGTGATAAAAGTAGACTCTGAAGCAATAGTGGATGATGGAATTATTAATAAGTCTCGTGCAGTTACTTGCATGATCAAAAAATTATTTTCACAACTCTTCCACCATAGTAATCCATCGAACTGCACACTTATAAATTCAGCCACACAATTTTTTGTCAAAAATTTATCTAATTCCATCATATTGTAAAAAGTCATAACTTTTTTTCTTTCATAAATTTTTTAAGTGAAATTAACAAACTTCTCTTAGAAGGTGAACCTGAACTTAAAACTAAAGTTGGAGTTGAACAACCTAAACTACTGCGATCTCGATCCTAAATTTTGTCCATTCTAAGTTGATAATCATTAAATAAATCATACCATAATTATTTGATGAAATTTACATGCTTTTGGGTTCAATCACCATACAACACATTATATATAAAATTAACCTCCTACATGTTGTATCTGCAGTCTAGCATAGGTAAGACTGTAACAATATGCCTAACCATATGCCAATAAGAATTTAGCTTCTTCATCATCAGCTTTGCCATAACCCAAATAACCTCATTTGGAATCAAATATCCAATCAAACAAAGCTTTATTTATCTTACACATAGTGCCAAAGCAACTGTGCAAAGTTGGATGTTTTGTTCTTAAAAACAATTCAGTTGCATTATAAAATAATTTCAATTTCACACAAATTAGAACTCCAACATCTTAAAAGTTGACTTCCATTTAGTTAGACAATCCAAAACCAAAATCTTTGGACTCAAAATGCATAGTTGTCATGTAGTTTCTTCAAATTTCTCAACTATATTAAGTGTTGCATTCCAATATACTGCACTATTCCTAATCGAATTTATTGTTTTCTTTATGATATCCAATTCATCATTTACAATCAAATTCAGAATATGAATAAAACAACGCATATGAAATAACCTTTCACTAACTAACAAGCTCTCAACCTGTATCATATTCTTCAACTTTTTATCACAACATCATTCGTTACAATTGTCAAATATTATGGTGGATAATTTGGTATGGATATTAAAATCTATCAAAGAATCAATCAACACGGTTGCCAACCTTTCACTTGTATGTGGTACCAACACATAAATTAACCTATCATATATAAATATTATTAACATCAATCATAACATAATGAAAAAGTAATTGATAACAATATTAAAGAATATAAATTCTTTTAAAATTTTATTACGTAGATGTCAATATAATGTGCCGTCGTCGTCGTATAATCCTTTTTTTGGTTGTCGATTGTCCACATGTATGTTGTAATGGCAATCTGTCCTTTAATACTCGATAATGTTCTTAAAATTTCTTTCTTTTTATCTTTATATAACTTTATAACGTCCTTTTCAATGTATTCTGATTTGGAACCTTGAAGGTTGATTATAGTGAGTTGCAAAACATCCTAAATCTTTTAGTATCAACTATAGATTTTGGATTTTCATCACTAATTACCATAAAAGCTATCGAAAACCTTGATCTGTTGTTGTCATAAGATGTTACAGTTATTTAATTCTTCCCTATCATAAGGTTAGGATCAAAAAAATGTTTGACCTCCTAATCCTATCTTTTTTCCACTACACGAATCCACATAGCTCTTTAAATGAGAGGTTCCACCTTTTGAACTCTTAGCCAACATTTTTTGACAATACTCACATTTCACTTTTTCTACTTTATCCATCAATCTAGTCTTATTAAATTGATTCCAAACTTCACTTTACAATTGACTTCGAGTTGGACTTGTATCTTCACTTAATACAGGATTAGAAGTTTCCACTTTTATCTTCGATATTAGATTACAACTCTCTACTGAAGAAATGTATTCATCCATATAAAACAATCAACATATATAAATAGATATGTTATTCATAATCATAATTGAATATATACGTTATTCATAATTGTAATCAATTATCAGTGACTTACATGGTCATATACAGGCCCATGTTAGTGACTGTGTAAGTCTACAAAAACACCTTGTCGCCGACAACAATCCTAGAAAATCCAGTATTTCACAAATTTAATCTTCAATCAAAATTAAAGGACAGAGAAGGAACTTTACCTTGATAGGTGGGTAGTGGAGATAATCCAAAAAACACAATGACAGGGTGGCTAAGAAGTAGGGCGAAAGGCGGCGATATGAAGGGGTAATTGGAGGGGCAACAAAAAGAAAGGGCCACTGCGACTGGAGGACAAAGGGGTGGTGATTGGTGATTAGCGCGGCAAAGGAGTGATTTACACTGAAGGCTGACGGCAGCAATGAGAAAGAGAGAATTGAGAAGTGAATGTGGTATTGGTGGTGGATGGTAAAGGTGGGGGGAGGGAAAGAAAGAAGGTAAATAAACCTAATGTAAAACGACATCATTTTATGCTAGGTGTGAAATGATGTCATTTTGCTTCATCTTACAAAGAATGTTGATGGCTTAAAACGAAATCGTCTTGTTTTAGAAACAAAATGACATCATTTTATTCTAAAAGTTATTTAAGTATTAGGTCGAGTTCAAACTTAGTGGCCCAAACTCAAGCTCGGCCTAAAGCTCGAATAATTTCTAGTCATAGGGGTTAAGTTGGTCCTAGCCCATTGACCACGAGTTAGGCTTGGTCAGGCCTGGGCCCAATTGCCAACCCTAAATGTAAGTAGATGTTGATTATTCACCTGGATTTTACAGATGACCTCATCCTTCTATGTGTAGCTGACTCATACTTATTAGAATTCTGATGAGAACTCTATATAATTTCTCTAATTGGTCAAGCTTAAGAATCGACCACCAAATAAGTAAGGTGTATATCCTCTGATGTAGGCAATCCTAAAATGTCGAGATCTAATTATGGTATTTCAATTCATCATGTTCCCTTCAAGTATTTATGAGTGATTATCTCTATTAGGAAACCTAAATATATAGATTGCCCTCTCTTCGAGTATGTTAAAAATAAAATTAATACTTGGTAGAAAATGTTTCTTTCTAATACATAAAGGTTACAAACTAATATTATCAATGCTCAAGAACATTCATGTCCATTAGAGTGCTAACCTATACTTGCCAAGGAAAGTACTCAAAGATGTGGAAAGATTCATCAAAAACTTTCTTTGGTCAAGTAAAGCAGAAGCAACCAAAGGTGTTAAGGTAAAATGGAGCGAATTATGTCTACCTAAACAAGAAAGGGGAATGAGGATCCCATCCATTCGAGTAATGCAACTAGTGTTATTGGCAAAAAGGGTTTGAAAATTGTTCAGTGATAAAAAGGCCTTCTAGACCAAATGGATGCATGAATATTATCTTAGTAATTGAAGCTTTTGAAATTCAAAGAGAAATAAGGACCACTCTTAAGTCTTAGCTCAAATGCTTAGGTTGAGATAACATGTTCATCCCTACTTTATTAGAAATGGATACCACACTTGGTTTTAGTGTAACAATTGGACAAATCTGGGCCCACTATTAAGGAAAGATGGCTTATACCTTATTGGTCTTAGAATTCCCCGCAATGCTAAAGTAACAAATTCATTATTAAAAGGACTTAGAATTGTAGTTTCAAAGAAGCAAACTGTATTACAAACAATCTTCCTTCAATGGGAACCAATCCATTACTAAAGGGCAAGGTTGCTTAGATAGGGAGTACCTCCTTAATGTTCACTAATAAATCTTGTTTTCAATTTTTTAAGGCACATTCTTAAAAGGTCATCTGCTACAAGTAGATATAAAATAAATCTACCTAAGGCTTCCTTCATTAGTTGGCTAGTTGTAAAAAATAGATTAAAGACAAAGAATAGATGTCACAGTACTTAGGATCAATTTTGCCCTTTATATAAGTCATCTTCGGAAATCATTGCACTTATTTTTACAATATAGCTATTCTTTACATTTTTTGTTAAGAATACAACAACTATTGAATGTTTATTGTGGGAAAAGGGAATGAAGCAATATTCTATTATGGCTTAACCACATGGTTCAAGGCTCAAGCAAGCCAGATGTATCTTTAAAATAGCTTTTAATTATAGTATATATGCCTTATGGAGAGAAAGCAGTACTAGAATAAACATGGGGACTCTAAGAGGTCAACATGTAATGGTGGAAAAAACTACACGTTGGGTTAGAGAAATACTATTGGCCCATAAAGCCTATGTTAGCTTCTAGCTTGCCAATGACGATCAATTGGGAGCTTTTATGATTTTTATCCAATGTATAGGTAGCAGTTTGTACCTGAATTATCTCATTGTAACACAAACTTTTATTGTAAGTGTTGTAAAGCTTAGCTTTTGTCAATATAATTCCTTTATTTTTTAAAATTGTATGTCTATACTCAAATTATAGATGAAAAATATTCTTAGAAATATTACATATCTACATATACATTACTAAGTCATCTAACTTTTGTCATTTGTCGATCCACTTGCTTTATCGCATTAGATTAATACTCTAAATTAATCACGCAATACCATTTATACTCTTTGTTGCTTAAATCTTATTTGCCAACAAATCATAGTTAAAATTTTATTGACCATGATAATTGAAGACAATTTTCCAACTTAGAAAAAAAAGGATAATTGATCCAGATCCATCATTAAAACATAAAAGAGCTAATTTAATATGTTAAATGGAAAAGTGACTTTATACATATATCTATATGTTTTAAATATATTAGGACATTATGTAGATTGACTTTTTTATTTTTATTTAAAATTTTTTCAATTATTTCTTTATAATATTATTAATTATACACAATCTCATGTGCTATATTTTATTATTTTTGTCAAAAACGACATAATATTGAAAATTTTAAGTTTCAACATAACATTATTTTAGATTTATGAGTAGATGAACAATTAACAAAATATAACAAAAGAGATTTTGTGATAACTAAACAATAAGGTAAATGATTTAAGAACACGTAAATTAAAAGGATTAACTATATTTTTTTGGAATTTTACTCAATTTTATAATATTATTCAAAACTTCAAAAAGTGACAATAAGATGCACTAACTTTCAATTGTCTCAAAAATAATTCATTGTCGACTCCTTACTTAATGATGTTTCCACATCACATTAAATATTGGAAATAAAAAACTAAATTCTCTCTTTTCCATCTCCTTCATTGTCGTTTTTAGTTTTTCGTATTGCCATTGGTGGCTAAACATAGCCATCATTGTTCCTAACATTTTATGATAAAATCACATCAATATCACCCAATATCAGCACCATATTTTTAGTTAACTTTTTGCTTCCAATTGACATAGTAATAGGGGGAAATTTTACATAAACCTTTTGAAAAAGTGTTTGCAATTCTTGAAATTGTTTATTCTTGCTATTACAAAATAGTAGGTCATAATACAAAGTAATTTTGATTGCTACTGGTCAAGATTTTGGTGAGAGAAGAGGAATGGATGATAGTTTGAGTTGACAGATTGAAACGTCTACTTAGATTTGCAAAACTTGCTTCTCTTTAAATTCATTCTTCTTTCGAGATTATTTGCTTGTTTTTTTCAAATTTAAACTCAACTTATGTTTTAAGGTTTCTTAATTCAACGATGATTAGTGAAGATGATGTACATGCATTAATGGTAAAAAAGAATGATATAGATAGTACTTGTTCTCATTTTTAGGAGAACTTTCATATATGATTGATTCATATAAACATTGAGACATATTAATGTTATAAGAGGAGAAGATTGCGTTTGGCTTATGTGACGGGCATTGTTTTGAATCAAATGATTTCTTGTAATTTTTGGTGACTGAAATTACTAGGGATTTCAACTAGGGAGGAGAGGAAATTATAACTATAACACTAAGAACATTATCATAGAAGTGGACGAATGTTAAGTTGTCAATTTTGTACTAATTTTGGGATAAATTTCTTTAATGTGTTAAGATTATTGTGCGAAATTGATGGATTTGCTTCTAAATTGTTTTCAGGTGATTTTCAACACATGGAAGATGAACCCAAAAATATGGAAATAAAACAAAGACAAATCGAATTTCCAGTTGGTAGAAAAATAGATGACTAAGCGTGAGCACGTACAAGGGAAAGGATTATCTGCAGAATATGATTTTAAATCAGATTCGATACATTCAAGATTTTATGATTTTAAAATTCAAATGTTGCCTTATTGATGGGGATTTTTAACCTAAAGATTTGGGATGATATCTGCGGAAGATCATGATAGGATGAAAGAGAAAAAAAATCAAAAGGCATAAAAGATGTGTACTGTTCACGTTTTAGGGGGAGGATGCCGAACCTTAGTTGCTGTTTTTCATTTTTTTTTACAGATTGCTTCTTTTCTAGTTTTTCTTATTTTTAGGCTAGAATTTTCGTATTTTTTATAAAGGACAAGGGATGGAGACCTTATCTTTTGTTATTATTCTAATTGCTCTTACTTTTGTTATGAATAGCTAAACTTTTTTTCTTGATTGAAGGGAACCGTGTTATCATCTAATATGGTGAGATTCTAAATAAAGTTTCATTCATTGATGGATATTAAGTGTCTTCTAATTTATTTTTCATGATTGAATTTATTGATTTTTAGGGTGCGCAACTAGGAATTGGTTTGTTTAATTTATAACTAGATTAGTAGGATATGACGTTCAGTCTTACTAATCACAAGTAGCAATTAGGATTGCCATCTTTACGTTAGAGTTGGAAATTTTAAGAAGACGCTTAACTAGATTAAATGCATATGGTACATGTGCTGTCTTGTTCATTGGTTTCTTAGTTCTTAAAGTTATTAATCAATTAAACTTAAGATCGTATCCAAGTTGTTGACTAATAAGGATGTTTAGAATACATGTTTCTATTCATTTAATCTTAAGAGAAAACAACCTCCAATGAATGTTTGTTAATGGACTGGGTTTTATATCGAGGATCCATATTAGTTTGATAACGTCGGTGACCCAAAACTAAGTTTTGTTTACTGAATTTCCAGATTAGGATATTTTTGTTAATTTTCAATTTCAACCATTTTTAATTCCTTTAATTTACGTCAATTCAAACTCCCCCATTTCGTTTTCAACTCGTTTGACATTTCTCGTTAAAGTTCCTCGTGGGAACGATCTCAACTCTTCACTAACTACATTTTTATTGCTAGAATTGGTATTAATTTAGTTGCAGGCGATAGCAGTACCAAATTTTGGAACCATTGCCAGGGAACTTTTTACAGTTATATATGTTACACGAATAGACAAGATAACTCAACTGCAATTTGATTCAGAGATCAAGAAGACAACCAAGAGATTACGAAAACAAATGAAACAACATAAACAAGTGCAGAAATTGGAAAGAACGGCTATGAATCGCAGTCTTCGTGAACTAGCCGCGCCCACGGATGCTCAACAACCCCTACTACATCAACTTTCCAAATTTAAGTGACAACAATACATTTGAATTAAAATCTAGGTTGATTCATTTATTGCCTATTTTCAGGGGTTTACAGGGAGAGGATCCTTACAAACATTTGAAGGAGTTCGACATGGTTTGTATAGGAATGAAGCTAACAAATGTGACAGAAGAGTAAATCAAACTAAGAGCTTTTCCCTTTTCTCTCAAAGATGATGCTCAAGATTGGTTATATTATTTAGTTGGCGAAAATGTGCAAACATGGGCTGAAATAAAGAAACTCTTCTTTGAGAAATATTTTCTAACATCAATAGTTGCCAACATTCGGAAATAAATTTGTGGCAATCGATAACACTCGAGGGAGACTCTTTACAAATATTGGGAAAGATTCAAGAAACTTTGTGCTAACTGTCCCCATCACCAAATAACTGACCAGTTGTTGATTTAATATTTTTACGAAGGTCTTTTGCTCACAGATAGGAGTATGATCGATGCTGCAAGCGACCGAGTTTTAGTTGACAAAAGACCGACTGCCGCAAAGGACTTAATAGAGAATATGACTTCCAATACACAATAATTTGGGATTCGTTCTGGCCATAATTCCAAGCAGGTCAATGAAGTGAATATGACAGCATTGGAGAAAAGATTGGATGGAGTTACATCCTTGGTGCGACAACTTGCGTTACAAAGAAAGAAGAAGCAAAGGTATGTGGAATTTGTTCAATGTTAGGACACCCCACTGACGCATATCCTATTTTGCAGGAAGAAAACGCAGAACAGGTGAATGCTGTAGGAGGTTTTGTTGGACTAAGTTAGAGAAAATATGACCCATTTTTCAATACCTACAATCCGGTTTGGCGAGATCATTCTAATTTATGTTATGGGAACTCATAAAGACAACAAAATACAACAAATTTCCAGCAATTTAGACAATCATATGTACCTAGACAACCTCAATAAATAAGTCCTCTTTGGAAGATATAGTTCAATCTTTGTCCACTAACACTTTGACGTTTCAGCGGGATACTCAAGCTAGTATCCGAAACCTTGAAAATCAAATGAGTCAAATGGCAACTGCCATTAATAGATTAGAGGCTCAAAGTTTTGGAAATTTTCCAGTTCAACCGGAAATTAACCTCAAACATAATGTAAGGTCATCATGCTACAGAGTGGAAAGGAATTGAAGGAACCACCACCGAAAATCTCCAAGAGAGAAATTGAGGAAGAAACAACAAAGGAGGCAACCGAACAGCTAAAAAAAACGCAAACAAGTCAGAAAAATTTGATTGTGCAACCCCTTTTTCCTAGCCCATTCATCAAGGCAAAGAAGGAGGAGCAAGAGAACGAAATATGGGACACTTTTTGGAAAGTTCAAGTAAATATTCCTTTACTTGATGCAATAAAACAGATCCTACGTTATGCTAAATTTCTTAAGGAACTTTGCACTTCAAAACGAAAATTAAAATTTGATGAGAAAGTGCAATTGGGGGAGAATGTTTCAGCAATTTTGTAGAAGAAAAAACTTACACCTAAGTGTCAAGACCTAGGTATGTTCACCATTCCATGTAAAATTGGTGATTTGAGAATTGAAAAAGCTATGTTGGATTTGGGTGCTTCTATAAATGTTATGCCTTATGATGTTTATAAGTCTTTAAATGTGGAACCTCTCAAAGAAACTAATGTAGTGATTCAATTAGCAGATCGTTCTAATGCTTATCCAAAGGGTGTGTTAGAGGATATTTTAGTTTAAGTAGGAGATGTGCTTTTTCCAGCTGACTTTTATATTTTGCAGATGGGGAGTGACGATGTATCTTCTTCAACCCCGATTTTGTTTGGAAGGCCATTCCAAAAAACCACAAGAACGAAAATTGATGTTTATGATGGATCATTGACTATGGAATTTGACGGTGAACTAATTAAATTCAATATATACAATGACGCGAAATTCCAGAGGATGAATAACCTGTTATTTCTGTGGATTCTATTGACATATAGGTGCAGGAAAATTCACTATTGAGTGGAAGAGATACACTTAAAACACTTTTGGAGATGGGAGATACATCACAGTGGCAAGCCATGAAGAACTCGTTACTGCCCAACAACGAATTGGAGGTGTTGTTGTGTAAATTGGAGAAATCCAATCAATTGGAGAAGGGCGATGCCCGAAAAGACTAGTGGACATTAGAGTATAAAAGCGAAACAATGAAGTTCCACTCATCAAAAGTCTTGGAGCATCGTGCTGAGAAGGAGTTGACTTCAAGGGAAATTGCTCTAGGCTCTTCGTGAATTCTGAGCATGCTACCTGTTAGGCTCAAGCATCCATACGATAATGGATGATGTACATATGCCAAGGGTCAAGCTTATGACCCTAAATAAGCGCTTGTGTGACACCTTAATACCCCCTGGGATGATATTGCGAGTGCCACATACACACAGAACACACTAAACACGAAGCATTACGAAACATACAAAACTCTTTATACATACATTACCAGAATCTCAACAAACATACATCGTATGTCAAAATTTCCAAAAGCAGCCTGAATTAAGGTTATTACAACCCATCAAAATAAAAATTCATGAGTTATAGACAT
>JAOQMS010000003.1:6421918-6434899 GCA_027563885.1 Erythroxylum longipes | reverse complement strand
GTAACATGGGCTGTCATAGCATACTCATTAGTGTTACCATTCATATTTAATAGCACTTATCACCTGTTACCGTATGTTGTTTTTGTTGTAGTGTGTTTTGGACTAACTGCTTGAAGTGGAAAAATATTCTTTTTAAATTAATGATTAATGTTACAATTAGATGAGATCTTTCCCTTGAATCGGAGTTTAGTAATCTTAACTTTCTCACTTTTACGTTAAGTTGATGTAATTTGATTTCTTATTAATTTTAATTAATCAATTACTTAATCACAAATTCCCTTTTAATTTTATTACTTGAAATTAAGAAACTACTTTCTAGTTCTTTTGGGATTCGACCTAGTTCTACGATTAATACAAGAAGTTTTAAGAATCATAATTATTTTCGGGGCTTCGACAACCTGACCAAACGTCAAGACCATTAAATGGGGGGTTAACAATAGTTATTTTTTAGATAAATTAAAAGTTGGAACGTCTACTTTTTGTATTTGTAGCTAGTATTATAAAATTGAGTAAAGTTTAATTATTAATAATTAATCCAAATTAAAATAAAAAATCAAACCATATGAGTATTAAATGTAATTAACCTTATATATAACACTTATTAATGTAAAAAGTCTCCAAATTAACTCAAATTACCCGAAATTACACTTATGCATTAACCTTAAATAGGATTGGTAATAGATTAGGCCAGACTGGACATAAGATCGCATGTGTTTTGCTTGAAATCTCTTAAAAGGGACTTCGAACTTAATCTAAAATTCGATTAGACTGGACTCATGTCACCTAAGTTTGAGTATGAATGATCAAGTTTTGAGCAACCTAAAATTTGCATGAATCTCGAATTACTCATACTATGATTTTTGCATGAAGCTAGAATAGCTCCGACTATGACTTGACCCTATCAGACTCATTAATCCTTCTCCATCTTTTTCATTGACCTCTCTCCATTGCCAGTTCCAAACATTCTTCATCTACAGCCAGAATAATCATATGAGAAAAGAGTTTTATTACTGTAAACCATCAAAATATGAGAAAATTCAAAGATTAAGGCTCTGTTTGGTTACATTTTTTCTTCCCGTTTTTAGTTGTGGTTTTCATAAAAAAGTAAACAATTCATTAAAATATGTTTAGATGAATATTGTTGTCATTTTAAGTTTCTAAAAATAAAAAACTGATTTAAGGAAACGTAAAAAAGACGTTTTCGTAAGATTTTAAAACAGGTTTTCTTTTATCCTCAAATCATTTCTGTGCCAACTCTTCTGCATCTCCCTGCTACGATTTTCCTAGTCCAGGTTTATGTTTACTTTTGTAGCTTGTTACTCTGTTATTCTGTAAAAAAGACGTTTCTGCGTTATCTGTGCTTGCTTTTATATCTCTCTACAATTTTGTTATTCTGTTTCTGCACTGCGTTACTTCACTGCTATGTTACTACATTACTTGTGTTACTTCACTGTTGTGTTACTATGAATGTGTTACTTGCTTCATTGTTGCGTTACTCATGCATGTATTGTTCTAAAGGCAATGATGTTATTGGTAATAAAATGTTAAACCTGAAGTCTTTTAAGTCAACGTGATAAACAACAACACTATTCTAAGTAGTACACAAGTTGTTTTCTATTCTGTTATTTACACATAAACACAAAAGCTTCTCAGATTAACGAACAAACTGCAAACCATGTTAGGCTCCTTCCCTCAGAAGTTGATGGACCTAATCTTGTTGAAGCTACCAATCCCATCTATTGCAAAGTTTACGTCAGTCTGTAAAAACTGGAATTCTCTTGTCACCAATCATGACTTCATATCCTCTCGCCTCTTTGTTGCACTTTCGATACCCGGAAACTCCAATCCTACTCTCTTTGCCTACTCTACAGTATCCCATCCTCTTAAATACTATTCTCTACACTTTGACCCCAACACTTTCGTTAATAAGCCAATGCATCTAAATTTGTAAACCCAAGCCTTTAGGAGATAAAACAAGTAGGGTTTAAGCTGGTCTCTCACACTACAAACCAACAACCTCGGGCACTTCTTGTAGTTCCTTTCCTTTGGAGGTTTTGCCATGGTGATGTCCTTCAGTATGGTTTTAGAATCCATTTTTGAACTTATGCCTTGCAAACCATTAAGATACTGCTTTTCCATTTTAAGAGATCCAATCATCGAGTCAACACTCCCATCATCATCGTCCATCATGGTCATCATCATCTCCTCGATCTGAGCATCATCCACTTCCAGATCAAAGCTATCTGGAAGTGAATCCATCTGATCGTCTTCAAAGCTGCCCTCTGGATGTTGACTCAGCCAAAAGTCACGAAACCATGTCGAAGTCTTCATAAGCTCCCACCACTCCGGCGAGAAATCCTCCACTTGTTGGTAAACTGCCGAAACAAACAAAGGCGAGCAAGGGTTTAACGTCGATCATCTCTGACCCGCCACCAACGACATCATCCAGATCAAAACCTTTATTTAGTCCTAATTTGCTTGTAACAAGAGTACAAATCCTAGACGAATAAGGTGAGAGACCAAAGAACAGTTATCCTATCAGACTTATTTGTATACAGTAATGACATATAGAATAGTGAGTGAGGTGAGTATATAATAGTGAGAGGATTGAGTGAGTATGTAATAGTGAGTGACGTGAGTATATAGCAGTGAGAGGATTGTATTACTATTATGTTTTCCAGAATTATAGTATGGGCATATTTTATTGATTAAAATGACTTAATATAATTTCTAATTTATGTAATTTTATTATATACAATTAATGTGTAATTTTTAATAATATTTGATTTGCATATATTTTAATTTTAGCTACAATGATAATTAATTAATTTAAAAATATATTGTATTATATTATAATTATTACACATAAGAGTATAATTACAAAAAATAGAAATATGATGATAAAATCAAACATGTTTTTTTAAGTTTTTTATTACAAATCTTAACAAAACAGGTTTTGTTTTTTAATTTTTATATTAAAAATTTCAACTAAAGAGGTTTTTGTTTTTTTAAGGAAAAAAACATAAACCTAAAGCAGAAAGCAGAAATTAAAAACAACAACAGAAAAATAGAAGCAGAAATAAACGACCCCTAAGTGACCCATCAAAATAATTTAGAGCACATAATGAGTGGGAGGAAATGCTATAACCTGCAAACCGTAAATTAAATCATTTGAAAAATAGATAGAAACGTTTGTTTAGTCTTTTATTTGTAATTTTTCGGAAGATATTAAATCAATAGTAGCATTATTTTCATGAATTGATATCTTTTATTGCATTGCAGGGTTAATTCTTTACGAATTGTCCTATATGTGATACAATCTTGTAACATTATGTAATAATAGCTTATCAATAACAATTCAAGTACTTTGAAACTAGAGGCAACTGTTCTTAAGGACTTACGCTATGTTTGATTGGACATAAAGTTTTTAATGGAATAGAATGTAACGTCAATGGATGTAATATTAAAAAGTTGTTGTTTGAAAGGGATGGAAGGGTTATAATATAACGAAATGTTGTTTAGATGAAGTGTTTATAATATAATGTAGTATAAAGTTATTTATCAATATTTTACATTTCATTCTAAACCTCCCAAATAGGAAGTTTTTTATTTTAACTATTTAAGATGGAATGAGATGTAATATGAAACCCTCTTCTTCTATTCCATTTCATTATAAACCCTCATCTCAAATGATAGAATAGTATTACATTATATTTCATTCCATTAATAAACCTTCAACCAAACATAGCCTTATTAATCATTTAAACTAGATGCAACAATTTTGTTAGGATTTGCGATTCTTACGATAATAATAATGCTGAGTTGACAGTTACGAATTATGATAATTCATATAATTAAATTATTTCTTATAATTTTTAATATTTTATAAATTATGTGTTTAAGATAATATTAATATTAATATTAAATTCAATTTATGTAATTTTAATATATCTTCTTTTTTAACTAATTATTTTTAATTTAAAATAAGTTACAATTTCTTTTTACCTACTCTTCGTCTTTTGATTTTTAAAATTAAAAGATTTATAAATATCAACACAATTAGGTTACTCCATGATATGAGTATGTTGTACTTGCACATAAAAGGTGGCAATGAACTAACTCAAGTTCGAATTTGGTAATCAAGTCAGAGGCTCCTGCTTGGGCCTGATCTCAATCAGGCTTTAATGAGCCAAAGCTCGATTGAGTCTGATCCTACTCGAGCCTAAGCTCAATCGAACTTTGATGACTCAAAGTTCGATTGAGTTCGATTAGACTTGAATTTAGCTTGATTAGATAAATATTAAAACTAATGTTATTTTTAAATTTAAAATTTAAATTAGACTAAATTTAAATTTGATTAATTCAACGTAAACATGATAAGATTAAATTGGGCAAACCTTGCCAACTCCGACTGCTCATGCTTGGAGAACTTCGACTACTTGACAAAGCAACAATTGATCATAGGTGCTGGGCCAGATTGCTTAGAGTTGGCCCACTTTCAGAGGAAAATGTATGCAGTCGGCAAGTTCCTACTACCAACCCTAGCATTAAAGCATGTGGTTTCGGTGCTAATTCTTAGCAAACAACAAAGGCAACACTAGTCATGTCACTCATCCAAGATTCACCTTTGGGTGAGCGTACGAGATGGAAATTCATAGTAGTCTCATCTCTATAATCATAACATGGACAAAAAGGGTTGTTTCTACTTCCTGCCGACTACATAAGATTTCCACTCCAGGTCAGGTCTCTATCGTAAACCGAATGAATACTTCAACCTACCATGAATTATTGATGCCTAAGTTTGAGTTGTTAAGGTTCCACGAAGTCAACCATTAAGAAAGTCGCCATTTTTTACGACTCCAGTAGGCGCCGGAAAGGAAACAATACTTGAAAACGTTCGCAGAACAATGGATCTGCTCTGCTTCCTTAAACGAAACTAACGTGTGATTTAGCAGATTCTTAAGAGAAACAACAGCACTTTAATTCTGCTTTAGGGTTAAACCTGCAGAAAAGAACACAACTCGTGACATGCAGTTTCTAAAACCAGACAAATTGAAGTGATATATAAAATTGAAAAAGAAAATTTAACGTCGGTGACACCATTATTTTCTTTAATGAAAATGGTAAAACAACTTGCTAAAACCAGAAAGTGAGTTGTTATATTCCAATTTAAAAAAATCCTTAAAGAAAATGGAAGTTGCTGAACCTGCTATCCTAGGATGGTGATGTGGATGACCAAGAAGTGGGAAAATAAGAAAGTCGTCATCCATGACGACGGCTAAACACTAACACATTTGCTTGGGGAATGGGAACTCTAGAAACCCTATTCCTTGTGAAATGCAACCCATCAGTATTCAGCAAACACGAAAGGCTAAGTTTGATATTTGATATGAAACGCGGCTATACTCTTTCCTTCTACACGTGATTTCTTTTAAATTTCTGATCAGGATGGTCGCCGACGTCGACTCGATGTGGTCCAGTCAAAGAACAGACTCAGTAAATAGGACAAGTAACGGTACCTCTGGTAAGTTTTGAAGTAGGGTTAATTGAAAAAAGCGAAGTATGTTCTTATAATCCTAAACTATCTTGCGGATATTTCACTTTGGCATAAAATGAGACGTTTCTCTTCAACTAGAATGCCATAAATTTTCTGTTTCTCAAGTGGACTCCCAACCGCGAAATGCTAAACCGCAGACTTGTCATTTGGCTGTGTCCCATATTGGCTTCCCAACATTTAGGAATGGATCGTATGAGTAAGACACGTCGGTTAACATAATAATAAAATGGATATGGGCAACCGAGTACTAATAGATAGGTTGCTTACTTAGTAATATGTTGGTTCGCTTCTTTTCCAACTATGTACCGTCATTTATGGATCCAAGATGCTTGGAGAACTTAAGGGTTTATTAAGTGAAGTGATTAATTTTATGATACTTTTGTTGTCCTATCTATATCAAATTTCTCCAGAGTGTCTCACTCTCTTTTGTAGTAATGTTACTAAATAAGCTTAGGCAACACTGCCCTAACATGTCATGAGGCACAAGAAAAGTAAACAAAACTGAGAATCAACGGATGTTAAAGCCTGGAGGAGACAGTTGAAAAAAAAACAGAGGAAAAACCAATCTTTGCAGGTACGGTCCTAAACTGATCTCTCTCTCATTCAATGTTCTTGTCTAAGGAGTAAGGACTCTATGCCTTACACTAGTACATTTACCATCAGTTGAGATCGACGTTGGATTTGTTGATTCATGACAGTCGTTGGATTAAGGGAAACGGATGGTAGTGATGGCGCTTGGGGTCCAATGATATGTTTGTCAGCTTGAAGGCAGAATCACAATTATTGCCGAGCGGCGGTTGAATTTAGGGATTCCTGTGGGAATGAGACGCTAACCTTTTGGTGCAATTATATGACTTGAGTAAAGAAGGTAAGTGGCCTGTACAAGATCTTTTTTTTACCTTAATACACAAGTTTCGTACCATCCGTTCCACGTTTGGAATGAACATTTTTTGCTTATGTTAAGTGGGATTCTAACTATAATCTTCTTTTTTTTCCTTATTAATTTGTTAAATGTAGAGGGCAAGATTTACTTGACATTATGAATATTTTATATTGGATTATGTCCTCGTAGGATTAGCTAATAAAACATATCACTGGTCACGGTTTCTTTAGAAAATTTGTAAATATTATTTTTGACTATATACCATCAATAATACGCATGTAAACATAGATTGCAGGTTTAGAGAAATTTGAAAATATGCAACCTTACCTTTTCTCTTATCTAATAAAAAGGTCGATTCCGATAAACCAACATGCTTAAATGTATACATATATGCGATAAATGTTCATTAAATTTACATAAATAGATAAATATTTAAAATTAAATGACAAATTCAATCCAATTAATGAATTGATAATAAGTTATAATAAAATATTATTTTTATGGCAGTTAATATAAATTCCTTGTAAATTATTGGTACTAGAGACTATCAGTAATTAAACCACTCTTTACCGTTGGTTATGCTGCACAAGGAATCACCCACTCCCCAATAATTTTGATTCTGCCTTGAAGCTGACCAAGATATTAATAGGCCCCAATCTTCGTCACCAACATCCAATTGCCTTAATCCAGCGGCTGTGACCTAGCAATAAATCACACATCAAACATCAATATGGAGACATCGAGTGCTCATAAATAAAAGATAAGATACGGTGCAACTCAAGTGTCTAATGTAGTAATAAGACAAGAATATGAGAGAGAGGTAAAAGAAAGTGGAGAGGATATTTCTTTGTTTAGTTAGTTCAGTACTTCTGCCCGTAAAGTGCAATCTAACCACTCTACTGGTCCAAATCTATCCCCTATCTCCATGCTTCCCATGTGCTTCTTGTTCTCTTCCGGGTTTTTTTCACTCTCCTTCCTATCCAATATTACCTCTGAAAAAGGATAAAAGTGTCTACTTTGTTTTACTCCCATTATAAAGATTTTTCTTTGTTACTTCTGTAGCCTACCCTCGTCCTACTCTTGCTTGGATAACCTTTTGCCTGTAGGGTTTTGATCCATTTCTCCAACTGGGTCTCCCTCTTTAAGCTTGTTAAACATGGTGAGCCCTGAAACTCAGAGAAATGAAAACGCGCCCTGTGATTTCTGCAGCCAGCAGACTGCGGTTTTGTATTGCAGAGCAGACTCCGCAAAGCTGTGTCTTTTCTGCGACCAACACGTTCACTCGGCCAACCTCTTGTCCCGTAAACATCTACGTTCACAGATCTGTGACAACTGCTGTTCAGAGCCGGTTTCGGTTCGCTGTTCGACGGATAATTTGGTTCTTTGTCAAGAGTGTGATTGGGACGCTCATGGAAGCTGCTCTGTTTCTGCTTCTCACGATCGCGTACCAGTTGATGGATTTTCCGGCTGTCCCTCAGCGCATGAACTCGCTTCGCTCTGGGGATTTGATATGGCGGACAAGAATTCCAATCAGTACGGGCACGTGATTAACAACTGGGATGTTGGTATACAAGACTTAGCGATGCAAATGGATCCTTGGGGATATAAATCTACTGTTGGTGGTGGTGGAGTTGGTTTCCAAGATTTGATGGTGCCAAATGACAACGTGAATGTCTGCGGAAATGTGAACAACGGAGAGATTTTACCAGGGTCTAAGAGACAGCTGAGTCTAAACTGTGGAAAGAATAAACAATTGATACACAAACAGTTGGTGGAGTTGTTAAAGAGAGATATCGTGGCCGGAGACGGCGGTGGAGAGAATCTTTTTCAGGAAACAACGAGTAGGAACGGTAATTGGCATGGAAATCTGGAGACAGTTGATTTTGGAAATGGAAACGGCGGTGATGTGGTGGCCGGGAATGGTGATAAAGGAGTAGCTACGACGAACCAGCCGTCTATGCAGCAACAGGGTTCGGTTCAGTCTATGCTTATGTTGCCGATGGAGGCGGATCCAAAGCCGAGTGGTCGAGTCAACGGTGGGGATATGTTATGGAGTAGTAATGCCAATACTCAAGGAACTCAGGTAAGCGTTAGATATCAAAGTTTAGTTTTTGGAATTGAAGTTGATTTATGTTCACGAATGTATAACAATGGAATGGATAGGAGAGGAGAGGTACTATTTTCCTGAATGTATGGATTCATGTGGGTGTTACTGCTTGATTTTAGCCGCCTTTAGGTTTGTTTAGTTATATGAAAGGATTTGATGGACAGAAATATGTCCTATCTTTTCCAGTTTCTAACACTCTTGCCTTTTTTCTCTATTTCTTTGTTGGCTCTGACGTCTGAACTATACTTCAATGAGCTTTTTCCCTGCCAATACCAGTATAAGGGATACTAATAACACATGAGCTTATTCCTTCTCTTGCAGATTTGGGATTTTCATTTAGGACAGTCAAGGAAGCACGATGAATCTGCGGAATTAGAAATTGCATTTGGTCCAAACAATGGAGGTTTCGTTGTCAAGAACATCGATGAGCTTGTCAGGGAAACATCATTGACTAACTCAAAAATGTTGGGAGACATTTACCAGATGAATTGTTCTATTACACCTGATGATATGTCATCGTACAATGTAAGTCATTATTCCCTCACATTCATGCGTATCCACTTCACCCGTCGTGGGACATGTTTTGACCTCTCCACTGTATAGTTGGTGAAGCAGTAACTGATGTGTTAATGGGAATTGCTGTGCACTTGTCAGTCTCCGTTTTAGATGGCAAAATCTTTGAAGTTTCTTCTGGAATTCTAAGTTGATAGAAGTAATAGAGGATTCTCTTTTTAACCTAAAAGATGATTCCTTTTCAAGTGCATTGTTCCATGGTTTTGTTTTAAGTCTTCCTCTACTGTATTACCACTGATGCAAGCAACATCGAATGACTAAGCCTGTCTCAAAATCTCAATCATTAGAAGAACATAAGCTAGATGGAATATTCTCTCCTCCTAATTCTTCATTACATAGGGAAAAGCACTATAATTTTGATTATTGATGAGAATAGCTTTAAACCGAGGTCATGAAGTAAATCTAGAATTGGTTTTTCTATTAATCTTGGGGAGGGTGACTGCATCAAATGTCTGCAAACTAGATGCAGCTGGTCATTGGCTGAATAGCTTGACCTCAAACAAGGTTAAAATTATTCTCCTTCGTGCAGATTCTTTGTTCTTCCCTTGATTTTTTTCTTTTCTGAGCTGGCAGAATAACTTTGGTAGCCAAGGGCCAGCAACTTCTGAGAGCAACAACCTACCTATAACAAGGCCAACGAATGGTAAACTGAAAGGCTCCAATGGCTTTGAAGATCTCCAGTTCACGGAACAGTCTCTTTTTTTGAGAAGTGAAACCCTGATAAATCCAGTGGCAAAGAAGGCAGACATGGAACTGCTTGTGCAGAACCGAGGCACCGCCATGCAGAGATACAAAGAGAAGAAGAAAACTCGAAGGTTCGTCATAATTTTGATAATCATCTTTAAGCTGACTTGACAAGTTAACATAATTTTAGACATATCAACTTAACTTGTAAACAGATACGACAAGCATATTCGATATGAATCAAGAAAAGCAAGAGCTGATACCAGGAAGCGAGTAAAGGGTCGTTTCGTGAAGACCACAGAAAATCTTGATGGTTGAATTGGGAGCTCAGACAGAGAAAAAGCTCATTCCTTTGGCTGTATATATTATTCTCCATACACTTTCTTCCACAATGATGTATAATTCAATAGTTCATTTGTTTCCTTGCACCTAATCTGCCCTTCCCACATTCTCTCTACCGATCATGTGCTCTTCATAAGTCTATCTAGCTCCATCTAGACAGAACGCTTTCGTCACATCTAAACCAGGCTGTTGAAAGCTGTTCACATGGTATCTTAAAATGTGTTTGGACATCTAGAAGTCTGTCTGAACCAGCCAAGACTGCTGCTGCTGCTGCTGCTTTTGCTTTAAAAATAAGGTTAAAAAGAACAGAGTATCCGAACACTTTTCCAACCATCTTTTTAGTTTCAATTTCACCTCCCATTTCTGCCTTGGGGAGGTACGTTGTTTTTGCATCAAAAACAGTCGCTAGACCTCTTTGTCAATAAAATGGGCTTTAATTTACAAAAACGTGAAGTGGGCTTCTTGAAACCCATTTTCTGTAAGGTGAAAGTATTTCAACCTCATTTCAAGAAGAATTCTACATATATATATATATGTATATATATATCTAGAAACAATCTCTCTATGAATTAAGGTTAAAGTTATATGATACTAGATCTTTTCAAACCCTGTGTATTAATGAGATTTTTACTAAATTGTTGTTATTGTAATTAAGCCTAAAAGGTTATACAAAAAGCTTAAAGAAAAGAAGACTTAATTTAATTTCATATTTATAAATTTTTAATATTATTTAATTTGACATTGAAATTTTGAGTTATTTAATTTTAAAATAAACAAGTTCATTTAACATTATATTAATCCAGAAGACTTTATCATTGTGAGGTCTGATATATATTTCCTTTTACTTTAAAGTATGATTTAATAGAGCTTAGGCATGTAGAAATGATTGACATTTGCAAAATTGGTCGACAACTGACAACTAGCAAGGACACTTTTGGTTGAAACTTTAGAGGCAGATTCAATTGAAAGATGGTGGGAATACTTAGATTAGAACCTTTGTTGTTCAACGAATTGCAATTCCCTGCTATGCATTATTCAAACTAAAGGTATAATAATCTTTTAAGTTTGACCTCTTTAGTCTTTCCTTTATGCAAACTTGTATCATTGTGCATTCAGCTTTTCAACAGTTTGTCCTCTTGCCATAGCTTAAGCACTTTCACTAAACGTTTCCTTACCCACGATGAAAACATGATTTGTTAGGTTTTACAATTATAATTTTGTGTTACGATTATGTTTGTATCATCTTTAATTAATTACAATTATAACTTGCTGTGGTGTGTTATTATGAGCAAAACCTGGAAGGTTAATATGGTCAACCATTGAGTTGTAGGGGTTGATTAGCTGTTCGTGTGGAAGTGATTATACACTCAATTGGTCCGTATGGAAAGCTTTTCTCATCGAAGAAGATAGCTTTTTAACAAAAGTTGCAACTTTTTGCATGAACACGAAAAGAAGAGAAAGGGAAAAACAAGTATACATGAGTGCCTTGGCTTAGTCAAATTTCACTCCTTTTAAGGAGATAGCATATCTACATGGCTACACTCTATCGACAATCCAATTCCAAAGGTTGTGTGTAAGTGATGGAAGTAAAAGGAGTCCCAACTTTTGAACACCAGCTTGAAGAAGTCAAAAAAGAGTAAAAAGACTCTTCAAATAGACAAATGCATACCCCACCACCACCAATTATGTGAAGCTTTAAAAGACGAGTCTCGTCACATGCCATGCCGACAACAATAACAATCTTTAGTTTTCCTTAAAGAACTAGTGGGCCTCATCCACCCCAGATTAACTGCATATGAGGGCTTAATCTTAAATCCATTTGCATAGCCAGGGTTACTTTTAAACCAACCACCATAAATTCTTATCATAAGAATATAGTCTCTTTAAATTTAAATTACTTATTGACAAAACCGTTAATATTTTAAAACTATCAGAGAATTAAATCTCTTATTAAAGAAATTCTTAACTCGGTTAAGATTTTGTCAGTCTAAGGGCAAAGTTGGTGCTAGCGTGGTTAGTTAACAAAAAATGATACGTGTGTTTCATTTTTTGTTTTAATTTGAATTATTTAATTTAATAAATAGTTAAAGTAATTTCACATATGATAATGACAATAATCACATTAATAATTAAAGTTACTTAAGAAAAAATAAGACTCAATTATAGTATAATCTATATCTATTCGTTGAATAAGAAACCTTTATACTTCTTCCTTTTTTATATAACTTTTTTATTAAAGATAATAAGGACCTTAACAATTCAATTATTTTGTTGATTGGTATTTAATCACTCAATTATATCTAATAATTGCTTTTTGGATCACACAAATGTTAAAAGCTCATTTCATGCTTTTACATATAAATGCAATAATACTCTCTTAAAAGATTTTCAAAACTTTCTTTATTGCTAAAGTTTTTTTTTTAACAACGAGGAATGACAATAGGCTAAGCCAGGTTGGATTTGAGATAGTGGCCAATAGCAACCTAGTTAGAGTTTGGGCTCGATTTGACTCGGCCTAAAATGCGTTTTAAATTAAGAAAAGCAAAAACGACATCTTTTTTAGTAAAATATGTCGTTTTGCTTATAAAGGTCACACCTCAAGCTACAATTTTTTAAAAAAATTAAATCTAAGGATCAATGTAAGCTTAGTCAATCTAAGTTTGGCCTGTTGACTTTGGTGTGGGGCGAGCCTAATTGTCATTTCTATTCACAACTCATATATATTTTATTCATATTCAAAAATAACTCAAATAGTGACTATATACATAAATTATATGTTAAAATAGTTAGTTTCTAGATAGGATCAACCAGCTAATCACCTATTTTCAACTAGCT
>JAOQMS010000003.1:6390825-6421818 GCA_027563885.1 Erythroxylum longipes | reverse complement strand
TAGGCTAAGCCAGGTTGGATTTGAGATAGTGGCCAATAGCAACCTAGTTAGAGTTTGGGCTCGATTTGACTCGGCCTGAAATGAGTTTTAAATTAAGAAAAGCAAAACCGACATCTTTTTAGTAAAATGTGTCGTTTTGCTTATAAAGGTCATACCTCAAGCTACAATTTTTTAAAAAAAATTAAATCCAAGGATCAACGTAAGCTTAGTCAATCTAAATTTGGCCTGTTGACTTTGGTATGAGCCGAGCCTAATTGTCATTTCTATTCACAACTCATATATATTTTATTCATATTCAAAAATAACTCAAATAGTGATTATATACATAAATTATATGTTAAAATAGTTAGTTTCTAGATAGGATCAACCAGCTAATCACCTATTTTCAACTAGCTAGGTCTCTTTCGATTGGGGTAATTGGACCGAAAATCCCTCATTGGTAACTTTTGAAACTCACCATCAACTAGCCAGTTTTGACTATTTGGCTGGTAAGTGGTTCACATGTTAACCTTATCAGGTAGCTAAATCACCCATCAAGTAACCTTTTTGACCCTTGGTTACGTTAGCCAAATCCTACAAAAATCAACTTTCAAAAACACTTTGAAACATTAATCTTTTAGAAGCATCAAAACACTCCATTTTTTTTAATGAAACTTGATTTAAAATCATTTTAAAATTTGCATAAAGATCAAGAATTTTCTTAGAGTGCAGAACACATTTATTCTTTATTATGGAAAGATTTGCATAACTAAGTAAGCGTTGGAATATTCTCTACGATCAAGTTAGAAAAATATTTATTTTATTTAGCTATTTATTGGAATTTGATTTATTATAGAATTCGTTCCTTAACGAGAGTATAATTAGGTAGTAATGATGATGATGATATAAATAATTATGAATTATTGATAAATTACTTATTAACTTCAATTGATTTAATAAATTTATAAATGATCATTTAATTCAAATCTATCATTTTAATTTTGAAGAATTGTTTTATTAAATCTCTTGGCATTAATATACAAATTGTGGTTTAGTCTAGTCATATACATATATATAATAGGCGCTTCTAAAAATGACCCAAATCCAGATTCCTCTATTTTTACTTTATTCTAACCAAATCACATAACTAATATGTATCTCGTATTATAATCTCTAGTATATGCCCCATATCAAACGTAAAAAGGAGATAAACAAAGAAATGTAAAAAATATCTTATTTCAGTTTCATAACTTCAAACGAACTTTCAAAAATTGAAATGATTGTAAATCCACAGTTACCTTCATGCAATCTACTCATTGAGACGCGTTAAAGCCTTTTTGTAACCTTTTGTATACGTGAACCTTTGAATCCGTTAAAGTATCCTTACGTTTACGATTTATTATAACAACTACAGGAGATCTTAACCTTTTTTATATAACATTCATATTGAGTCTTCCTATTACAGGCTCAGTATGCGTTTGGTTTATAGTGATTAAGTCTTTTTTTTTTAGACTTCGACCTATTAACCTAAATCATTTATTAAGCCGCTTTATTATTTTTATCTGAATCAAATTAGACAAATTAACTGATAAGTTATTGAAAAACAAAAAATTACAGTAAATTGTTGCCCACTAAATAAGAAAACTTCAAACAGAATATAATTTGGTGGTGACTTTGAAATGGTGTTAGATATACCTGAGAAAAAGATAAGTAGAGAGTCGGATGAAGGAAAAGGATGATTTTGGAAAACTAAAGCAAGACCCTGTTCCTGCAACTTGGTTGACATATCCTTCCCCAAATCATTCGCTATTGCTTCTTTTTCCATTTTGGAATATAAGCATATTGAGATGTTTAGTTCATCTCTTGATGTATAAGAATTTAAAAACAACTGCACGAGCATATCTATGCAACTGGTAATAAATTACAATATCTAGACTTCAACACATTCCATTCCCAAGCAATTTTATTCTTAAATGCTTTGTCTTTGCGTTCATTGAAAGTGTCGGCCTCAGTTATTTAATGTCTGAAGATGCGCATAAAACAGTGCAGAAACATGATGAACATACGAAAAAGTTTCGTATTCTTACAAGCGTTGCGATATGCGAGGACGACATTGAAACTCTGAAAGATTTGTTTATTTCTCTTAAACAAACAGATTCCAACATTCACTGTAAATATATACATACATGGTTCGACGTCATGTATTTGGATTTATCGAGTATGATATATATACTTGCGTTTGGAGGCATCCCATCTTCTGAAGAGGGAACGTAAAAAGAGGAGAGTTGCTGATATGTTGTTTAGGAATTGTCTCTTGCGTTTGTTCCTGAACGCTATGAATTGTCATTGTCGAATAGTTGAACGGGTCTCAACTTGTGACGTAAACATTGCTTGCAACTCTGACATGGTCGGGCAGGGGATAGGGTTTTGTACGATTCTTGTTAACGTGTTCAAAGTATTAGAAACTAAGGCTATAATTATATTGCCTTGATTTAATGGTGTCCAAGTCCAACATTACTTAGCCTAAACTTGTCCTTTGTTATTCCATTCTAGGTATAATAATTCTTTAAATCCTGAATATGAGAATATTTTAAAATCTTTTTTCATACATATTTTTTACCTGAAAATAAATAAGATTCCATTTGATTTGATTTTTTCATTTTTATTTTTATTTTTAAATTCAATAAAAATGAAATTATATATATATATATATATATTTTTTATAAAAGACCTCTCTCTCATTTCTTTTAAAAAAAAATTGTCCCACTTTTTCGTTTTTCACAATCTGGCATTCATACTTCCTGAATTGCGTCACTGGTTTGCTCTTTGGAGCTACAAAAGGAGCAATCTTCTTCCTTTGTTTTTTTCTTTTTCTTTTTGTGGGCTCTATAAATTAACATAACCAATGTTTGATTCCATGCTTCATACATGCTTTAAGCAAAATCAAGCAAACCCCTTCCTCTCTCTCTCTTTCTCTGTAGAGCCATAAGCATCTCGATCGACTCTTCTTCAAGCGCCCTGAAAGAAACATCATTTGTAGTACTGAGATGGCCACATGCACTCTGTCACTTCTTCTTCTTCTCCTTGTTCACCTATTAAAGGTTTCAGGACCTGTAAACGCAAACGAAGAAGGTAAAAAGTAATGTCATTCTGTCAACTTTTGTGCTAGTTTTTGTCTGTTTTCCTCATGAGTTCTTTGCTACATAAATGGGCAGGAGATGCTCTGTACGCGTTGAGAAGAGCAGTGAAGGACCCGGGGCTTGTTCTCCAGAGTTGGGATCCGACTCTGGTGGATCCTTGCACTTGGTTTCACGTCACTTGTGACTCTGACAATCGTGTCACCCGACTGTAAGCGTTGAACTTGAAGCAATTCCTTTGTTACTGCGGATGGTGTTTTCATCTGCTATTTATTTTCTAGACACTTAAATCAGTAACTTTCCTTGAATTTAGTCTAAAAAGTTGTTGTTGACAAGCAAGTTTTGAACACTTCTATACGTTCAGTTAGGGACTAGCAAGCAAGGCACATACCCCTTGAGATTTCGACAGGAACTCATTTATGGTTCAGCTCTCTCTTAACATCTACCAACCTATTCTCGTAAACAACTCGAGAACAGACAAGAACTAATCTTTGTTTCAACAAGAAACAAAAAGAGAGTAAAACCGAGGAAATGTTAACAGATGAACATAAAATCACAAAGATGAAAGAACAGAGAAAATAAATGTCTTCACTTCGGATGCTTCTGTCTCTTACTGACAGACATATCGGTACTGGATATCTGCAGGGACCTTGGAAATGCAAGACTGTCGGGCAGTCTAGTTCCGGAACTAGGGAAGCTTGAGCGTCTTCAGTATTTGTAAGCAACTGAATGCATTATGTACTTTTAGTTCCCAGCAATTTTATTGTTGATATCTGAAACTATTAGATTGAGTAGGAATAGTTATATATATTACTTGGCCTTGGCTATATCACTTTTGCACTCGAGACCTCTAAAATTGCTCATTGGGTAATTTAAGACGGAGAGGAAAATGGAGTTTTTTGATGATCATACGGCTTCTGATGGGTGACTGCCGGTGCTTACATCCATGGGATCTGTAATTCTTGAAACATTTTAAATTAACTTTTGGTTTCTTGTGTAGGGAACTGTACATGAACGAGCTGATGGGTCCTATACCGAAGGAATTTGGAAGATTGAAGAGCCTTGTAAGCTTGGATTTGTACCATAACAACCTTACTGGCTCAATCCCTGCTTCACTCTCCAAGCTGTCCAACCTTAAATTTCTGTAAGAGAAAGCTCACGGCTTTCTTAAACTCTGCGCTTTTGTCAATCCCATACCTTTTTAACCCCTCTTTTCATTTGACGTATCAATGTGGACTGATGGGTCACTTCATGCTAATGCAGGAGACTGAACGGTAACAGACTTAGTGGAAGGATACCTCGAGAACTGATGAAACTGGGAAACCTCAAGATCCTGTAATTACTGTGGTTTATGTTCGAAGTAACCTTCTTGTTCTATCATTCTTTACGCTTATTATGGTAATCTCAATATGCAGAAACGTATCGAATAACGACTTATGTGGAACCATCCCTACGTCAGGATCGTTCTCCAAGTTTACGGAAGAAAGGTGAGTAACTATTGATAAAACGTAGCAAGTGAAACCGGTTTTCTGCTTTAATGGTGATTTTGCTTGGTTGTTGGTTGTCCGAAATCAGCTTCGTGAGTAATCCGAGGTTGGAAGGGCCTGAGCTAATGGGGTTTGTGAGATATGAGACAAGAGGAAGTTGCAAATGAGAGGGGCCAGCTGAGGAGAGGCAATTGCCAATTTGACTTCTACACTCGGATGTTGCACATACGCTGATAGAAAAGCTCTTAATCTGGGAGACAGAGTCTTTCGAGATGTTTGGCTGTAACTTTTTTACCAGTCTTTGGTTGTGATAGATGAGTTGAGTCGAGTTGACCATGTAAAATTTCAATCAAATCAAAGCTAATCCTTGTCCTGCCTGAATAAGGAATTGAATCTTACAATTCTCTACAACAACGGCCATACAAATTCCGCCGAAAATGATTTAAAGAGGAAAAAAATTTAAATACATAAATATAAATAAATATTCAAATAAATATTAAAGTAAACGAATAAAAACATAAATATATAAAATTATTTGAAATTAAATATATAATTTCTTAAAATATATAAATATTAATTATGATTCATAAAAAGTTAAACTATGTAAATAATTACAAAATTACGATTATATTTGAATTTAAATATTACAGTATTGTATAAATATAAATTAATTAAAAATAAATATTAACCGATTAAAAATAATTGAATTGAACTGATTTTTAAAAAAATTTTACATGTCGCAAATCCCTTTCTTAAAATTTAAAACCTAATTTTTAAATTCAACTTGATTTATAAGCCCTTTTTCTTAAAATTCTAAATCCTTTAATTTTCAAACTAAACTAATCAAATCAAAAGACCGAGTCAATTTGTACAGGTCTATTATAAACGCGATTCACTTTGGAAAATCTCAAGAAGGAAAACATTGGAGGTGCTGCTTAATTGTTAATTCCACAAAAAAAAAAAAAAAACTGTAATCAAATCAAAACAAGTTTTTAAGTATCGTATTGTTCAGATTCAGTCAAAATGTAAACATCGACCAATGATTCATAATAAATATACAGCTGAAGATTGGATATTGAATCGCCCGATGAAACTAGCGGATAGTATAGACGAAAGACAAACGTTTTGGTGGTTTGTGCATTTATGCCTAATGTCACCGTCTTGCCAACTGTTTTCATGCTAATTCATAATTGATCAAATCCCAAATCCAAATCAATCGTGACGTGAAGGGAACAAGAAGTCAAGTAGTCCATGTCAATGACATTAATGGAATGCAGAATGAGAAAATTAATGTTTGAGTAGGTGAACCTTTTAATCTGAAGACTTCCTCCAGCAATGGGTCGGGTCTAAGGAATCAAAGCTGATCTTTGATTCCAAAAGGACAGTAATACATTAACAAAAAGTTCTTTTTCCATTGCAATAACCAAGATTAAGTAGTGCAAATCATTCCAGATTGAGAGGGAGAGGATGAAAAAGAAGATGGGACATTCTATTAATTTGTGGAGTTCATACAAAATTTCTTCACCGCTCAGGAATTATTCAATTGATTGATGTCGGGTGATCACCGGAAAAAATCAGAAACGTATTGACAAAAAGCAATAGCTTGCAAAAAAAACAAAAAAAATCATATATACAGATATGCACCTCTACTAAGTGATGAAATAATCTTGCATGCTCATCTTCCGCTTGCCAAACAAAAATGAAATCTCATGACTACAAACGAGCAAA
Organism: Erythroxylum longipes; assembly: GCA_027563885.1. Classification (NCBI taxonomy): domain Eukaryota; kingdom Viridiplantae; phylum Streptophyta; class Magnoliopsida; order Malpighiales; family Erythroxylaceae; genus Erythroxylum; species Erythroxylum longipes. The sequence goes on along the minus strand of JAOQMS010000003.1, from coordinate 6,415,487 downwards.
AACAAATCTGCAGCTATGTTCATCAGTCAACATCTGGAAACAGAAAAAACGATTTCATCAGCAATTTTCAATTCAAAAGGGGGCATGCTTGAATATGAACAATCAAATAAGCACACAATGACAAGTAAAGGGAACACACAATTTTCCAGAAGAGTGCGAATTACCTCTGATTTGAACAGTTTGATTGACAGTTTCATGACCAGACTGCAATTTCTGGGTATCAGATAAAGCTATTGGAGTCAACGGAGGTGAGGCAACACTCTCAGTAATCTCTGCATTACGGATAGCTTCCACAGGCTTTGATACATTCAATGCCATTGCTCTAAGACCACTTGAGGGTATGGAGAAACATCGAGTCACCACTTGGGAAGGGGTTGGCAGTGGAGAGGCAGCTTTTGGCACCAATGACTTACTAGTAGTAGGAAGCACATTAGCTTTGGGCATCAGTGGAGCTGAGTGACCTACCAAACTCACAGGTTTGGAGGACTTGGAGGTTGAATTGGCTGGAGGCCTGGGAAGCTCATGAAGCTCACTTATTTTAGGTGAAGACATGAATTTGGGGGAAGTAGAAGGAGATGCTTTTGGGGATAATTTGGGAGACACTTGTGGTGATGATGATGACAAACCCCTTGAATTCTGCAAAAGAGGTCCAGAGAACAACTGGGGCTGTTCTACAGAGATTTGCTTAGAAGGCCATGGTTTCCCACTGATGGGACCAGAGAAAGCATATCTTTTGATTTTCTTATAATCAGAAGCACCAAGAGGGTCAGGGCGTGAAGCAAAGAGACCATCAGCTAGTGGTGGAGGCAACTGAGTTGATGTCAGATTATTGTTGCTTTCTCTTAGTACTGAATGCACATTTATAACAGTGGGGCCCGAAAGTTTGTCATCAACAAATTTGTTGTATTTCTTAGGATCAAGGGGAGATGAATGCCATAAATTGTGTGGTCGTCCGCTCAAACTAGTCTTTAATGTGCGAGGAACTAGATTACCTGATGCTGTGAAATTTGGATTCTGAGCATCAAGTGGTGTGGGCAATACATAGGAGTTGAACTTTCTGGTGGATGATGGCCGCATTTGCTTCAATTTGTCAGCTGGGGTAGATTTGTTATCAGCAAATAGTGGGGCTGATTGGCTGCCTGCCCTAATTTCTCCCCTATACGAAAATGATTTTCTATAACTTCCCTCAATATTTTCCTACAAATATGCCAAAGACACATAAGCTAAACAGATAGCAATAAAAGCTCAAGTGCTTCACATATTGCATTTGAATTGCACCAGAGTAGAGATTCTTTGCCAGCGTAATCTAAACCCAGCTCACTTAAGTTCTCTATTTACAAATCCCTTATGTAAGTCAAAATTTAGAAGAATACATCTTAATTACACAACAAAAGAAAATGATGAGAAGAAACAGCGTGGAACAGTATGCATGTTGAGATTTTCAAACATGAGATCAAGCCAAACTTACACTCCTAATCCAAATTTTTGGTCATTAGCTCAAGCATAATAGCATACTAAAATACGGGAATACCATCTTTAGAAAACTCTCTTAACAAGATCATGACACTGGATTCGCTTAAAGGCTTAATCACAGATGACTGATTTAAAATTACCCTTATTAATAAGTTTATAAACTGATACACAGTAGATTTTGTTACCTTTGATGTTTCCACTGGTGCAATACTGGGGAACGTAATGTCTGTCATATCCACCTGTATAGATTGACATATAGTTAGATGAAGCTCATAGGATGTTGAGGGCATATTCCAAGGATAAAAAAGAACAGTCTAGTATACAATAAATCGACCCTGTCCAAAACATACGAGCTTATGTCATGAATTGATACTTTTGTCAGTAAATACAGTTGTTCATTAGTTTTAACCCAATGCAATGATTCAGTAAATCCCATACCTCTATCCTTTTATCCCTTTTAAATTTATTCAATCACAGAAAAAAAAAAGACATGATATAAAAATATTGACTTCAACAAACTTCACTTCAAGGAAATGAACTACAAAATAATAAATTGGAACTTATCATGCACAACAATTCAAGTACTGCAGCTAACAGTTATTTTTGTCAAAAAAGGAACACACTAATCAAATTTTCTCAAGAAAAAGTAGGAAAACATTTAACTCTTGACAAAAACATTTAACTCTTACATCCATTGAGTTCCCTGATGTGGTAATAATGTTCTCCTGGTCATTTTGTCGATAATCAAAACTCAATTCCCCATCATCGTGCGTGTCATCATCATCATCATCATTGTCATCATCCTCATTATCATCAGCAGCATTATCTCCATCATAATCTTCAATTCCAGTAAAGTTGTAATCAATATGTTGTTGCTCAGTGACTGATTTGACATGTGGCTCAACTGCTTCTAGAGATTTAAGAGCTTTCTTGAAGAAGCATAACTGTGTTCAAGCGACAAAAGGTCAGAGGCAATCGCCCAACAGAGTGAACAAAAAGTATATTGGCAGACAAAAAAATAACCTGAGCAGCATGGTGTCGAGCTGCCTGTGTAAGAAGACTACGGGATTGTCCTTGCTTCAAAGATTTCAGACGAAAGACAAATAAAGCTGCTTCGTCATCATATTCATCATGGGCAGCTTGTAAGTGCTGCACAGATACACTTTCCCCCTTTCCACTTCGTCCCCTTCCTTTGTCTCTGAGTCTTGTTTGAATGAACTCATATATTTCCCTGTAGATCAAGGAATAAAATGATAAGAAATCCCATATTTACAACCCAATGATAACACTCTTTTCTGAAAGGAGACCCATTTGGGGGATGGTTACATAAATGCTTCGAGAATGAGTTTGGGAAAGGGTTGACCTTTTCTCATCGCACTGATGCTTCATCTCCTGCATGAATTTGAAAGCAGGAAGTTGAATTACCGTTAATTACTTAACAAAATCAGGCAAGCAAATAAACAAGAACAATGCGAAAAGTAGAAGAAGCATCAAAGTCATAACAAGCAAGGATGTATTAATTTTAAACCATTGATGCTTTTCCAAAAACATGAGTATAAATTTGAATCAGTGGATTACACTGCAATGATAAAAGGGAAAAACCTAAGATAGTTAATGTCTTTGACCATACTTGAATGGATGTTATAAAAATATGTGGTAGATAAAGCTCCGTAACTGTATCTTAGCTGCTGTAACCTTATGATGTTATAAACTCCTAACATATAGCAAAAGTACAGCAAAGATATGGTGTATATTATGGTAGAACGATGATTAGAAAGTCAAATGCCAGAGAACATTGAATTTTTCAAACAAACTTTCAAAACTCATTAGAATAATATCAAAGAGTCAAATAACAAACCTCAACTGTTCGAAGTTCATTGAGAAGAGATTCTGAAGGAATTGTAACTGTCTGGAATATATGAGAACGCTGAAATATGCAAAAAGGAAAATAGTTACAATGGGAGACATTTGCATATATGCTTATCGTGTGCTTACAGAAAACGCCTTACATAGCTATCAACAAGTTTCTGAAGTTCAAACTGCACTTTTCCCAGCATCAGGAGGACTTTACCTGAGAAACAAACTAACTCTTTTCGTCATAAAAAAGATATTGAAATAAACAAAAGATTAATTGAAACCCAAATCCTAGATTATCACACCAATAATGGTAATGACTATGAAATGCTTTTTCATTATTCTACTAGAATCATACATCTTAACTAGTTTACTCTGGTAATGACTATGAAATGGCAGAAAATGACAGGTAGAGAGTTCAGTGAAGGAAAGGAACAATTTTGGAAAACTAAAACGATACCCTGTTCTTGCAACTTGGTTCTCATATCCTTCCATGAATCAATAAAATAATGCTTATTTTCACGTGAATTGTGGAAGATGAGCTTAAAAATTTTGTGCCAACTTACCACTTTCCTCATCATCATTTAATGCAGTTTTCTCAAGAAGACAAGCACCCATTTCCCGCAACGATTCAGAGAATTCTGTCAATAAATGAGAATATAAGAAGGTTAACTCTGGAATATTGGCAAGCGGTCATCTATCAGTGTCATTGTTCCCTGATCATCCAAAAGCCTAATTCCAACTAACTTCAAAAATAAGCACCACAGTTTGCGATTTTCAAGAACAGTAAACTAGGTCAACAATTGAGTACGCTAGCATTTTGGTGTCTTTGTTTGATTTCCCATAATACTTGAAAGCTTCAATGCAAACATGACAAGAAATGATGTTGCCATTGTGTTCACTTAAATTAATGTGCAGCAGAGGAATTAGATCCATTATCAGTAGGAAGAATAAAGAAACAAATGAAGAAAGTACCGTAGGCACTATTAGCAGTTGCTGCAGCAGCAGAGAGTAAGCTATCATAGCAATCTCTCATGTCTTCCATGTCCTGATAAAACAATAGAAGACATAATTATCCACATTAAAAACAAGTAGGTTAAATGCAAGGTGAGCAAAACGATAGATTAGGCCATAAATTTCCAAACATGCAATCAAACAGCCAACGTTTCCTATTCCAGAACGTGGCTTTCAATTGCTCATCAAAAGTAATCATCGCTAACCACTTAATACATGTAGCGAGATACCATTTTATTCTTTTTATTGTTACCATTTGAAGAAAGGAGGGAAAAAAAGTAACAGTTCTTTACAAGCAAAAACTCCCCAACCTCGTTGACAACTAAGTAGCTAATTTAAGCAGATCGCAACCAAAAAAACTCAAAAACTAAAATAAACCATATTCATAAAGTAATTCCATAATAAACAAGCAAATCCAGTGTATTTCACAGTAACGACGAACGCCACGTGCAGTTCCCAAATAGAAGAAGAAAAATAGAGCACCGGAAGTCGAAAATAGCAACAACGGGGAGGCGGCAGCAGAGTATGAAAAATTGAACGGAGAAAATTATCCATCGACTTCGTCAGCAACCAAGCAAGACATTAAGAGATGACGCGAGCAAACCTGAGAAGCTCTAGAAATCTCGTCCGATTGACGCAAAGGACGAAGATCCATGTGTTCCTTGTGGTGGTCTCCATGTCTATGATGAAGTGCTAATCCTCTCAATTTCTTCAGAGAATTCTTCATTCTTCTCCGACAACCGAAAATCAAACAAAATCCTCAAAACCAATCGATCAACAGTCTTAGAGAAAGGGAGAGACTGATTTCTTTTCTTCTTTTTTGATTTTTCCGTTTCTCTCTCTTTCTGCTTTTCTTCGGAATTTTAATGAAAGAAGTGAAACCAAGGACAAGAGAAATACCATCACTTGAGAATTATAATTTAATTTTTATATTTTCTTTAGTCAAATTTTGAAATTGATTGTTTTTTTTTATAATTTTATAGTAGTCAAATTCCAAATTTCTTGGTCAACGGTCAAATTATAACTTACCCGGCCATTTGTGTATTTTGCTTAGATGGTCTACGTTAATGTGGTCTTTTCTTTTTAAATCTTAAGAACAAAGTAAGTTGAATCCAAGATGTATTCTTTTTCTTCTCAAACTTTACTAACAATTATTTATTATTATTATTATTATGGTATATGAAATAATTGTTGATATGGCAACCACTTAGGATCAAGAAGAAAGATTATTAAATATTTGTATGAATTTTGCACCACCAAGTGATCTCGGAAGATATTGTACGATTAGATATTACAAACTTTATTTATACTAAGCAATTTAAATCGATAAAATAAGAGGTTTAAGAATTTTTTCACTAGTATTAAAATTGTTATAAAATTAACTAAAATAAAGTTGTAAAATTTAAAATATGATAGAAAGAGATTGTTCTTATCCATAAAAAATTTAAATTTTAGTTAAAAAAAGATTGTTAAATGAAATTAATTGATTTATTTTAATTTATAAGAACTTACTAATTTACGAAAATTAACAGATTAATACAATAAAAGTTATTAAAGAAATCAAACTAAAAATGAAATACTATCCTATGATTTAAATCAACCCTTGAAACTTTCTATTTGATTGTATCGAAATAAGGGCGCTATCTTAAACTCATTAAGATAGAGAAAGGTTTGTATAGATATTTTAAGTACTTTTTTTTACAAAAAACTAAAAAAGATTTTGAAAATTGTGTAATGCTTAATTTAAATTTAAAAAATTAATTGAAAAATTAAACGGTTCAAATATTTTACAATTGAATCATTAAATTGGTTGAGTTTTTACTCTTAACAACTTTGTATCTAATATGGACTTGGATTGTCCTAGCACAACTATCTACGCATGGTAAATGGTAAATGGTAAATACTTGTAAGTTATAAAAATCTCTATCCGTAAAGGTAATTAAAAAAAATTAGTTATTGAAAGAAAATTTAATAATTGATTTGTTGAATAATTTATTATTTAACGAGTTGCTATTATTATTATTATTATTATTATTATTATATAAAAATTGCAAGTAAACCGCAATAATTATGTAAAAGCCATGTATTATGTCCAATTATCCAAAGAATAAACCTAAAATCAAACCTCATATACATGCAATTAGCGTTCAAAATGTCGTCACCACCTAACAAAATTGAATATGGAAGGCAGCAATTAACGCAGGGGTCAATAGTTTTAATGGCACCACATCCCCACGTCTAGGAATCAAAACGTTGACCATTGAACAGGACTCCGTAACTTTTTCCCAACTCTCCGCCTCTGCTTTTTTACCCAGCACTTTTCATCAAAGCTTCTACGTAATTAGCCTCATGATGCTATTCATTTTCCCCGGTTGACATTAGATCATATTGTTTTTTAGTTATTTGAGGTTAATTATGACTGATTGTTGCGTCTCAGAATTGAAACTAACAAAAGCTACAAGAGGAAGAAGAAGAAGAAGACGACGACTTTCAAAGGTCAATAAAAGCGTCTTTTGCGGTTTTCGACGTTTCTCATTTTCAGAGTTTTCCCTTTTGGGCGCAATGTCTTACATATACGGCCATTCTTTGCTGGGTGATCTGAGCACAAGATTAATCTGTTGATAATTATAAGACTCAAAACGTATATATGCTTTCAAGATCAACTTGTTTTAGGATATCCTAACTCATCATATTCTTATTATTTGTAATGACATTCTCATCAATGCTAATAACTGTAAATCAGAAGAATCATGTGACAGACTGCCAAGTGAGAACCACGTTGAGCCTGTCCTGACTCATAACTGTTAGCTATTTCTTCTTAATGCCTTGTTAGAGTTTTGAGTTTAGTGGCATTTTGAATGCTGCAGACACCATTTTAGGCTTATTAGCCGTACGAAAGCAGCTGAATTATCAGCTAGGCCCCGGGTGTTCATTAATTTGAAGAGAAATGAGAAGCAGCGGATACAATAATTCATTTTGTCTCTTCTGAAGATAACGTACGAGGAAGTTTGGATCTTATATTCCATAAAGCTCCTGGAAAAGTCCTGAAAGCAATTTCTTTCGGAGTGGAATGTATTAAATTCATCGGAAGCATACATAAAAAAGGCACCCTTGGTCTCTCATATTCCTACACGCAATAACATGACTTCCCAAAAAAGAAGAAACGCGTATTTACGGTGCATTTTCTTTTCTCCAAGGTGAGTTCATGTTCTTTGGTAGATGACATGACAGCTTATATAAATTATTGTGTTGTGACATTAACGTGTGTTTTGCAAGTGTACTAAAAACTCCGTGTCACTTTCTCCGAAGGTGACTTGCGTTGATAAGAAACTGATCAGTATATATTAGTGTGCCGAGTCAGGCTAGCGTAGGAAGGAATTGGTCTACAAAGAAAGACGGGGGCGTGTTTAGTCGCGCACTCGCGGCCACCTCATCGTCACTCCGCCGTAACATTCCAATTTATTTGTCTTACAAATTGTTCTCGTTCACACGAACAAGAGTGAAGGGTTTTCGGGGGACTTGGGTTATGACTTATGAGGCCCCTCAATTAATCCTAATGTCGATAAGCTCGTCCTAAGCTTACATATAATTAGAACGTTATATTTCAATTCAAAACTTTAATAAAATAAATTGGTCCTATTTTATTATATAACTCTTTAATTTTTATGCCTTTTTTAGTACGAAATTTCTTCTTTTGTGAATTTTCAATTTAAAAAAAAAAACATAATATGTACGAACATTGTAAATTACGCAGGTGGCTCAAGACTTCACGTATTATTTGTTCGTGAGATTCGTCCATGGTCCTGTAATGAACCTTTGGAGTTGCCCTGTTAGTCACTGTCTCACCTCACGCGACCATTCCATTGTTTCCTTTTTCTTGGACCAGCAAGCACAACAAATTTTCAGTTAAACAAAAGAGTAAGCATTTCTTGTTATGATCTGTGTTACTGCATTTATGTTCTTAATATCCTGACATGTATAATTGCTGAACATCTTCAAGCACAATGCTATGTAAATCTCCAGGAGATAAATCCAATCATGTTTTCCTCTTTATATTTAAGTGTACTAAAAGTTTACCATAATTCAAGTTGCACCAATGTCACAGAAAACACAACTTTTACTATGCATTTCTAAAGTATATCCTAGGATATGAATGATATTATTACCAGAAACATATACGAGTTTCTCATCTGTTATACTTACCATAAACCTAGAAAGTATCAAACTCTCGCCAAAACCAAGTAGACAAAGGCATAGTATTTGAAGACCACCTTCAAACGTCAACAAACCTTAAGAAAGAGTGATTAACAAAAAAAAATCCGGATGTTAAATCAAATATCCAGTCCACGGAATCTAAATCCTGAAAATGAAAAAAGCCAAATTTCCAGTGATCAACATTTTATGCTGTTATTCGATTCTCTCTTCCTCTTCATTGAAAATGCAAAAATGTACATCCTGTTCAATTCCTGAAACCAAGAGAAACATATACCTCCATAAGAGAAACTGACGAAGTAAATGCTTTAGAACTACCGAGGAAAGAAACGGTCAAAATAACTTGTCAATGAGCTAAAACAAATTCTTACACACAGGCATCCAGAAATAAAACAACCTAAATTGAAATGATCTTTGGACTGATCTGAATGATCAAGCAGTAGCAGCCAATGGTACAGATCTGTAGCAAGCTCTCTTTGCTGCACGGACGATATCATCAACCTGCAGAACCCACAAGCCAAAAGAATAACAACATATTTCAAGGAATCGCTAGATATGCATCACAATATCACAGCACCAATATAGTTTCTAAGTTTATGCACTCTAGCTTTGCTAAAAATGGCAGTAACAGAAGAACATGAGATCTTAAGCACATGAATGATCGGCAGGTGCTACAATCATAGGAATCAAAAGATAAACATGAACCTGTGGTACAGCCATCCTCTCAAGATTGGCCGCATAAGGCATAGGAACATCAGCTCCGGCAATTCTCTCAACCGGTGAATCAAGATATTCAAAACTCTCTTCAACGACACTTGCACTGCTTGAAATAAAAGGTGCATTGTCTTAGTATTCATGAGGCCTAATTAATGCAGCGTAGAATTCGTAGCATTTAGGATAAAGATGACAAACCAGATTTCAGCACCAACACCATGCTGAGGAAACCCTTCTTCAACTGTAACTAGTCTGTTAGTTTTCCTAACTGAAGCATTAATCGCTTGTCTATCAAGTGGCCTAATTGAGCGCAAATTTATCACCTGTAGCACAGATGATTAAATACAATGCCTCAATTATTTTAAAGACTTAAACATTCTTTCAATTGCCAATTTACCTCAGCACTAATTCCTTCCTTGGAAAGTATCTCAGCTGCCTGTACCAAGAAAAAACAGATGGCAGGATGAATTATCCCAAAAAAGAAATCACGTGGCAAGACAAAACATAGGACCAACCAATCTCATTGATTACTAGATATTGTATGTTACAAAGTATAGCATATGATGGACAAAAACTGGTGGAGGGATAACAAACCTGAAGAGCATAGCCAACCATCTTTGAAAAGGCTGTAATGGTCACATCCTTTCCTTCTCTTTCAATCTGTCAAAAGTCCATGATGAAATTGTAAATTAGATAATACATGTATTATATTTGCATTGGAAAAAACAAAAGAAACAATTAGGGAAGGAAAAAAAAGCTAGAAAGGATACCTTAGCTTTTCCTATTGGAAGGCAAAAGCTGGAATCAAGTGCTTCAGCTGAAACAGGGAATGATTCGCCATATCTGAAACACAAAATACCAATCAACAAACCGAGAATCAAAAGCAGTATAACTATATCAAGCATCACAAAGACCATTAAAACACTCACAATAACTCATTTTCTAGGAAAACAACAGGATCAGGGTCCCTTATGGCTGCTTTTAGCAGACCTCGGGCATCTTCAGATGAATACGGTGATAGCACTTTTAATCCAGGACAGGAGGCATACCATGATGCATAACACTGCAAGGGAATTCAACAATGTCATTTAGTAATTGCTCACTACTTCACACCAGCCATGCATCTAAATACATTAGATCCACTTATAACCTTTTCTTCCTCTATTGGGAAAATTATGGAGGATCCTTAATCCCAAAAGTGCAGAAAACTAGATCGTCGAAGATGTCAAGAGGAAAATTCAAGAAAAACAATACCCCATAAAGTATGAAGTCAGAATGATGTTATGCAAGTACAACATAATTTCAGAAATAGAGCTTGAAGAATGGGAACAAGTTCCTAGTTTCTCTATGTTTGAATCCATTTTACATTGTATCTCATTTCTAACATATTCTAATGCAAGAGAAGGAGGGTGCATAAGTATTATATCACAAAGATATAGTCGTAACAAGGGAGAGAGAGAAATGAAAAATACTTGAGAATGTTGGGCACCAACTCCAGCAGCAGCACCATTTGGTCCTCTGAAAACTATGGGAACAGATAACTGGCCAGCAGACATGTAGCTTGATTTTGCAGCAGAGTTGATGATATGGTCTATTGCCTGCATCAAGAGCCAGAAGCAGATCAGTTGAAGCATCATACAGAAATATAACCCTCAGAATCGATTTGTTTCAGTACTATTGTTGCATGAGTATTATAACTTCAACTCCAAGGTCTAGCTGTCACCTTAACTCACTAAGTGGAAGGTACTGGGAAACTACCAATATTAAAAATACTAACCTGCATTGAGAAGTTAAATGTCATAAACTCCACTACAGGCTTCAGACCATGGTAAGCAGCACCTACTCCAATACCAGTAAATCCTGCCTGTTTAACATTTTATGAATTTGGTGTCTATAAGATGAAAATCCAATAACATCTACAAAAATAAATAACCATAAGGTAAAGCAAAGAACCTCTGTGATTGGAGTATCAAGAACTCTCTCAGGACCATATTTATCCAAAAGCCCTTTGGTAATCTAGAACAAAACAAAAAATTAAAGAAGAATGTCAACGAATGAACAAAATGCACGGATGGCCTTTCTTTTGTCAAACATATAAAGAAATGATTGCCTTTTCTGCTAAGAAAGTATCACCTTATATGCACCCTGGTATTCTCCCACCTGCATTTAAGAGTAGAACAACAACGTAAGAACAGACAAATTTTGGAATGACACACAAAGAAACATTTCCAAGTAAGTTCACACCTCTTCACCCATCAAAAAGACTTTAGGATCAGCAGACATTTCCTCGTCAAGTGCAGAGTTCAATGCTTCTCTAACTTGAATCTGCGAATGAACAGTGCTTCAGAAAACATGTCACTTTTGCTTCCCCTCTCAAATAAAATAAGCCACGATCTCAAGCCAATAAGGAAAATGAAGGAATCTTCATAAAGCAAATTTAAGTCGACAAGGTGAAAATTTTTGGACATCTAAAGCGCTAAACTGCTCAAATCACTACCCTAGTAGGATCAACAAACCTATGAATAAAGCCAACAACAAAAAGACAAAAACAAGCAAAGCCACATTGCAAGAGTGAGAGGCACAACGGCATACCTCTTTAACAACAGTGGCATAACCTCTCCAAGCCACAGAACGAATCCTGTGCAGGGACTGCCCTAAAGCCTGCACCAAAATCTCTACATCAGAAATCCAACTCAACAGAACAAAAACCTCAAAAAAGAACCAATAATTATTGAAGACATATAATATAATACCAGAAGAGTACTTCCAGCACTCGCTTTCTGCCTTATAATTCCCAGCATCTTTACTTCTTCTCCTTGAAAAGAAAACAAAAGGAAAACTGCAAAAATCAACACACAAAAACCATCGGCAACTCTCAAGCCATGAATTTTCGCCCCAGCAAAACTTTATCAGTTCAGATCTACCCACAACGGAAAACGGAACCCAAATGCAAAAATTCCATTAAAATCGACTTCTCAGCTCAATGAGAGACAAAGTTCTGAAAGATATCATAAGGACAAAAAATGATAGAGAGATAGCGTAAAATACCTAGACTTTAGGAACCCAGAAGATAATATTTGACGTACAAATAGATTAGAGAGAAATGTTGGAACCTTGACAATCAGATGCCGAAGCTAAAGAGGATCCGATCGGGTAGCACCAGAGAAGTAGGAATAACGATGGGCACCTAGAAGGCGGATCGAATCGACTGATATTAGTTGCTTTATTTTTCAGACATTTTACTTATTTTGTTTTTTCATATAATTTCTGTTTCTTTGTTCCTTTTTGACAAAATATTTTGTAAATGATTAGTGATATCTTGTGGTCGAAAAAAGGTTCTATAAGTGCATCGGACGGACGATAATATTGATGAGCATTGAAAAATAATAGCAGAACACGTGGAAAAATTCATGCCCTAGATCTTTGTAAAGACGCCCTGTTGGTTTGTTTGTTACTATATTTTGCAAATTGCATTTAAATTTTAAATACTTTTATTTGGAGGTAGATGGGTGAAGATGAGTAGGCCGGCCCAAATATGCCCAACTACCACTAAAAAACACACGTGTTGTCTCTTCTGAATAAGACTAGTCATAAACTTTGAATTATGGCTAGTCTCTGTCTCCCTCTTGTTATCACCTTTCAATCTTGAGGTTACAAGGATGATGGTTGTATTTATTAATTTACGTATTAGAACTTGAAACTTAAACTTGTTGGGAAGTTCACTAAGAAAGTGTTTGATTCTATTTATTTTTATGATTTTTGTTTTGCTCGTGAAAAAATGAAAAATAATAAATAGACAATGTGTTTGGAATACTTTTGGTTTTTAGTAAACTTATGACTTTTGTACTTGTCAGTATCAGTTGAAAAATTGCACAGAATATAATGGTATCATGCCAAAGCTCGATACCGGCCAGTATATAACATATTAGTTGAGTATAGGTTAGATTTGATTTTTTTTAAATTAGAGGACCAATTTGCAAAAAAATAATAACTAACCCTAAATTATACCTATTGCATACACTCTAGGACTCTCCTCCTCTCCCTCAACATTTTTCTCCTTTGCTTCTGCTCACTACAAGATTGCCTTACTCTTTAGCTCTGCTCCTCTACAATCTACTCTACTCAATAAGTCATTCAAGTCACCGATCCACCACTCCACTCCAGCCACCGTCTGCTCTGCTTTGTTTAGGCTCTCAATCTCACTATGTCACTCCAATCACCACTGACTGCGCAACTTATGTTCTGCGTCGTAGCCCAATCCTCCATAACCCATAAAGTCATAATCTGTAGCCCAACGCCCTAGCCTCTCATACAGCTCCACCTGCGCAGCTCGTTGTCGTGTTGTGACTTGTTAGTTATAACTGTTGTTGTGCTGAAAGTTGAAATACTTGAATGGGTGTTTATATTAAGTGAATTATTGTTTCATCGTGTTGCCAAGTCAAGTATAAAGTGAATTATTGCTTCCGAGATTTTGATGATTATGGATTATATAATGAAGTATTGTTATTATGGATCGCATTCAAAAAAATTATTGTGTTGTCTCTTTTGTAGTTTGAATCAAATCATTTGTATATACAAACATTATATTTTGTAATGTAATATTAAAATTAAAAAAATATTTAAGACATGGTAATATTTAATAAATAATTAAATATACCTCCATCTTCATATATTTGATCAAAATAACGTGCAGTTGGTTGGCTAATCTGACTAGTTACCTCCGCATTAATACTTGTGGCCATATTAACTGAAAATTAAAAAACAATATTAGGTCAGATAATATAAAATAGATAAAATTGATATATTAAAAAGAAAAGAATTTATCATTAATATCTTCATTATTTAACTAAGTTTGGGCACACATAAGGCCTTCCACAGTACGAGGATAAAGTCGAGCACGATGAGAAGTAATAACCAAACCACTAGTACTAAAAGCAAAATCCAAAGCAATGATGGATGATGGAATGAATAATAAGTCTCGCGTGATGACTTGCAGGATCGAAAAAGTATTTCCACATTTCTTCCACCATAACAATATATCTAAGTGCTCACCTTCAATTTCAGGTCCACAATATTCGGTGAAATGTTTATCTAAATCCATCATATTATAAGAAGTCCTAGCCTTTTTCTTTTTCAAAAAATTTGAAAGAGAACGTGTTAATAATGGGTTAGAAAATGAGGTCGAACCTAAACTGAACCCAGAGTTGAACTGCCTACACTACTAGTATCTCAATCATGAGTTTGTTGCATTCTGAGTTGATAATCATTAAACAATTGATAACACAATTGTTTCATGTTATGTGTTATGTATATTGTCACGGACTTGGTCTTTTACCAACGAACCACGCGGCACTTAGTTGTATCTCTCGCAACTAAGTCAGCCTTCTCCCTCGAATGCTAGAAACAAAGCTAACACACGTTAGTAAAGATGCATGATAAAACAAGAACAACAATGAGGAAACTTGGAGAATGCTTATATATTGAACAAGAAAGCTTTACAAAGCAAGAACACTCTAAGCTCTCTATCTCTCTATGCCTTTAGGCATCTTACAAATGAAGTCCCTTGGCTATTTATAGCCTTACACCTCCTCAATGGACGACTAGGATCTATTTGATCCAATGGCTCACAATGGCCTTCTAGAATTCTCTACAACTATCTACATATTCAAGAATACTCTACAAATATCTACAAGGTTCTAGAGTCTTCCACCCATCTCTAGCCTTATCTTGAATATGGTAGAATTGTGTGGAATCTTCTAGAGAACTCTAGCATAACCTCTCCATTTGGAGAGGAAATTGAGCGTTGCGTGACATTCTCCCCCACTCATTCGGGCGACGCCCTCGTCGTGCCCATCTTGTATGCCTCGATCGCATCCTTGTAGACCATAATGTGAGCTCATGCTCCCAACTTGCCTCACTATCGGGTAGTCCCTTCCATTTGACAAAGTACTCCACATAACTTGGATGGGAACCCCTTCTTAAAATGACCCGATGTGTTAAAATCTCCTCTATCTGACGCTCGTGAGAAGTAGTGATAGCTGTGGGTGCTCTCCTTGTCGGCATGATACGGCTTCAATAAGCTCACATGAAAAACTGGATGCATCTCCAAATGTGAGGGTAATATCAAACAATAGGCTAGCTTACCAACCCTCTTCTCTACAGGAAAAGGGCCCTCATACCGCCTTACTAGCCCCTTGTGCACCTTAGCAAACTGTCAACTTTGATGGGGAAGAAGCTTCACCATTACTAAGTCTCCTTCCTCGAACTCCAAGTGTCTCCTCCTAACGTCCGCCCATTTCTTCATTCCCTTGGCAGCCCTTGCCAAGTGTGCTTGTGCCATGTCAGTTTTCTCATGCCAACCTTTGGCAAACTTGAATGCGGCAGGACTCAGACCCTTGTATCCAATCGCCAAAGTGTGAGGAGTCATCGGTTGTCCCGTGGCAATCTCAAACAGACTAGCTCCCGTTGACTCACTCTTTTGCAAATTATATGAGAATTAGGCAATATCAAGTAACTTTGCCCAATCATATTGGTTGGCACTGACGTAATGACTCAAAAATAATTCCAATAATGCATTCACCCTCTTGGTTTGGCCATCAGTTTGAGGATGAAAGCTCATAGAGAAATTGAGCTCGGACCCCAATAGCTTAAATAGCTCCATCCAAAACCTCCCGGTGAAGCGAGTGTCTCGATCACTCATAATTATCTTTGGTATACTCCAATACTTCACCACATGACGGAAGAATAGGAGTGCTGCATCCTCGACTGTAAATTTTGTAGGCACAGGGATGAACACTCCATACTTGCTAAACCAATCTACCACCACCATAATATTGCTACATCCATCGGACTTCGGTAGACATATGATGAAATCCATGGAGATACTCTCCTAAGGCTTCTTCGAAATAGGCAATGGTTTTAGCAAACCCGCTTGCTTGTGTTGATCCACCTTTTTTTGCTGGCACACAAGACAAGTCTTCACGTAAAGATCAATATCATCACGCATTTGGGACCAATAATAAGCACGCTCTATAAGTGCCAATATGCGATGCACACCAGGATGTCCCGCCCATTTAGAGTCATGGCACTCCTTGATGATTTCTTTCCTCAACCCTTGCCACTTCGACACGTACACTCGATCACCTTTGGTAGTAAGCACCCCATCCTTAAGCCAAAATTGGCGTGTCTTCCCCCGACTTGCCAACTCCATCAAACTCTTGGCTTGTGGGTCATGCTCTAGTCCCTCCTTGCCTCGATCCACCAAAGGAAAATTTGGACTTGTGATGGAAACCAGCTCGACCTTTCTACTAAGTGCATCGGCCACCACATTAGCCTTGCCCAACTTGTACTCCATCACAAAATCGAACTCCGCCAAGAAAGCTTTCCACCTAGCTTGCTTCAGTGTCAACTTCTTTTGGTTGAGGAAATAACTTGTGGCCACGTTGTCGGTCTTAACCACGAACTTGGACCCCAATAAGTAATGCCTCCAAGTTCGCAAGCAGTGTACCACTGCGATCATCTCCTTCTCTTGGAAGGTATAGCAACGCTCGGTATCATTTAGCTTACGACTCTCGGAAGCTATCGGATGTTCATCCTGCATCAAAACACCACCAATTGCAAAATCAGAAGCATCAGTATGTACCTCATATGCCTTGGTGTGATCGGGAAGGGCCAACACTGGTTCCTCCATCACTGCTTGCTTCAAAGCTTCGAATGCTCCTTGACATTTAGCATCCCACACCCAAGCTCTATTCTTCTTCAATAAATTAGTGAGGGGACGCGCGAAGGAGGAATATCCCTTGATGAACTTACGGTAGTAGTTGACAAGGCCAAGAAAGGAACGTAACTCGGACACCTTCCTTGGTGGCTCCCAATCATGGATGACTTACACCTTGGACTTGTCCATCCTCAATTTGCCTCCTCCCACAATGTGCCCCAAAAACATTACCTCATGTTGAGCAAAAGAACATTTCTCCTTCTTCACATATAGCTCGTTTTTCCTTAAGACTAGGAAAACTTGTCGTTAGTGCATAAGATGTTCCCTCAACGTTTTACTATACACCACAATATCATCCAAGTACACCACAACAAATTTATCTAAGAAGGGTTGCAAAATTTGATTCATGAGGGTGCAGAATGTGGCAGGTGCATTTGTGAGTCCAAAGGGCATAACTAAAAATTTGAAGGAACCGTACCTTGTCACACATGTCGTCTTTGGCTCATCTCCCTCCGCAATCCTCACTTGATAATAGCCCGATCTCAAATCAAGCTTGGTGAACCACCTTGCATCCTCAAGTTGATCGAACAAGTCGGCAATCAACGGGATGGGATACTTGTTTTTCACGGTGATTTTGTTGAGGGACCTATAATCAATGCACAATCGGAGTGACCCATCGTGCTTCTTTTGAAAAAGTACAGGTGCACCACATGGAGCCTTCAATGGTTGGATATATCCCACATCCAACAACTCCTTAAGTTGCCTCCTCAATTCCTCAAGCTCGGGAGGCTCCATTCTATAGGGTACTGCCGAGGGTGGATTTGCACCTTGCACCAACTAAATCTTGTGATCCACTTCTCGCTTTGGTGGGAGCCTCTTCGACAATTCCATAGGCATTATATCCCTAAACTCCTCAAAGACGTGGGTTATCTCCTTGGGTAGATCTTGCGATGAGGCTTGCTCCTTCTCTTTAAGTGCCACCAAGAATGTGGGTTGCACCTTTTTAACACCCTTGGCAAGTTGCATGGCCGAGAGTTGCTTGGCTTGTAGATTTGCCTTTCGTTACAAAGGTACCATGCACGCATTACCCTCCTCCAATAGACACATAGTATTGGCAAAAGGAATCGGCACGGCCTTGACACAATCCATGAACTCCATACCAAGCACAATTGGATAATCATCCATAGGAACAATTGAAAATTCCATAAGGCCAGACCACTCACCTAGGCATACTTTGACGCCACGAGCAACTCCAAAGGTAGACTTTGGCTCGGAATTTACAACTTTGAGCCGCCTTTGCTCTTTGCTAAATTTGAGGTTCAACCGATTAGCTTCCTTGACTTCGAGGAACTTATGAGTAGCGTCAACGTCCACTAGAGCTTTCACGGCTTGGTTACCCACCTTAACCTCCACGAACAAACGTCCCTTCTTCTAGGACTTGGGCACTTCCACTTTCTCTTTGATGGCATTTAAGATTTGCAAAGGCCCCATCTTGGTCTCCTCAGAATGTTGTTGCTCCTCTCATTCCTCAATTAAGGCGGAGAGCTTGCTCTTCTTTGGGCATTCTCTAACCCTGTGTGGTCCCTTACAAAAGAAACATTTTAACGGACCTTTGCCCCATTTATCCTCCTTATGGCCACCCTCCTTGTGCTTGTCATACTTGTGGGAGCCCTCCTTGCTTTGATGGTTATCTCCCCCACTCTTTCCCTTGCCACCTTTGTCTTTGTGAGACTTGGGCTTCTCCGGCTTCTTGAATGCAATGAGAGACTCGGCAACGGAAATAGCAGTAGCAAGATCTTGGGCAGTATGCCTTTGAATCTCTAATTTCACCCAATTTTGTAAACCATCCATAAAAGCAAATAGTGCTTCCTTAATTGGATAGTTGGGAATCTCCAGAAGCACCTCAGAAAATTCCTTCACGTAGTCTCATATGCTCCCTTTTTGTATGAGACGCCGCAGCTTAGCTCTCGCCTCCAACTCGGAATTCTTGGGGTAGAATTGCCTCTTGAGTTCTTTCTTGAACTCATCCCAAGTATCGATGGTGCAGGTACCCCTCTTAATGTCATCATGCCTTCTCCTCCACCATACCATCGCGGTATCCTCGAGGTAGAGAGTGGTGGTGTCGATCTTCTTGGTATCCTCCATGACACCAAGTGCTTTAAAGTACTTCTCCAAGCTCCAAAAGAAGTTATCTACCTCCTTCACGTTCCTTGTCCCCTTGTAAGCCTTTGGTTTTGGAACGTCAACCCTCGAAGGAGTAGAGACCGCCGTTGGTGCGACATTGCTTCCCCCTTAAGCAATTGCCCTTTTACAAAGGACTAGTTCATCCACAACCTTTGCAAGCTCTCCCTTAAGGTGAAGAATCTCAGCTTGAAGGGTCTCCTCCAAGGCTTGCACTTGGTCTTGACATGTGGAAGCGGCAACGTTAAAGGCACCTTGCATCTCCCCTTGGAACTCTGCTCTCCCTTTATCGAGTTCCTCGATGCGTTAGTCTATCTCCTCAAACTTCTATTACCCTTTGCCCACCGCGAGTTCCACCTTTACGAGCCTTCCATTTATGTCTACCAAGACGTCCCTCGACCTTGATCTCCCCTTAGCGATCTTCTTCTCCTCTCCAACGTTGGTAGTCTCACTTGTTCCCGACATCTTCACTAAGTAGCAACTAGCTCAACCTTTGGATCTGATACCAATTATCACAGACTTGGTCTTTTACCAACGAACCGCGCGGCACTTAGTTGTATCTCTCGCAACTAAGTCAGCCTTCTCCCTCGAATGCTAGAAACAAAGCTAACACACGTTAGTAAAGATGCACGATAAAACAAGAACAACAATGAGGAAACTTGGAGAATACTTATATTGAACAAGAAAGCTTTACAAAGCAAGAACACTCTATGCTCCCTATCTCTCTATGCCTCTAGGCATCTTACAAATGAAGTCCCTTGGCTATTTATAGCCTTACACCTCCTCAATGGATGGCTAGGATCTATTTGATCCAATGGCTTACAAAGGCCTTCTAGAATTCTCTACAATTGTCTACATATTCAAGAATACTCTACAAATATCTACAAGGTTCTAGAGTCTTCCACCTATCTCTAGCCTTATCTTGAATATGGTAGAATTGTGTGGAATCTTCTAGAGAACTCTAGTATAACCTTTCTATTTAGAGAGGGAATTGAGCGCTGCGTGACAATATGCTCTTGAGCTTGAACACCGTACAATGAATTATAAATATATTCAAACCCGTCCATCTTGTATCTCGGGTCCAACATATATAACACTGCAATAATATCTCTAACCTGAGACTAATAAGAATTCAACTTCTCCATCATCCGCTCTGCCATAGTCAAAATAACTTCATGGAGTCAAACATCCACAGTGATAAAACATGTTTTATATTAGACATAGTGCTAAAGCAATTGTGCGGAGTTAGATATTTTGTTCTCAAGAACAATTTAGTCACATAATAGAATAATTCCAACTTCATTCAAAGTTCTCTAGCCAAGTCCCATTGATCTTCTGTTGGCACATGGTTATATTGAGAATCCCTTTCCTTTAGTCTGATAAACACCTTAGCATATGAGGTTGCCGACTTTAACATCTTCAAGGTTGAGTTCCATATGATTGGACAATCCAAAACCAACTTCTTTGAACTCGGTATGCATAGAATTTGTGCAACTTCTTTAAATATTTCAACTTTTTTAGGAGTTGAACTCCAATATAGGACACTATTTTGAATATTATCTATTGCTTCCTTTATTATCTCCAACTTATCCTTCAGAATCAAGTTAAAAATATGAGCAAAACAATGCATATGAAATAACCTACCTCTAATCAATAAGCTCCCAACCCGTATCTTATTCTTTAACTTCTCAATCATAGCATCATTCGTGCCACAATTGTCAATTGTGATGGTGGAAACTTTGTTATCGATATTAAAATCCATCAAACAATCTCTCAATATGGTTGCCAAATGTTTACTTGTATGCGGTGCCGACGCATAAATGAACCTATTATGTACAAATATTACCAAAATCAATCATAAATTCACAACATAATGAAAAAGTAAATGATAACAATATTAAAGAATATAAATTACCTCAAAAGTAAATGGCGTAACATCCAATCAGTATCAACACAGTGTGTCGTCACTGCCATATAACCCTTCTTTTAGTTATCGACTGCCCACATGTCTGTTGTTATGGCAATCTGTCTTTTAACACTCACCAATGCTCTTAATGTCTCTCTTTTCTTATCCTCGTAAATTTTCAAAATGTCCTTTTTTACTGTATTCCTTCTTGGAACCTTGAAAATTGGTTGCAGTGAATTACAAAACATCTTGAATCTTTTTTTTCAACCATAGAAAATGGTTGTTTATCTCCAATAATCATAGTAGCGTTCAAAAAACTTGATCTATTATCGTTAAAGTTATTACTATCAATTCATTCGTCCCTTTCATAAGGTTAGGGGTTAAAAAATGTTTGATATCCTAATGTCATCTTCCGTCTACTACATGAATCCATGTCTCTTTAAATGAGAGATTCCACTTTTCAAACTACCAAAAATTAACTTCTAACAATACTTACACTCTATTTTTTCAGTCTCATCTGTTGATATAATCTTGTTAAAGTGATTCCAAACTTCACTTTTATATTGACTTCTAATTGAATTTTTATCCTTACTTGGACTCTGAATAAAAGTTTTCACTTCTATCTCTGGTACTAGATTAGAACTCTCTACTGAAGGAATATGCTCATCCATTTGAAATAAAAAACATATAAATGCTTTAGGTTAGAAATAATCAACATATAAATGCTTAAGGTTAGAAACAATCAAAATGAGCAATTGATGTATGTATGCATTTGTACTAGACTCAAATATAAATATAATGGTCATAAACAATATCAAAGAATAATTAAAGATTCACTTTGATAGTTTAGCTACAATGTTCTTCTCAAAGAACAATAATGGTTGAAAAACTACTTTTAATATCTATGAAAAGTTTAAAACAATTATTCCTTTAATAGGATGTCCCTCTCAAGTTTCTAAAACCACATTATTGGTTATCTCAAGTAAAAGGATTAATCAATTTGCATTCAATCAAAAGGATTAGAGAGAGTAAAACATCTAGTATATGAAAAAAAAAAGATTGAAAAGCTTCATCTTATTCTTTTTATGTGATATTTTGATGTAATTATTAATTATTATATAAAGAAATCATAATATTTTAAGTACTTTGTATTATCCTTAATTTTATATATGTATGTATGATTAAATCTTTTTTATATTAGTTGTGGTTATTGCTTATATGTAAAATATGTGAAAAATAATATTAATAAAAATAAATAGATTATTGTTATCTCAAAATTATATTATTATGATTTTAAGAGACATAGTTGACGTAAAAAGTATAAATTATATAGTATAATATATTGAGGGACTATTTTGAAATTTTAAAAAAATTCAAGAATTATTTTATAATTTTAAAATATTGCTTAAAATGGTATTCGGTATTGACTAGTACCAATATAATATCGTAACAAAACTAAATTTGGTATCAGTACTAATACGGTATATATAATTTTAATTTTTAGTTTGCAAAATTAAAAAATACAACATAGTTACGAAAATATAAATATGATGGTTTTGTATCTTTTTACAACAGATTTTCTTGGCCACAGAAACAACAAGAAATCTCGTTTCTACTTTCTAGCGACCTTGTTAAATTCTACTTCTCTTATCTTTCTACTTTCTCTCTTATCATTCTACTCCCTTTCCCTCTTATTATTCTACTTCTCTCACATAAATCTACTTCTCCTATAGAAATTTACTCCTCTATGTAATAATTTATATCTCTCTTCTCTCTCTTACATTCTTTTGCCCCTAACCATTTGTTATCTCTTTTATGCTTCTTTTTTTATTGTGAAATTTAGCCTTTACAAAATGCAATATGTTTTTTAGTTTTTATTCTTCTCCAATTTTTTATAAAAAATTTGTTAATTTTTCTTTCCTCTTTTTTGTAGGTGCAGAAAGTTCGCAAAAACTGATCTTGGTCTTTTCACTAAGTAAGTTTTCAAAAACTGGTCTTGATCTTTTTTTATTTTATTTTAAAAAATTCATTGAATTCTATTAAAAATTTTCGTTTAGTGATTTTAAGTCTATAGATCCACTGCCAAAACTCATGTATCTAAATCTTAAGTCTTTTCCATCCATGTATTTGTTCTTCCATAGGTTCTTTAACCTTTTTGTTTATTTCTCTTATTCTCTTAGCTTGTTGTTTTATGGTTTCTTATTTTTCATCCATGTTTTGTTGGTCATGAGTGACGTGATTATGAATCTTGCTCCTATTATAATAAGCTCATGAACATATATACACTTAGGTAATATCTTCATCTCTTGCTTTCCTGTTGCAAGAACCTATATAGGAAATCATTAGAAGAAAAAAGAAACTAGGAAAAGGAACTATGCAGTTGGTACTGAACTACTACTTTGTTTTGGATATTCTCCAAGACTCTATCTTTATGAGAAAATAAAATCCTTTAGAGGGGGTTGATGAAGTTAGAATTTAAAGGGAGAAAGTACAATGAATGAGAAAGAAGAACGAGGATGTAAGTTTGATGAGATTATAAATTCAACACACATACAACAGAAGTTTCCAAAACATATTATTAAGGTTGGGAACTAGGAATGGAAATAGTCCAGATCAAAGGGGGTTGATGAAGTTGGAATTTAAAAGAAGAAAGACAGTATAATGAATAGGAGAGAAAAATAGGGGTGTAGATTTGGTGGGTTTATAAATGCAACATACACACAAAGCAAAAGTTTTCAAAACAAATTTCTAAGGTCGAGAACTGGTAATAGCAATAAGTCAAGCCAAGTTGAGCCCATTGCTAACTCAGTTTAGCTTGACCACTTTTAGGATATGCCCCAAGTCCAACTTAAAATTAGATCAGGCCTGGCTCTTGCAACCATGAGCTGATTTTAACCATCCTAAAGCCTGTATAAAACTTGATCTAAGTTCCAACTCACTTGAAACATGACCCAACTCTTCCCTCCTTTCTTGTTAGCATAAATCAAAATGGCCTCACCTTTTTTGTTTTATCCATCTCCCTATATTACCACCTACAAATAAAAAAAATGAAAAACACACAAATAATTAGTGTCCATAACCACTAAAAAATAAAACCTAAAACTAAAAGAGAGAGAACAAATCAAAAAAATTATCCTGAAACACAAAACGAGCGTAAATGAAATAGATTAAAAAGAGAAAATATAGGATTGAACCATGAAAAAGGAGCTTCAATTGTTATATAGAAGTAGAATGGAAGAGTGAATGAGTTGCGTTAGCCACCTTCTTAATCACAGGCAATTGCAGTGAAGCAAAAACCAAGATCTATTGTTTTTGGTATATATATATATAGTAAAGCATGAAGCAAGCGGTAGAAGAGGAAACAAAATAAACTATAGCTATTAGCCACCTTCTAAATCACAAATTGTAACACCTCCTTACCGTAGGGTACGCACCGGGACGCCCGCAAGTCATTCCGGTACATATCCTATGATAAGGGAGCGCTACATGCGATCACTACAGTCACTTCACATGACATCACATCAATTTGAATAATAAAGCATTAATTGTAAACCACAACATTTTTAAAATCAAACTCTTCCTCATTTCATT
>JAOQMS010000003.1:6371627-6390725 GCA_027563885.1 Erythroxylum longipes | reverse complement strand
TCATCACTTGAGGGGGTGAGAGTTTAGGTTGGTATTTTAAAAGAATCAAAGAAGAGCAAGCAAGGTGTGGAAAAGTGAAGAAGAAATGATCAAAATTTCAAGAAGAACCAAAGGTGGAGAAGCTTCGGATGGAGAGCAAATTCTCATTCAAAACACAATAAACACTTTAACATGAAGAAGCAAGGAAGAAGTCACTAGGAAGAGTCGTGAATGACTAACTAATGAGATGATTTAATAATGAATAAACTAGGTGGACATGTAGGCAAGTGACATGTGTCACTTGCCACATGTCACACTTTCATTAACTCTCTTAATTTTCTTCCAATTCAATTCCAATTTTCTCCAAAATTCCAATGGCTCAATTCAAAAATTCTTAATTTCATGTGTCTAAGTTTCTAATGCCATTGGACAGTCATTTCCTCTACCGGTAAACAATCAGTCTGTCACCCGACATTTTTCCTAGTCCAAAAATTACCCCGAAATTTTTCAGAAAATTTCTAAAATTCACTAAAAATCGAAAAATCAAATTGACCCTTTCCTACACAATTTTTTTTATACACATAAATCATATTTTTCATAATTCACATTTATTCACAATTATACCGGGAAGTGTCATGAATGCATGTACAGTCATTTACATGTGCAAAATTTACTATTCATGTGCATATATGAATGCATGAACATAGCAATACACTTTTAAACACTCCTAACCCGTTCCAAATTACTAATTTACCCTTCCCATTGGTGAGGGGATGTTACACAAATAGTTGTAGTGAAGCAAAAACTAATTACTAGTAGCTAGGATTTAACTTATATATATAGTTAGGCTTTTGAGTCGACTGGGCTTTAAAGCTCGATTTCAAGTCCAACTTGAAGCTCAAAATTTAGAAAAAATAAAGCTTGAGCCTAACCTAAAGCCCGATCAACCCAAGCAAACGATTGTGACTTCAATCCAAGTTAGACTAGGCCAGGCAGGGCTTAGGCTTCTTTTCCAAGCTTGTTGAGAATCAAACAAACATTAAAGAATAAAAAAAAGTTTCCTTTGCAACTTTTATATTAGTCTAAGGTAATGTTTTAGCAAAAAAGAATACCAAAAGAGAGTAAGACTGTGATGTTCTCTTATCTTAATTTTTTTCCTTTCTCTTAGTTGATATCCTACGAATTATGTGCAAAGTTATAATGATTTGGGTTCTCAACAATCGATTGTTGGTTTATTTTCCAAGTTAATTAGGGATAAAAAATATTAGACTCCCGGTGTTTAATAAAATGCCACAAAGAATAAATATGTCTCTTTGATAGATATTAATTGATTTATTTATTTATCATGATTAAATTAGTAAGATATGATTTTCTTATATTGCTGCATGTTTTAAAAGGTTATTTTGGTGGTAAAAGAACAACCTAGTAGCCCATAAGCGAAATCTATTGCATTATATGAGTTATTAAACGATCTATTAACGTTGTTAATGTTGAAACCACTTAGTCAATATGAGCTATATATATAATTCAACTTGAAGATAAAAATGGAATGTCAAATTACCAGTCTTAGTTATTTAGGGAAGTTGATGAACAACATGAGATTATTATTCACAAACTTTCCTTTACTCTTATGTTATATTTATATGATCATAGCAAGCTTACAAGCAATTCCATTTTGAAATAAAGATAATAAAGCTTGTGATGAAATTTCTCAACTAATATAATATTTTCTTGTCACTTTTTTTATTGCCGCTTATATGTAATTACTTCTAATGATGGAAGCTTTAAACAATATGAATGATTCTAACGATTGTGTAGAAATAAATGAAAAAATGGAATATGATAATGCTATAAAGATGCATTTAGTATCGTTAATGGTTGAAGAAGTTAATAAAGGAAATCGAACAACTACTACCTTTTTTAAATCTAGTTGAAGAATATCAAGGTAGGTCTTCAATTAAAATTCAATAAAGTGTATTTTGATGTTCAACTGAAGAACAAGTATAATGCATTAAGAACTAGATTGATAAATTTCAAGAACTTACTAAAAGAAATGGGAATCAATTACAACCCCTTCACCAATGAAGTTAATGTTACAGATAGATATTGGGAAAATCTATTTAAGGAAAAAATATATCTTTACTTATTGGTATATCATATTTTTTAACTTATGTACAATTTTCTTCATTGTAAGTGCGTAAAATGACACACATATTCAAGAAAAAAAGGATGCAAGGAGTTTTTGGGCTTGTTTCATTTCTTGGAGATACGTATGCACATTTGTTAACAAAATCTCCATTAATTGGTACAAAGGAGGAATATGGAATTAATGTTGATGAAGATTGTACATCGATGAAAAATGAGAACAAGTTGCAAATTCTCCTTCTAAGAAAAAGAAATCTCCTAAGAAGAAGAAGAAGGTAAAGATGGCATACTCTAACATTTTAGAAAAGGTTTTGATTACAATTAGTGGACAATAAAAAAGAAAGAATGATTTACTTGAGAGAAAAAAACTGGCTTCAGCAAATACACTACAAAGGATGGATTTAAAGGTTTATCAGTTAATCAAGAAACTAATATAATGATAGAATATTTAAACTCCTAACACTATTTACGTGGCAAGAGTATGCAATATAGAAAAGCAGTCAAGCTTTATATAATCCTCCACTTTATAAGGAGATTTTTATAAAGAGGCAAAATGCAAGGAAGATGGATTACATTGCATTTATTTAGTTATGTTTTCATGTTATTGGCATATTGAAG
The DNA here is from genome assembly GCA_027563885.1 of Erythroxylum longipes. NCBI lineage: Eukaryota > Viridiplantae > Streptophyta > Magnoliopsida > Malpighiales > Erythroxylaceae > Erythroxylum > Erythroxylum longipes. The sequence continues at coordinate 6,387,983 of JAOQMS010000003.1, read as the reverse complement.
TCTTATTCACTTAGGCACTTTTATATTAAGAACTACTCCATGGTTTGAACATTTTATGCATATGTTTTGTATGCATATTTAGTGTGAATTTTTTGATTGAATTTTTATATGAACTTCTTAAATTTATGTTAAATGTCCTGTTGTTTCATAATCATTTTAACATTTATATTTAAATGTCTTTATTGATCATTTAATACTGGTAGATGCATAGTCTTCTTATCGGATTTTGAATTAGATTTATACGATGAACTAATGAAAGTAGTTGTTATTTTTCTAGCTAGGAAAGAGTGAATATTTTCATTTACATAAACAACCATGTAGAACTTCTGCTCTACAATGCCATAATTGGATTTTGGAGCTTTTAAATGGAAAGTGTACAAGAATTTATGATAAATTAAGAATGAACAAACTAATTTTGTTAAGTTATATGATGAGTTGAAGAGTTTAGGAGACTTAAAGCCAACAAGTCACTTAATTTTGGAGAAACAAGCTGCAATATTTTTTATGACTATAGAGCATAGTGAGACAATTAAAGCCAAAGCAAAGCATTTTTAACATTCAACCTAGACAATTTTAAAGTATTTTTTGTAAAAGTATTATATGCAATTAATCGTCTTGTAAAAAAGTCATTACTTTACTATCTTTTACTAATACACCTTATTCAACATAATTTAAACTATTTTTTTGTATTTTCAAGTATATTCATATATTTACTTATTATTTTTATTATATCCTTATATTTAATTAACTATTTTAATAATATATTTTAATTTTTTAGGTTTGTGTTGGAGCAATAGATAGTAAACATACCAATACACCTGTTCCAACTATCAAACAAATAGAATGCATGGGTAAAAGAATATATTCAACCCAAAATATGATGTGAAGTTGCTCATTTGACATATGTTTTACATTGGTAGTGGCTGGATAGGAAGGTACTACAAATAACTTTTAAGATCTTTTAGAAATAGTAACAAATCTACCAAAACAATATCCTATACCCCTACAAGTTCTATTAATTTGTGATGTAACACCCATATAATACCCCCTGGAGGATATGTAGATGCCACATAAGACAGTACAAACAAACAAAAAAATAGTTTACACATGCATTATAGAATCTCAAATCAACCATACAGTACTTAACATATCATTCATACTGTGCTTATCATATTACATACCATAAATTCAAAGACCAACATGTATTAAGATTATTACAAACCTTCAAACAAAATTAAAAAAGTCATACACATCAGACATATTCTAACCGTCGGATATATTTGACGAATGGGATGGATTTCGTGGTCGTCCATCCCATTCATCGTTAGTAAGTATACTTAATTAATCCTCCCAGTCCCCACAACAATTAATAGAATATAAAATCCAACTTCAATTCGTTGGCCCCTTATTTGACTTTTCATGGCTTGTTTGTTTGTCAGTGCAATTTCAGATCTGCAAAATAAAAGGTAAAAAGTCCCATTCAAGAATTCAGTTTTCTGACAGAGTTCTTTTCTAATACGCTATGGACCCTTTTTCACAAACTTGGGAGATCTGAATACAAGTTATTTGTAAATCGTTTTCGTGCTATCCTTTGTTGTAGGTTAATGTCACTATTAGTATATCTAATACGTAATTGTATAGTATAAGTATAGACTGTGAGTGTGCAAAAGATAGGTGGGTTGGGTTGTCGCTATGAATTGAACTGCAATAACTAGCTGGCAACATGTTAACGTATTACTTGTAAGGTTTATATCAATCAACTAATTCAACAAATGGTTCAAATACAGCTATCAATGGTACCGTTTGTTTTCATTTTAGTGGTTCATCATATGTTTGTTAGATTTCCTAAATGTTGTTGCTTGCGGGTTTTGGATATTAATGTTATTACCACCTAATCTTCGTGTTAAACAGAAATCATACATCACCTTCTTACGGTTGCTTTAATCGGTGGTGGAGAGTTTCTTAAAGAGTATTCACCTTCTTCGGATTAGAGCTCAAAACAAGCGTCGCTACATTGTAGTCTTGTAGTCTTAAGGCCTGGGTTAATTTAACTTGCGGTGGATTTGGATATCCTAAGGACCCACTTTTAGTCATGACATGGAAATATTCACATTAAAAAAAAAATATTGGTGGACATGTAGACAACCATACGAACTAACACATAATATCACGTGTATTTTTATTTGAAGTTTTGGAATAAATGTACATAAAATCTTTAAAGTATTATTATTTATTAATAATAAAATATTTTATAAAACTTTTGGAAATCGTAATATATTAAATAATTTACCTTTAAATATAAATTTGAGAAAAACATTTTATCATTTCTCATTTTTTCCTTGTAAAATTAATTTTTTATATTACTTACTAATTAAGATTATAATGATTTAAAATTGCACCTTAACGTTTTTTAATAATGATTTATGGTATCACGTTGTATTTTAATGAGTGGGTTTACGTCTACTCTTTATATAAAACAACATATATAGTGTATGAATGAAGGAAAAAATGATATCTTTTCTTCAAAAACTTCTCTCCTTTTGGTCTAAAAAACGTTTTCAATTTGGATTTTTAATACGTATTCTCTGTTCAAGTGTCTAATATAAGTAGGAGTATTACTAATCTTATCCAATTTTTTTTAAATTTAATTTAATTTTTTATTTATAAATATGTTATTTGTTTAATAAAACTCGATTATATTTCTTAATTGATTGATATCTTTATTCAATACAGGAGTTCAGATCATCTGTTCATGTTTGTATGAGCATCAGTCCATCTAATTTATGTGGATCTCGTTTATTGAATAGATGAATTTATTTATAGATTAAAAATTTCCATGAGAATTTATTTGAGTTTAATGAACATGACCTCTGAATTCTAAATTCCGAGTCTTGTCTGTATCTCTGGTAAGAACAGTGGATATTATTTATTAGGCCATTTGGCCTCCTACAAATTGGGGATCGTGTGTTCGTTGGATTCTTTAATGGCTCGTGGCCAACTGTTTCCATAAGCATTAATGGATAAGATGCGTGACTAGTTACAGTCTGCCACACAAACACAACTGATGAAGATATCATGTAGACCACTAACACTAAGTGTGGAGTGCTAGGGGGCCAAGACATAGTCCAAAGACAAAGTTCTTTAGATACTAACAATTGAATATCTAATTCTAGGAATATGTATACATCTAACCTTTTACAGGGCAGAGGAATTTAGAGTGACCATACCTATGTTGAAAGTGCTGCAGGTGTTGTCCCCATAGAACTTATAAAAGAAGTCACTTCCTTCACCAACCAATTTCACGTTGAAGGTATGTGTAAAAATATCCCAAATGCCTATTTCTTTGTATGTATCTGTGCGTGTGGTTTTCATTCAGCTTTTGTTTTGTATCACTAGTTTAGTTAGTATATTTTTTTCAGCAACGATCTTGGAAAAACACCCCAGAAGCCAAAAAGCTTGTCAAGATCCGTTTCTTTTTCCCTTTGGCTTTACTGCTTTTTGATGGATCTTGCTTTGAAGTCTTTGAAGTCTTTGATAATGGCGGTTTCCATGTACTGATGATGTCGTACTGGGTATGGTTTGGTTTATGCAGGGAGTGGAGAGATGGGAGCAAGTAGTGAAATAAAGCCACCGCCTGAATGTCCTGAAGAGGCACCGGCGATGAGCATTACTGGAAAGTCAGAGTCAACTTCAAGTATGAAGCTCGATGGAATCCGCTTGACGGAGACTGATAATTGGCATATAGGAACTACGCCTGTTGATATTCGCGGTAAACCAATTCCCGATCATCGTCTCCCAAAGACCGGTGGCTGGATTGCTGTTCTTTTCATTTTTGGTAATAAAAAATCTGCTTTATCCACCAAGCTTGTTTCTTTTACTTTTATGGTTAAGAGCACAGTTTCAGCTGTTGATTGCTTCTCTAAATCTGAGTTCCAATGTATGACTGAGCACTTAATAGGGTTTGTATGAACTGATCCGGACTCCACCTTGAGCTTGAATAAAACCTAGTAAAGGTGGAGTAGTTTAAGGGGACTTAATTGGCTGAGATTGTCACTTACAGGGAATGAAATGGCAGAGAAGATGTGTTATTATGGTCTTGCAGTTAATATGGTGCTCTTCATGTTCAACGTTATGCATAAGCCCTTCAGTGGTTCAGCAAGTTTAGTGAGCAACTTTCTTGGGATATCGCAAGTATCCTCTATCATCGGTGGTTTTCTTGCTGATGCTTATCTGGGTCGATATTGGACAATAGCAAGTTTTACAACACTCTATTTTGTGGTAAGAAACTTTTACCTGAACAAAGTAGCTAACTTGTTTGTATTATTGTCAAGAGAGCTGTATTCTGTAATTTCCAGTGTAACCATTTACACTTCAGTACATATGCATTCTGTTTAGGTAATTTTCTTGAAGGATAATACTGATGATCATCAATATTGTTCTTTAATATTGGCCTCCTGGAGGGTTTGATAGGTATCACGATATCTGCCACAGTGAAGGTCTTTATGCCGGATCAGAATTGCACCCAATTTGGCTTGCTTTTGGGTACTTGCGACAAGGCAAAACCATGGCAGATGATCTACCTGAATACAGTTCTTTATGCCAGTGGATTAGGTTCTGCAGGTATAAGGCCATGTGTCTCTTCCTTTGGAGCTGATCAGTTTGATGAAAGGACTAAAAATTATCAGGCTCACCTGGATAGCTTTTTCAACTTCTTCTATCTTTTTGTATCGATTGGGGGCATAGCAGCCTTCACGCTGATCGTCTACATTCAGATGCAGAAGGGGTGGGGATATGCTTTTGGTGCACTAGCATTAGGTATGGGCATATCCAACATCCTATTCTTTGCCGGCACTCCTCTATACAGGCACAGATTACCAGGAGGAAGTCCCCTAACACGAGTTGCTCAGGTTCTGGTTGCTGCCTTTCGAAGAAGAAATGCCAGTTTCTCAGGCACTGACTTTGTAGGCCTCTATGAGATTTCTGGCAATCGCTCTGCTATCAAGGGCAGCGCAAAAATAGCGCATACCAACGATTTCAGGTACTGTTTCCCTTCCTTGATTGTATCAGGACCAACCAATACCTTCTCAATTTACTTTTTTGAGGTACATCCGTCAATCTTACAACATAAAACCAAGTATATTCTACGGACTTTAGGTTGAATCAGACACCAATGAGGGTCTGTTCTAGTGTGCACTTGGACAATTGTTTGCCTGCTACTGAATCTGTTTCTGATTCTGCCTCTGCAGGTTTTTGGATAAGGCAGCTCTTCAATTAAAGGAGGATGGTCCTGATCCAAGCCCTTGGAGGCTTTGCACTGTAACTCAAGTAGAGGAAGTCAAGATTCTTATCAAACTTATACCAATACCATTACTGACCATCGTGATGAATCTAATAGTAACGGAGTATCTGACTCTCTCAGTGCAGCAAGCATATACTATGAACACATATTTGGGACATTTCAAGGTCCCTGTAACATGTATGCCTGTCTTTCCTGCACTCAGCATATTCCTGTTCTTATCTCTATATTACTATACATTTGTTCCGTTGGCTCGGCTCTTCACTGGTCATCCTCATGGTGCTACGCAACTACAGAGGATAGGGATAGGTCTGGTGTTTTCAATCATATCTGTTGGGTGGGCTGGGATTTTGGAGAGGTACAGAAGGAATTATGCAATAGAACATGGGTTTGAAGAAGTTTTCCTGTCTGCCATGCCCGGGTTCAGTGCATACTGGTTGGTAATCCAGTACTGCCTGATTGGAATAGCTGAAGTCTTTGCCACTGTTGCACTACTGGAATTGCTTTACGAGGAAGCTCCTGATGCTATGAGAAGCGTAGGATCCGCATATGCTGCGCTTGCGGGTGGCATAGGCAGCTTTCTAACAACCCCTTTTAACAACATTGTTAAATCACTTACAGGGAATGAAGCTAAAGGAAAAGAATCATGGTTGGCGATGAATGTAAATAAGGGTAGATTCGATTATTTTTACTGGCTGCTTGCAGGACTAAGCATCATAAACTTCATGGTGTTTCTATATGCGGCGAATAGGTACAAATACAGGGCAAAGCAGAAGAATTGAAACGAGGGAAAAGGTTGTATCAACTAAAATAGAAGCACTCCAACCTGGTTGGTAAGTGGGAAGATCGATTGCCAACCCTTATATCCCATTGTCCTGAGGAAAACTGATGGTATCACAAGCTCAGGCTATATTCACGTTAGATTATGACATAGTTTTTGTTTTAATACTTCTTGGCATATTGAGTAAACTTAGATTCTTATGCTGGTATTTATAAATTTCCTCCCTGGTTTTGATTATTCGAACATACTCGTACTATAGCAAGATCGGAACTTACTAGTGGGATAAGCGTCGTGTCCGTAACAGAAGCTGAAACCTTTGAAGGGGTCTATAACTTCTATTCAACTAGAGATTTGACCTTTTAGACTACCTTATATTCACATTTAAATGCTACTGCTGAATTATCAAGAGGGCTATAGATTGTCAATCTAGCAGTTGAATATCAATCTAGCGATAGATCTTTCTATGAACACAATGAAACTGCGCAAAAGATAAACGAGCTTTGTGACATTACAGTCTGCTTGGATGGGACGAATAATCCGAAGAGGATCACTTAACTGTAACAAGAGCACGTCCCATATAACCGGAGCAAAGTGAACTTAATTTTTGACACTTCAGGGTTCTAAATATTAGTAGTTTTTGGTCGCAGAACAAACATGATATTTTATTCTAAAAATCAGCAAACGTAACCTAAAAGCAAGTACAAAGACTTCAAAGACTGAAGTGAAGGGGTTCCTTTATTCTTGAATTACAATGCATTTGAGAGCACATTGGAACCTCTCAGAACCCCATCAACCAGCTGACTAGCATCAGGATTATGATTTTCATCATCAACTTTCTTGTTAAAGCAATAAGCAGGGGCTTGCCACTTCTCATCCTCCAGCACTGCTCCAACTTCAAATGTCATTACATGAGCCTCCCTCCCTGCAAATATCAAGAAACAAAGAAGAGACATAAAACTCACCACCCCACCACGTAATCAACGTTAGTAGTTTGTGATGATAAACGCTTACCGGTGTAGAAGACCCAGTGAACGGGCGTCTTAGTAACAACATCCTCATAATACCAAATGAAATCAACCTTCTGCCAGACATTGCAGAGGAAGCCATCCACGTGGCGCTGACCCAGATACTCAGCTCCATCAAGCCAATTGGGACGAAGAATTCCAACCTCTAACTGGAGGAAGGAGCATTGGTGATTGTGGGAGTCTAAGTTGTAAATGAAGGAAGTACCATTGTTCCACTCCAGATCATACAGAACGTCGCCAAGCTGATGTTGGATGATGTTGAAGTTTCTGCCGCCAGGCCAATCGTACCAAAGGTCGATCTTTTGAAGGATACCAGAGTAGTTCATGAAGAGGATGGCATGGAATTGGTGGGGCCATGGTGCAGGAGTCGGGTCTTGCTCCTTGAATGATCCTGGCGAAAACCAGAAGATGAGAAGGAATAGTAGAAGTGAAGGTAAAATACCGAGTGACGAAGAGGATGCCACGCCCATTTTTCCTATCTAAGCGCCTTCCTAAGAGCACGACGCGTGGATTCTCTTATCCTTCGTTCCCCAAGTCCAGCGTACGTTTATCAGGTAATGTTATGCCACACCAAACACAAATTGGGTGGACTTATGAAATGGCCAATTTGTCCTTTAACTTTGTTGATGACGACCACCAACAATCATTTGGCTTTCAATGAAAAAACATTAACATATGATTTTTGGTCAAAATTGGCAAAATTTACCTCCTCTCAGGTTAACATGGATAAATCTGTTTATGAGAATTTTAAGCTCTGAAGGAAGGCTATCTTTCAGGCTAACGACTCACACCTTCTAGCATTAGGATTCAGAATAGAATATCTACAATATTTGAAGATTTTAAAGAAATTCCACAAACTAGTTGAAAAATCTTTAAAATAATGTTTGATTGCACGTAAAATTTATAATAGAGTGAAATAAAATAGAATAATTTATAATGAAATAGAATGTAAATAGATGTAATATTAGAAAATTATAACCCAAGAGGAATAAAAGAGTTTATAATGTAATGTAGCAAAATATTATTTGGAAGAAGGACTCATAATGTAATATAGTAAAATGTTGATTATCATTTTATATTTTATCATAAATTCCTCAAATTGGAAGTAAATTAATTTTTACTATTTATGATAAAATGAGATGTAATATAAAACCTTCTCCTTTCATTTTATTCTACTCTATTTTATTATAAACTTTCCTCTTAAATGATGAAATAATATTAGGTAACATTCTCTTCTATTAATAACCACCTAACCAAACATAGCCTAAAGACATTCTTCCTCCAAGTTCTTTTTTATTTTCTTACACCAAAAATAAGAATGACAATTTTTAGTCTATGAACATAAATTTAGTTATTTTTAATAGACTAGTCTATAGGCTAAATTCAGGCTTAAATTAGCTCAAAATTCGATTATTATAAACAAAACATCGTTTTACTTAAAAAGAGTTAAATTTCATATAAGACTCAACCTACAATCCAGATTGAGATATAATTAAAATAATAATTTTATATTTTTAATTTAAAAAAAATTAGCTAGTGCCCTTCGCTAACCAAGAAGTGAACATATGTTGATAAGGATGGAAGTCAAGATAACAAAGTGTCCAAAACCTTTGTACTACCACCATTCACAACCACTCAAAGGGCAATGTTTTTTTTAATAATTAAATAATAACATTTATTATGAAAAGGGCAATGCTTTTTACTTGATATAAGATGAGAAAATTGTCATTCGCCTGGAACAAACAACTTGCAATATTTATGTCTTCAAAAGCATAAACAATATAAAGTGGACTCGTATCATAACACCCTAATCCCACGCTCCCTTGAAGCCATCATGAGAGCGGCGACATGAACGCATATTCATATGGAAGCCTCCCATGCATTAATCCTAATACGGTCCATTCAAACATTATAAAGTTCTTCATACATGCATTACAATTTTGTGTTGAGTTCCATTCTCAGCTTCAGTATGATGAATGCACACACACGTAATGAATAATGCAAAGAGATGGTAAAATATAAGGCCACCCAAGTCCAAGAATTAAGTAGTAAAACCATATTTCCTAAAAATTTTGACCCGTAAAACCAAAAATTTTAAAGCAAAAGCTTGCGATAACAGCTCAAAAAAGCACAAATATATCAGTAATGCAGGCATACAGCTAGTCAAAATGACAAAGGGTAATTAGAAGTTCCAACCTGAAATTCAGCACCTCACTTGAAAATTTTCCAGTATATAATGTACAGTTTGTATTTGCCTAAATATACTTCAGTCCTGAGATGTATTGCTGCCTAGATATTATAGACTGGGTAATAGCATAAATAATACCTAAGATCCCTAATATCCTAATTTTTATCACATCCGATATTATGATCGAAGGCAGATTAAGGGGCAGCGTTATCAGTGGCGTTGAGTCTGTCACCTTTATGTAACTCCACACAAAACGGTTAAAAAGGATATGACTAGGGAATGTAAGAATGAGCAGGGCCAAATTCTTGACTGCGAAGAACCAATCAGGGCCACCAACTTCAAGGCCCCACCCAACATTCCCATGCCACACATCTTCCCATATGCTGTAGAGCGCAGTCAAGACCAAATAGGCTGATATAGCTACTGTAACAGGGAAATACCTTTGCTTATCCCCAAAACCGGCAACAAAATCAGAATCCTGGTTGAGGAGTAGCAAAATGGGAGCCAGGAAAAATATAGCCTGATTCGAACCCCCTGTTAGATTGACATTCAAGATCAAGCATATGGCAAAACACAACACCGTAGCAACATTACCAACCGCAGGCATCCAGGCTCCCTCAGCAGCCATTCTCTTGATTGTGAATGTCTGTACAGTAGAGGCCCGACGCTGTTGCATAAATCTCATTCGAGGAGCAAATGTACCAGAACTACTGTGACTAGATTGGCTATGTCTCATTCCACCCCTTTCAAAAGCTTTTTCCCTCACCAGTGAGGCAAGCTCAAACTTGATTTCAAGTGCTATGAGCATGAAGATTGCTGCATATAAACCAAGAAGAGATGTCCTTGCCCCCTCAACAGCCAAGAGAGTTGTAAGTTTTCTGTCCTCTTCTCCCATGTCCCTAGTTTCATCTCCAAAAATGCTTTTGAATCTCACCTGACCTTCCAATAAATATGTCACAGGGAAAAGTGCCACAAGCAAAGCAAATACCCATGGTAGCAGCTTAGTGCTTGAAGCAGATGGATAATGAGTGAATACAACAAAGACAGAGGTGCAGACCATAGTTACTACAATGAGGGCATGCAGGACAGCAGCTTGAATGAAGTACTCGGCAGATATGTAAACTCCAAGAGCAACCCCTATGGCAATGGAATAGAATGCTCTTAGCTTTACAATGTACTTAATTGGTATTATAGAAGTAGTAACCGCCAAAGTAAGTATAATTGCCACAATAAGCAGCCAAGAAGGCCAGGTAGGCTTTGATGCCATGAAACCATAAATGGAGATGTCATCGGAAGATTGACGAGCTGCCTTAATTACGTCAGATTTGTAAGTCCATGTTACCGGGATTGGTGGCTGCATTAGAATGAACAATAACCCGGTTGCCACCACCAGAAGTAGCCATCTCTTAGCAGCCTGAACAACAAGTAGCAAGAAAGAGATATCAAGTCGGTAAAAGTTCAGGATGATAAGAAGAGGCAAAAAAAGATTGTGGTGACTGAAATTCAAACATATGAAATCCAAACATATTAAACAGTCTCCTCAAAAAAGTAAGAATATTCTGACCAAGCTATTGCAGCTTAAAGAGCCATGGCGTAGTTAGGTGAAATTCTGTGATGATATCACAGAGAAGCCTACCTGAGATGAATATCATGGATCACCTATTGCTATACAATATACTTCTAGTCCTTACAGGTGATAATCCGGCTTGCTTAAATTTCCAATATTATTCACATAACTGACTTTCTCACAGTTCAGAGAGGCAAGAGAGAGAGCAAGATATGCTATACTTAGTTATCACTATAAAGAACCATGGTTTATATTTTGCTCAACTAATGCCAATTGTTCTGAAGATAAAATCACAAAGAGAGAATCATATACACAGTTCGTGGAATATTTAGGGTCGATAACAGTTGATCTTATTATCAACTACATATTCACACAGACAAAAAGAGTAAATACAACAGGAGAAAAGGGAACTTACAAGGACATGAGAGAAATGAAGAACAACAATTGGTACACAAGCCAACCCTGTCAAAACAATACAGAAACCTAAAAGCAAACCGTCAGTTGGGGGCCTCCCATTCCACCATTGTAGAGCTTCAAAAATTGTTTCGCGACAGAACCATACGGCCAAAGCAACCACACAGGCATGCATATAACCTTGCCATGGTTTCATTTTGGAGGCTTTTCGTGAATTATCACCCCTGAAATGAGATAAAAATGAATTGGCATTACTTGATGAAGGGAAAACCTTGAGAAGAACTTAAAGACAGTGAATCAGAAGTGTACAACTACATACTTGTAGAGAAGCAGGGGGGGAGAAATGGCCAATAGAAGTAGAGCTGAAACCCATACAACAGATTTAGATGAAATAAACAGCATGGCCAACTTTGAAGAGTACAAACAAGTTAAGATCCAAACTGCTTTTGCTCCAATTCGGTGATCTACTGATAGTCTCCTCACCAAAGCCAAACCCACTAAAGTTGTCATTATCACCATATAACTTGGATACATCACGTCATCCTCAAACCCATAGTAGTATATACCCGAGTAGTTAAAAAACCGATTTTCAACATGGCACAAGAGTAAAGTATGGCCTATCAAACCTACTTCAGCCAAAAAATGAAGTTTTGATGGTAGAAGAGCTAAACCAGGAACAGCCATAGCTAGTATGACATTTGCCACGATGAGTTTACAGAAGGACTTCAGCGACATGCCTGCCAACCAAATATTCAGGTCCCAGAAATTATGCAGCACAAACCAAGTAACCATTAAGCTCCCAAGTACAACAAAGGCAAAGTATGATGGAAGGCTTTTCTTTGTGAAAAAGCGAGCTAAGTAGAAGCCAGCAATTGAAGGGAGTGGAATGAACTGCAAAAGAAAGAATAAACAAGTTTAACATTTGATACAAATAATAACAGGACTTGTAAGAGAGATAATATAGAAAAATATTAAATTGCAACTGATGGGAAAAGACATGGTATTTCTAACAGAAAACTGAAATCTTGAATTTGAAATCAATTTATGGAAATGGCTGCCAAGAAATAAAAATTATGAAATGTATGCAGATTAGGTCTTGTGTATCATAACAAATATAGATTATGCCCTGCTTAATCAAGTCAGCATAGAAACCTTCCCACTTACTCAGCAAGCATGACAATGACATTGATTAGTTTGCACAAGATTAACTGAACTATATCTATTTGCCTGGCTTCATCCATAAGACGTCTATTCTTTAAGGAACGTTTGAAATCCAACGCATATGCATCTTGTATATTATTGCAGTTAAACGAGATATTTGAAGTCTGAGAGAGTGAAGTATATACCAGGATGGGAAAACCCACAACAATAGCTCCAGCAGCACTAACAGCTACAGCCAACGTAGTGAAAGCCAAAGAGCTGGAAGCATCCGAAATCATACCAAGCGCATAAGACCCAACTCCAGCAGCCCCTCCAAGCATAACCATTGTGACCAGGAAATAATTCAACGGCGGGGGAACCTGAATGTATCGCCCAAACGAATGGAACACAACTCTAACCTCCAGAGCTATCACCACAACAACCAAAGCCACCGCACCATTCACCACACGAATCATATGCAACTGGTGGGCATTCTTAGTAACCCACCAAAGCGCACCCCTTGTGGACGCATAGAGCAAGAACAAGAAAGGGATAAAAAAGAGCAGAAACAAATCGCAAACAGAAGCAGCAGAGGACAAGAGAACCGAGTGGTGAGACGCAACATGGAAAACCAAAGGAAAGAAGAGCAAATTCAGAGCATGAAAGCAACTTTCAAGAGGGCTTAAAATGAAGTTATCATCAGGAGCTTCACCACCATGATACTTAACTTCCTGTTTAGCTTTGAATGAAGACGCACGAGGAATTCCAAAGAGCCAATAGAAAACGCAATTAAAAGTCATGAAATAGTAAGCGGCGTTGTGCATACCAACGGCTGAGATTGTAGCCCAGGTGAAGAGAGTCGAAGCAATGAACGGAAGACAACCAAACAAAAGCCGCTCGAGCGCGACGACGATTGAAGGATTCTCCAGCTGGATCCACTTGAACTGAAGAGACGCCCAAACGCCAATAAGAAAATTCGACTGAGCGCAAAGCAAAGACGCCAAGACACCGAGAACTGCTGAGTTGAAAGCGAAGACGAGAGACGAAGAGAAGAAGAACGCGATCTGTGCGGCGACTAGGGAGAACCAGACGCCGAAGAACGCACCGGACTTGAAGTTAAGTGAATCCAGGATGTAGGCGATCATCAGACCTAGGGTTAGGGTTGCGATCACGGGAGCGCCGCCAAGGTCTAGGAGGAAGGCGGCGGCGGGGACCAGAGCTATGGCGATGCGAGCATTGTGTGTGAAGGAGGAAGGAGATAAGCGAGATCTGGAGGAGGAGGAGGATGAAGGTGAACGGAAGTTGGTATTAGGATTAGAGTTAGGGCTTCGATGGGGTGAGTAACTGTTGAAGGAGGAGAAGGAAGGAGCGCTGGAGGAGGATTCCATGTAGGGGCGGAACGATCTGGTTTGGAGCTCCGGCGGTATCATTTTAATCGCCGGGATCAGTCACTACTGAGATGGGATGTAAGCAAATAAGAAATGAGAACAGATTGGTTTAGACAAGAACGAAGGTGTTGGATTACGTTTTGTCGTCTTCTTTGGGGATTTTGTGTTGGATAAATCGCAACTATTACATTAGAAAATTGAAAGTTCTGACAACTTTCAACTTTCAACCACACTGATACTGTGATGCTCGGGGAGGGGACTGAACGTCTCCAATTCACCGCCGATTGCGACGTAATAAAAGGATGTGAACTGAACTTGACTTGACGGCGGCTTCCACTCGCTGTTCTTGCGTGGTTCAATTAAGGTATCCGAAAGCCCATTAACAAAATGCTATCACAAACAGTCAAATGCCCACCCACCCCATGAACACAAAATGAACCGATCATTTCAATTCACAAGGAAACTTGATACGACATCGTTGTATAGTTTCCTAGGTAATATACTCGGTTTCCATTCGCTTTAATAAGGTAAAACTCTCACAATTTGGTTGGTCAAAACTAAGGGATTAGGTTTATTGGGGTGAATAATTCTTTTTCTTAGATCACCTCCTAAATTATGGCGATTCATGAGTTTGGATAAGCATTGTAATGTCATCAACTCTATACAAAGTCTAGTATGACTAACGAGCCACCCATTTGAAGGGCATATATGTTTGCATTGAAGCAAGGGTTTGGAGATGCAACCTTTGACGATCTGGTGAAGAAATTGGTATCATTCACTACGATTGAATTCTTATAAATAATAATAAAATTGTTATTTCCTTTCATAATGCTTAACGAATTAATAAAGTGAAGAGAAATAATGTTGGATTATTGCACAAAACTTATAATGCAGTAGTAGTAAAAGAAAGAATTCATGTTATGGAATCTAAATTAACTCGGGCCACTATTAATATAGAGATGGATGAAAGAAGGCTATAAGGCTTATGTTTTGATGCTATAAGAAGTTTTTGACAAGCAATAGGTGTAAAAAAGAAACAATTTTCTGTGTACATTGTAGAAGATGAAGGTGAAGAAGCTGGAGAAGAGGTCGATGATTGTAAAGTGGATTAACCCATTATAACTTTACAGCTGATGCATAAGGTGTCTTGTGTTGAACATCAACATATGAGAGTTTTACAATTATTTCATGATAAGTCATTTTATGTTGTAATTGACGAAGATAGATGATGGTGTGGTGTTAAAAGGTGAAATGTGAAATGTGAAGGAAATTAATCCATTAGTTACTCTAACAGGTAGTTTCATGCAATTGAATCATCACCATACGTGTAAAGCTTATAATTGTCACCATTTGTAAAGATTTTGTACAAGTTTATGATTAATGCTTTGGTGATTACACTAGATGAACTAGATATGATGTGTTAGGTATCGAACGGTTGTCTTTATCAAATGATGTTATCTAAAATTGTAAGAGGAACACAATGAGTTTTGAGTGATAAAGAGAATGAATTGAACAATAAAGTGGAAAGAGGAAAGCAATGACATCCCACTCTAAAGGAAATTTTGTGAAGTTATTGTAAGGTGTGAAATACACTTATCAATTTTATATTTTGTAAGAAAATAAACTAGTGATTTGGATGGCGTAACCTCAATGTTCTTAGATCATGATTTACGTTGTTTTAGAGACCTTCAATCAAAAACAAAAGGAGTTAGCAAATTTGCTTGAGGAATTCCATGTTGTGTTTACATAACTTACACGCTTACCCTTAATCAAATTACAATATTATAACATTTCTTAATGAAGTTATCTATGTTATTAGTTTAAGGCCTTATCGATACTATATTTTATAACAAGATGATATGGATTAAATAGTTCATGATATGCTTAAGCAAGGTACAACTAATCATAATGTTGGTCTTTTTTGTTCCCCTATGATGTTACTGAAAAAGAAAGATACTTGGACATTGAGACTTATAATGCCTTAAACCAAAAACAATTAAGCATACGCTTCTCATTCCTTTGATTAAAAAGTTGTTGGATGAATTGAGTAAAATATAATGATTTTCTAAATTAGACTTAAGGCTTAATTACTATCAAAGGAGAATGATGATGGAAGGTCTTCTAAAAGTTGCATTTAAAACTTATAAAAGGTATTATGAGTTCTTAGTTTCTTTTAGTTTAGTTAATGGTTCAACAACTTCCTAAAGCTTAATGAATATATTTTCAACGGTATTTAAGGAAGTGTATGCTAGTATTTTATGTGTATTTTGGTGTATAACAAGTCTTTTAAATAGCATATGGAGCATCCTAAAGAGTATCAGAAGTATTGAGAAAGCATTCATTTTTTGTTAAGTCGATAAAATGCACATTTGGAACTTATAAAATGGAGTAATTAATACATGTCATCAGGCGTGTCTATTGATTCAAGACAAATTGAAACAATAAAAAAGGAGCCACAATTATCAAACTTAAAACCATTAAAGTAATTTATCGATTTAGTTGGCTACTATAGAAGATTTATTAAGGGATTTTGACCCTTGATATCTTTGTTAAGAAA
>JAOQMS010000003.1:6358743-6371527 GCA_027563885.1 Erythroxylum longipes | reverse complement strand
GACAATATGGTTACAAATGCTATATCCAGACTAAAGAATGGTGACTTGTATGCTATGGTAGTTTCAATTATAAGTATTAATTTGATGTAAGAAGTCATTAAGAGTCAGAAAGATCCTAAAGTTTAGTATGTATTAAAGAAAATAAAGAATGCAAAGTTGTATGGTACTATTTATAATTGGTTTAATGAACTATTGACATAAAAAAGAAGATTGATGGTGGGGTATGATCCAACTTTGAGGGCTAAGATAATATTTAAGTTTTATGAAAGTCCAATACAACGACATTATAAGTTCTTGCCAACTTATAAAAAGGGAAACTTGTTTTTACTATAAAAACATGTAAAAAAGATGTGAGAAAATTATTGAGGAAGTGAAGTTTGTTAAAAAAAAAGTATTTGATAGTTGTTTTTACTAGGTTATTACAAACATTCATCATTCCTTAATAAATTTGAATGACATTAATATGGATTTATTGTATAGCTTCTAAAATCTAAGAGCAAGTCATCGATAATATGCTCATTTCATATCACTTACTTATCTTTATTCAGCCATAATAGTGGTTTAAAAGTTTATAGAACATGTCTATAAATTGTGTGATATATCACATACTATTGTTAGTGATGAAAATCTAATTTTCACTAGTATTGTTTGGTATGAGTTTTTTAAAATTCAAAAAGTGGCCTTACATTCATCAATTATCTATCATTCTCAGTTTGATGGGCAAGCACAAATAGTCAATAAGAGTGTGAAAACTTATCTTAGATGTATGGCTAGTGACTCTTCTAAGTTAGGTATTATCATAAGTAGAGTGGTGATATAGCATAAGCATCCACTTATCTATTCAATCATCTCTTTTTCATTAGGCATTTCTTATTTTGATAAGAAGTATAAAATTACTGATAGTAGATCAAGTGGTAATGAAAAAGGAGATTGAGTTACACTTGATCCATTTTTATGTCAAAAGGGGTCAAAATAGGATGAAGCAAATGATTGACATGAGGAAAACAAATATGGAATTTATTTATTTTTATATATAAAAAGTTGTATTCCTCTAAACAACAAAGTGTGTAAAGAAGAGTATTATACAAACTATCTTTTATTATTTTAATACCTTTTGTATCTAATTGATAAGACTAGTCTAGTGGCTTAGAAGTTTAGATGGTCCAAAAGTGCTTAAATTTATCCTTCTTCCTTATGTCTCAGTTTAAAAGACACTTAAAAAGTAACCATAATGTTATAACCACTTTACCTTAAGTGACGGTGTTAATTTCCAAAATACTTGTAAGTGTATATTAGATGGTAGAATGTTGAAAAAGAATAATGGACAAGGTTACAGAAATAGAGAATGTTAATATAGGGAAAAAAAACTTGATACAATATTATTTTTTGAAGTTTGAAAACCAAAAGTGTTAAGTTGTAGTCAAAATAACACTTGGTCAAGAAATATTAAATCTTAACATACGTCAATTTAGTTTAATAGATGCTTGATTGACCACATGTATTTTAATTAGATTGGATGACTTTATTGTTAGTAACCACAATTATAAAGTGGGCTACATAAATTTAGATAACAACATAATTCTTTTTTTAATCTCTTTTTGTTATTTCTTATGTAATATGTTCTTGCTCTTAAATTTTTTTAAATAAAAGCTTAACAAGAATATAGTCATTTTGTAGATTCTCACGACTTTATTTCACAAGATTTTATATTTTAAAATTTTGAGGCATAGTTCGTTTTATCTTAGAGTTTATTTATTCCCAATGACTTGAAAGTATGAATTTGTTTTTATGTCAAATTATATTATTAGTCAGGTTAATCAAATCTATGGCTTAATGTAAATCAATATTAGGGATTTATGTGATACCTATTTGTTATCCATGAGCAGGTTTTGTTATCCACCGATGGTGACCGTTTCCCGATCAGGGCTCACCATCATGACAAAAAATAGAAGCCCACTATGTGAAACACAAAGGGATTATTATAATCAATTAACCATAAACACTCTATTAAATCAAACCAAGCAAGGCTCCTTTTTTTTTTTTTTAGTCACTAGGTGTCCTAAAAGGATCCTAATTATGAGAAGGCGTCTTTAAGTCATCCACATTTAAACTAATCCCCGCTCACATCGGGTCGGTCCATAAAGGGTAAAGTATTGACCAAACAAATCTCTTTATTCTCAGGACTCAAACTCGAGATCTCTGATTGGGGTAAAGTGCTGGTCAAACAGATCTCTCTATTCCCAAGACACGAACTCAAGACTTTTAATTAAGGGATAAGAGTGCTGAATTACTCTAATCTAATATATTTGATTAGGCTCCTTCTATTTTAACTGCATTTATAGTGAAAATAGAGATACGTTATCAAGACTTGGTTTTGACAATTAGTCATAATGGTCTTTGTATTCAATCCTCATATTTAAGTAACGAATGGACATTTACTTCTTCAAGTACGAAACATTAATCTCTGGAATTGTTTCATAGCAGTGGTAGATGGAGTTCATAAAAAGTCTTTTCATTGACAGAGATGCCTGAGACTATTTACAAAAGCAGCAGGTGGAGGGCCTAGAACAACAGTATCCTTCTCTGAGGATACCTTCTCATTTGTCTCTCTCGCTATTACGTCAATGCCTCAGAACCTGACTACTAGCTTTTTTTAGTCTCGCTATGCGGGAAACAAAGCCTCTATCATGCATTATGCATTATCAGATATCCCCACGTCTGATCTTCCGTAATTGGCAAGTGCATGCAGAAGCAGTCAAAGGGTATTGAGCGATGGGTTGGCACCCCTCCCAATGTGAAAAAGAAAAGCAGCAATGACCCACCTCTCAAAGTCCTCTCGCTTTCACGTCCATGGACACGAGGAAATGACCCTTATCCCTTGAGGTGCATGCGATGCAAGGATTGCCTCATCATCACTTTGTTTTAGCCTCACGGTGGGGCTGCATTTGCTCGCAACCTCCCGGCACTTTGAGCGCTCAAAAGACAGCTACGTACAGTGCAAGGATTTTACTTCAAAACGTCCCCAACATCAGTCCAACACACGTGTGCCCGCTCTTTATATCCGTTGACTAGATGCCAAATGCCAACCACATTCACTATGCTTGGCCTCAGTCCATTCCTGCTTTAGACATTGATCGAAACACTCCAACTTATTATCCTATCAAAGCGTGTGCCTGTGCGCGAGCACGCAGCAGCATTACTTCTGAAAACTGTCTAATCACACACACCATGCAAAAAAGGGACGACTATCTTTCTAGCTTACATGCTTTAGAGGATGAACAACACTGGAAAACGAAAGGGGTTGGCCATTTTCTTCAGTTTCTTCTTCTTCCTTGTTTGATGAAAGAATGAGTTTGCAGATGTAAGCTGAGGATAAAGAGGAGAGACCTGTAACTGTGAATGTAGTTGAAACCTCGTGAGGAATGGTTACTTTTAGGACATATGAATCCCATGTTGTCTTAATAGGCGACACGTTTCCAAAAGCCTTTGTCCTATTTGCATCAGCCAATTGGGAGGTGGGCTAGGCTTAGATTCTAATGGTCACGTTTGGTAGTCACAAAGCAGAAAGAAAGAGACAGTATTTTGAGGACAGGGAAGGATATGCATGCCTACTACACAAAATCTCCAAAGTTCCTAACATTTATATAACTAAATCACTCATTAATTAAAATTGCTCGCTTTTCCAACCGTTGCCTACACTTGAATGTTTGCTGGCAGCTGTTGCCATTTGATTGAGTTGGCCTAGTTTATACAACATTTATCACATTTATGAGTTACAGTAGATATGTAATAAGAACATAATAAACAATTAAAAGTAATATAAACACTTATCATCTGTATTTGAACCGTACATGTCTGATTAAATATTAGTAAATAGAAATTCTGCTGTGAGTAACAAAACAAAGAGTTTATTAAAAATAAGAAAGAAAAAGAGTGGAGCCAGAGTCGCAGTGGAATGGTGTAACCTAAGAGCTGGCGGTGGTTAAGACCACATGTTGAACATAAATGCAAGAGACAAAGGCGGTAATACACACACTTCTTTCTGACTTTGTTTCAACAGTTCTATGTCTCCTTGGGTTGCTCTCATTGTCCCCCTTAGCTTGTTGTTTATGTTTTTGGGTTAATGGATCTCCTCCTAACTTCCACTATTAGTATCCGTGGCTACATCTTGGCCTCTTGCCTCTCTACCTATTGCTTTTGATAAAAAATTAAGTAATAATAAAAACACAGGTATGAAGAACATGGGCGGCTGGTTCGAGCTGTGAATGTAGTTAGGACTTAGGACTTCAACTCTCATCTATCACCCCAAGAGTCGACCCTGTTTTATGACTCATCCTACGTACATAATTTACAGGTTACTACGTATTCTCATTCTCCAGAATTTATCAAACACACATCCCACTGCAAATGCATCTACACCCCTATAATTCTTTGCTTGAAGTAGGGTTTACAGCTGGTACTTCTCAATCTTTGCTCTAGTCATCAGTTCTTCTCAACTGATGAAAAACTCATGAAAAGTATTCTTATTTCTCCATATCTTCTTCCATTAAATGTTCATCTCTTTAATTAGACATTATTGAAAGAATTCTTACGAGAGCCTATCCAGATACTGTTAATTATGCATAAAGTATTGCAGTAAGAATCAGTTCCATGGTGCCTATTGGATACACTTGATAATGACAATGCCCTGAATGATACTTTCAGAATTGATCTCAGCCTATCATCTTCTGAACTTGATCACTCGGTAGATCAATATCGTCACAACTAATCAGATTCCTACATGTTGACGGGTTTGACCATTGGCTTACTATTCTGTCATAATTATGAAAAGTATTAATCAACTTTTGTCTTATATAGTTGTGATTGACTAATTCCTTCATATTGGCACTCAGAAAAGTCTCAAAAGGAAGAAGATAGTAGTCTGAAATTATAGACTTGTTTTCATATAAAGATACACATTACACACACGAAAGCATTGAAAAAAAAGAAGAAGCATTGAACTGTAAAACAAAATACTATGGAAAATTCTCCTTGCAAGCTGCACGCCAATAGGTTAAAGATGATAGCTGTAATTTTATTGGCTATCCATAATTTTCAAATGGCCTCCCAAAATGGTGTTTTCTGACTGAAAAATCTTCCCACCACCCTGGAATCCAAGAGCTTTAAGGCTTTCTCAGATTGAATGCACCTCGGTGTCTTGTATTGGTTGACAGAAGATCCATGAGAGACACACAAGTCCATGAGAGAATCAAACGTTCCATGTTCAACGACCCTCATCTCCAGTGGTCCAATAGATTTGTCCTTTTTCCTACACCTCCTGTAAACTGAATCCAAAGATTCCTCTATAGTGAAGCAACATTTCTCCATTATAACTGGATCAAGCTTTGTTACACCATTCCTACCCTTCCTAATGAGTTCCCAGAATAGAACGTAGTGGCCTGGGATTAAGGAAGTGTCAGCAAAGCTGGTGTACTCAACCAACATGAAGCCTAGGGGCTCAAGCAGGTTCTTTGCTAGTGTCACTGCCTTCAAGAGGTCATCTTCACTGGTTTTGTCAGTATCAATACTTAGAACAACATTTCGTCTTTGCACAAACCGAAACTGTGGGGCATTGTTGTAGAAGCCAGTCACCATGAGAATGTCCCCAACCCTGTATCTGTAAAGGCCTAAAAATCAAAAAATGGAAAATGTTAAATGAAGAGAGAAACCATTCACAGCGAATGGATGTCAGGCTACGAACTATTAAGAGCAAATCCTTGTTCCTGATACATAAACATGGCTCAAACAACTAGCAGATTCTCGGCAGAACAAATATTTACCTGTAAAAGTTGTGACGACAAGTTCATAGTAGTACCCAAGTTTTACATCAGCAAGATCAACAGTTTCCATGTTTCTCTTTTTATCTTCTTCATCCCCACAATTCTTACCAGAAACGTCAGTCCCCTGGATATCTTGTAACTCTCTATGGTCCTTTGAGACAGGTAGAAACTCGAAGTAGGCCATGTATGGGACGATGGTGTAAGAGACATCAGAAGGTTTGCAAAGTGGCGTAAAATTGATACCAATGAAACATTCAGAAGAGCCATACATGACGGAGACCAGAGGGATCCCACCACAGTAGAATTCAAGCATCGGGATATACTGTGCCATAGAACCTGTAATAACAACGTCAATGTACTTTGTTTTAGGCCAAAGCTTTTTGATTATCCCTTCCCATGATGTGCTGCTACATTCATGCTCAATTAAATTGGCCAATTCAGCATTTGGACCAGTCAGAATCGAGGAGACAACATTTCTGCAACCAAGGTCTGTAATCCAATCACTAATTCTACCTTCTTTTATATTTGAACATAATTCTCTCCAGTATTCCTCTAGGAATTTGATGGCCCGCAGGAAAGCAGAAGCGAAAATTGCACCAGCCCTTAAAACTTCATCACGCTGTAACAAACCACAGAGTAAATGACAGTACATGCTCTGCTTGCTGTCAGGACACAAGATGATCTCATCAGGACTTGTGTAGACATTATACCGATTAAAAGGCCGATATGTGAAATGGCTGCTCTTAAAATAGCTCGTTAAGACAGGTCTTGCCTTCAACCCTGAGGGGGTGCTAAGTTCAGGTTTGACGAACAAGAACTGCATTGATTTCCCCTGGTCCAAGCCATAGAAGTACCTGAAATAAGATTTACAAATTCGTTTTATTCACCTTGGTTTTCACTGTTACATTCATTCCGTACAACTAGTTAGCAGTTAAGAACTAATCAACGTGAGTGGAGTTACTTATTTATCACAGGTACGAGAAGGTTGTAGAAGAATGTTTTCCTGTCCAAGTCCTGAGCAGTTGAAGGCATCATCTTTGGTCGGCCTCCCGAAGTCCCGGAGCTGTGTACAGTATCAAATCAATGAAGTTGTGAATAATCCAAACACATAATCCACAGACGAAATTAAACTGATTCCACGTAGGAGCAACTATGTAAATCGTGCCTTGTGAGAAGCTCAGTAATGGGATGCGCACAAATGATGGTGGAAGGTTCTCCATCGGCAATTCGTTCGATGAAGGGCTTGATATCTTCGTAGTTTACAATAGGGACTCTGTTCTTGAATTTCTCCTTATCAGAGTGACCATTAAGGAAGGCCATGAGATATTGTGTGTATGCATTTTTCTTAAGTATCTCCTCCAATACCTGTTCTTGAATTTGACGTGCATTAATGGTCAGGTCTTCCAAAAGCTCGAAGCCAGCTTCATTGTCATTTGGATCAAAGCTTGGCAGCATCTTTAGGTGATGTTAAAGGAAGCTGCGGAAGATGATGAGATGCGTGTGGTTTTAGATATAAAACAGCTTTTTAGTTATGGCAGCCATAAGACCTGTCATATATAATGATGTTTGAATGGGAAGATTACTAGGTGATTTGGGCTACAAACATGAAACAGCCACAGCTATAAAGAGCAAGAGGGGTTAGTCACAGGATAGAGGAAGAAACCTCCAAAATACATTAACAAAGTTCATAATTGGAGAAGCAGCTCATAATTACTCTTATATATAGAGATTTTAGGACATCTATCTCTTCAAAGGGTACTTTGGGCAGCTAAGTGAAAGCTAAGAAAACGAAAGAAGGGAAACGGATAAAGGGAAATGTGAGGGAAGTAGACGCCAAATTAAGGATGTCCTACACATGTGGCCTTGTCTGGTCAAAACTGTTAACAATTTCCTTCTTGTTCTCAATCCATTAGTTGTAAATAAACTTAAATATAAGAGTCTCATACATACACATATACAATACTCATTCACCCATAAATGCATCAAAGTGGTCTTTTGTGAGGTATTATATGCATACACTTATATATGATGAATCAATTAAGATTAAGGTGGTGAAATATACATTAGTGAAAGTTAGAGAAATAGACTAATAAGCACATTCAAACATGGTTTTAAATTGTGGAAAGTTAGCTTTTGTTTACTACAATTTGTTGTCATTGTACATCTATTGTTCGTCATTATGATCGCCGCATTCACCATAACTTAAAAAGGCCTTGCATGCAAATATCCAATTAGTCATCTACATATTAAACTAAAAAGGTCAAGGACTTGGGATGCAAATTCAAATGTTTTAACTTTTAATAGATACCTTCAAGTCTTAGGTGTGAGTAGAAATGCCTTACACTACTAAAATACAACTGCACTGACACCTACACCCTCCACAAAATTGAGTAATGTATTAGGTGGCACACCTGTTGATAGCAAGCTGACGAAAGAGTGTCTCCACTTGATATGGAAAGCGACCACCAACAGGCATGTTGGTGAGATCCAGATTCATAGACTTTTGTGGTGTAGGAGGAAAATGAATTGCCAACTAACTAGTCTTTTGTTTCCTCTTACTTTAACCTCACAATTTATGGAATCATTCATCTTCTCGGTATTAACTAGGAAGGGTTTTAGAGGTTCATTAGCTCCGTGATTTATTCTAAGATAACCCCAAATAGAAACCAAAAAAGAAAAACCCCATCTAACCTTAAATTAAATTGTATGACAAGAGAGAATGTCATCAATTGTACGTAGTCTTTCTTTTATATCTTACAAAAAGGTTATTTCCATAACTCAGAATTCGTGACCTTTCAGTCACAAAATAGTAATATTGCCGGTTACTCCAAGAATTCTTACTCAAAATTGTTCAATAATACGAATTTTGTTTCAACCAAATTTAAATTGTTGATTAAGATTAATTGTGATAATTACATCTAATCAAGTACAAATTGTAATTCAAGAACAAAATTATGTATCAGTTAAAATTTTAAGTTGTATAACAAAATTGTAGCCAACATTTATGACTTGTATCATGTCTCCACAGGCATTAAATTGGAAAAGAGTAAAAACAGAAGCAGAACAAGAAGAGCAAGTGACGTGGGTCGGCAACTACTTATAACAGTGAATCACAAGTCACTTCAAGGACCCTACATGATATTTGCCAAATTTGTGACTGGAGGCCGACAAATAAGGAACCCTATATGCTATGCTATCCAAGCCCTTGGAAACCATGTAATTTGATTATAAACCCTTGGAAACCATGTAATTTGATTATAAACAAATTCTCAAAGCTACAAGTCAAGATAGCAAATATTTACGTCGCTAACTCTTACTAGCTCATTGGAGGGACTATATATATAATATTTTAGTTTGAATATTGAAAACCATGGTACACGGCTACATAGCTAAAGACTCGACGAATATGGTTCCTGCAGGCTTCATCGATCCATTTCTACAGAAAAGCCAGGAGTGTTCAGAGTCTTTTAATGATTGTGGGGTAACAAGTCCTCCATCGGAGCTGACACAAGGTCTGCATAAAAATTCCAGTTGCACCAGCTAGACGCCACTGCTTGAGTTCTTATGGTCAAGAAACTGAACAGTTTACATCGTAGAGTTACATGTTTTTTTCCCTTTGGGATCATGTTGCCTAACATGGAAGCATCTTGAGTTATCCAAAAGCCTCTTGATTTCATTTTCTATGTAGGATCTGTAACCTAAAGTTGATCAGTAGAACGGGCTCTTCAATATGCGAATAATACTTCCCAAATCATAACTAAAATTTTGCTTCTTTAATTAATTATGAATTTATAATTACACTCTGCAATATTGGATGCATCACTATAATAAAAAGTTTTACGTGTTGGGTAATCGAAACAACCAAAAAAAAAAAGAAAAGAAACAAAAGCAGAAATTAACCAGCTTAAAGGAAGATGCAAGAAGGGTTTAAAAGACTAGACAGTACTACTCTTCTACACTAGCACAGATCCCTAGCGAATATAATTACAATGCAAGCCATGTTTGATAAGATGATCTTTAAATTATAAGGACATATGTATGATTGTATGTTCACGTTGAAAGACTAGAAAGAAAGGCAGTGTGTTCTTGTGGAAGCCACAGATCAATGAGCACGAAATTAGCAGGGAAAGAGGAGTAAAACAAGGTAGGGGCACGAAGGAGAGTTGAGCAATACTTTACTTTCCTTATTACCCTCTTTCATAATCTGTTAAGGCCTTTGAGTTGAAGATAGAATTATATTCAAAGCGATCAAGAATTGGGATTACATCCTACAAAATGTACATGTGATCAACCGAAAGATAGTAAGAGAAAACTCGAGAACCAGAAGTAAAAGATAAGAAACCAATCCTTGGAGAAAGATCAGGAAATTCACTAAATTTGCATATCTTCATTCTATTGTCATATGTATTCCAGCGTGTATGATTTCTTGATAATTTAGAGTTTTATGTACATGAGTGTCAGTGACATAGCATATAGTTGTAACACCACCACAATTTAATATGAATTCCGCTGATTACGCAGAATTTGGAGCGGTGCAACGAACTCAACTCACCCGAATTATATGGCATTTGACGTGAAGCCATGTACACTTGTACACTTCTTTTCAGTCAAAGCTGCTTTTTTGACATCATCATCTATCCAACCGATAAAAAAAGGTTAATTGAGGCAACAAATGCCCTCTTCCATTATTCTCATAAGCATCCATTTATTTAATAAAATGGGACCTTAAAAAATTAGAACGATGAATGCTCGTAGAATAAAGTAAGTACAGAATAACCGAATAGATGATCTGAACTTATTAATTAGAGTGTGTGGGAATATATGAGTAAAATAGTTAACACAACATCGTGATTTGACTTTTATTTTTATTTTCGTATATATGAAATTATTATGTTTTTATAATATTATTTATTTATTATGTTTATATTTATTTAAAGTAAAATAATATTAAAATTATCAAGAAGGGTCCAGCACATACAAACTAGGCAAAAGTTCGTCAACCCGTGTAAAACCCACGTTGAAAGTACATAAATCTCAAAATATACGAATTAATCTTTAACTTTCCTGATTTATTTATCTAAATTTGATAATTTCAAAACTATCATTATAAGACATTTAATATTTAATAAACGGGATTTACTATTAAAAATTAATTAAACATTAAAAAAATTTAAATTCTAATTTAATCTCTTATAAAAAAGTCAATCATGATGATGATAATTACAATTTTGAATTTTATATATTATTTATTTTGATTGATTTATGGTAGTAAAATATTTTACTATTAATTATTTATTTTTAAGTTTCGAAAATTTTAAGAGTTGATATAAATTTATGTGAAAAGTGAATTTTAAATTTAAACATTAGATAACTAATTACAAAAACAATAATAAGAACTCTTGTCTTGCTTTGTTAATAACGTTGTTACGATAGTATTACACGTTTTAACATAATACGACACGGGACTTTTTTAATATTGAATCATTACAACAAGGTATAGACCAAGTGATGACATAATGGTATAGTCCCCGACGGTGGTATTAACGACGGACATTGGATGGTGGCAAGGCCATCGCGGGGAAATGAGCGCAGCTGGTAAAGCACTTGAGAAGACCTTGTTCACAGTCGAACAGGCACTTGACAGGCTTAAATCCTGCCTCAGACCCGCAACCTGTGACACAAGTGGCAAATGTTTTGTCACAATCCAAGAAACACTCTCCGAAAGACGGCCCGTCCTGAGCCTTCACACCGCCACTACAAACTCCCATGAACACCACCACCATCAACACCGCCACACGCCAGACCGCCATCGTTGTATGTATAAGATAAGAGCTCCTAATAGTTTTGGAATCGACAGTGCTCGATGAAATGATGTTGAAGCTCTGTTCCGTGTATATATATCGAAGAAGTGCTAATTCTAGTCTGGGTCTGTCTGAGAGATTTTGCGTCCAAAAATTGCACAACATGCTAAGAGCATGATACTTTTTGGTTGTTGCATTTAATGTTTAAAAAATTTGACTAGTTTAATTATATTAATTAAAATTTTTAAACCTTAAATTTTTTATTTTAATAATTTAATTTTCGTACAATTTTAAAATCACTTATGATATCATAAGAAAAATTTTGTAATAAGGAGATTCTAAATCTTATAATTATAAACATGTTATAATTAACCATTATAATTATAAAACTTTGAGACTCTATAGAAACTCTATAGTACTGCTATTATTATTATTATCATTATTTAAATACTGATTTAAGAATTGTGACAGATGATTAATTGAAAAATAGAGAATCATAAACTAGTGGGCCGGACCCTCCATATTGGTTACACAAATGAGTGGCTAGGTAATTCGGTTGACCCGATTCCAAAACCCTAGATGCTACAAGAAACGTAAAAGATAAACGGTTGAGATGAAGGGGTTTGAAATCCGACGGCCAATATATCTCCTTAAACGCATCTATATGTATCGTTAATCCAAGCCCCCTTCGGTCTCACGAAGCAAAGTTCGAAACTTTTCCCTGCACTTGTGCTTCTCTTACGGAGTTTTTCGGTGCAACTCATAAAGATGGTAAGCCATGAAGATCCAATCTTTTGCGATTTCTTGTAGCGTTGGAAAGAATCTGTTAATGGGTTTATGATTAATTTTGCAGGTTCTCCAAAACGATATAGATTTGCTGAATCCTCCTGCGGAGTTGGAGAAGAGGAAACACAAGCTCAAGCGTCTCGTGCAATCCCCCAACTCCTTTTTCATGGTACAGATTCTTAATTCTCATTGTTGTTTGATTGTCTCTGTATTTTGTTTATCGCTTTCAGAATTTTTGATAAAAAATTACAATTTTCGTTCCAGGATGTGAAGTGCCAGGGATGCTTCAACATGTAAGCTGTTATTCAGTGACATGAGAGATTCGAAAATTTTGAGTTTTTGGTCTGTTGCAATTAAGATTGTTTGATTCAGTTTATA
>JAOQMS010000003.1:6325745-6355628 GCA_027563885.1 Erythroxylum longipes | reverse complement strand
CACTTCAAAGCATTACAACAAATTTTTATTACAACAATTACAACAAAACATTACAACAATCATAAGGGACATTTTATCGAACACCTCATAGGCAATATGTATAATCTCTAACTAATCACAAAACAAATGCATGTTTTCATTATTTACCAACAACAATACATGTAAACAACAAATCAACCAACAATGACACAAAAAAGGCATACAACAACAATAATAACACAAAAATCGACCACCCAAAACACCTACGGTTCATATATAAAAGTTGCGTTTTTTGGAGAAAAAATACACCCAATAGAGAGCTTACCAGAAAACGACACACGATGGGCCAAAAAACGGGTAGAAAACGATGGTGGAAGTAAGGATAATCGCCCAAAACAGATGAAGGCGACGGAGGAGAGAAGAAGAAAAAGAAAATGGGGGGGTGTCGGGTTAAAGACAACGAATAAAACGACACCATTTGGTTTTAAATCAGACGACGTTATTTTATTTATTAAACAGTCGTCAATTATTGATGGAAACTAAATTTCGTCGGTATTTAAATTTATCAATTATTTACCCGCCACGTCTTGCTGCTTAATTTTGCGACAGAACACATTGTCTGTCGGTAAACTACATATCAATTTAATGACGGATGCTATTCCGTCGGTAAATAACTGACACTGAGCCAAATTCACCGTCAGTATTCCCGCAATTTTTACCAACGGGAATGGTTACATCGTCACTATATGTCGTCGGAGATTTTGCGCGAATATACTTTCTTCCACTTTTACCGACGGCAATTGTGTCCATCACTATATCTAAACTTTGATGACGTATTTATTGACGGTCTTTCTTGTTCTGTCGGTAAATTTCTGACACTAATTTATGATTTCCTTGTAGTAAATTGTTATTATGAAACTTGCTCTTAATATTTAAAGCATAGTAAAAAGACTTGTGATCTCAATCATTGAAGATTTTTGGATATAAATCATCCTTGGAGGCATAATAGGAAATCATTCAATGGTGATATAAAGTTGGGAGAATCAACAATACCTCTATTAGGATCTAATGTATTTGAGCTTATTAAAGGGTATCATAATGTGTTTGGGAAGGCAAATAAACAAAAAACACTAAGTGATAATCCTTTGAGGAAGATGTCTATTTTTTTGAATTACCTTACTGGAAGCAAAATGGATGCCAACATAATCTTGATGTGATGCACATTCTAAAAAATGTATATGAAAATATTTTAGGAACTTTGTCAGAGATTTTGGGTGTTACTGACTTTTTAAGGTGGAAAAAACAAAAGAAACTTGTTCAGCAATAACCACATATGGAACAAGTAAGTGAAGGGGATGATATACATGAAAAATGAAGCAGAAGGCTAAATAAGGGAAGTGATTGTTCAAAAAGAGTCTACTTTTCTAAGGTGGAAAGAATTGATAACTAAAATGATGGAATAACAATCTGAACCGTATAAAGATGTAGTAGAAGAAAATGTATATGATATAAGTATGGAAATGGTAGAAATTGCTAGTGCACAATGCAAAGGTAATTATATATTATATTAGTTTAAAAAAATTCTCTTTTGTATACTAACATTAATAATTATTTTGAATATAGAATTTGTGAAGAAGGGGAGAGGTCTAACTTTGCTCCAGGAGGTTCATGTAAGATCCATGGAACAATGTAAACCAAATTTTTTAATGCTCTTAATTAAGAGATTGGTCTCGATGAGAAGACGATGACTGAATTCACACTTTTCTTAGATATTGTGGCTCATAAATAAAATATTGCACCTCTAAACCATGTTAATTGGCAAAAGATTCCCAAAGAACTATTTAGAAATCTGTTAATGTAAGAAATCATTATCTTAATGCTCCTTTCAATTTTGATTTATGAAAGTTGAATAAGTATTTATTACATTGCAGAAGAGATATATTCTGCTATTAGAAGGTAAAGAATGGGCTTTAAAAACTGTTGGAGTTGCTTGGAGACCTTACAAGTGTAGAGTGAAGCAAAAGCATTTCAAACAGTATATGACAGATGTAGAAAGAATTGCCAATCTTCAACTATATAAGCAAAGGAGTCTTTGAGGATCTCATTTCTTATTGGAACCACCCAAATGTGAATGTATGATAATTATTATTACTTTTTACAAATTAGTTAAATAATATATAACTAATATAATGCTTTAATGTGTAGCAAATTGTTGAAACAAATTGAAATGCACACATCTAATCCTAAGAGGTTTGCAAGGATTTATGCTAAGTTGGTAAGTTCTCCAATGAGTTATAATCTATTAAGAAACTGCTTTAATTTTTTTTAATTATAATTGACAATTGTTTCCATGGATAACAACATAAAAGAGAGGATAAAACTCCACTCTCTAATGCTAAAAACTATATTACAATTTATAAAAGAAAGCCTAGAAAAGTGTACAAGCAATCTACTGAAGCTTAAGGGAGAAAATTGTGAGTAATAATAATTTTCTATATTGTTACTACTTTTGTTGATATGCCTAAATTTGTTGCTTATTTGGTGTGTTTCTTATTCTATTTTATTTTATTTTATGTTGTTGATTTGTTCTTCTTGCCAAAATGAGTTATTTATAGTATAACTAGAATTATAGTAGGTTTTTTGTAATCATATATGGTACTTGCATTCAATACTATAAACGCAGATTTTCTTTTGTAGGCTCGCATTGAAGAAGTACAAAAGGAAAATGATAGTGAAAAGCTTGATAAAGTTGTGGCTTATTTGGGAGTGATAAGGCCTGGACATAATAAACTTTTTGGAAGGGGTGTGAAAGCATTTACCATAAAACAAAAAATATGGTGAGTGAAGCCTTGTACAAAGTTCCTAATGAGTATTTATAATCATCAAGAATGCATTAGAAGAAGAGATGAACCAAAAAGTAGAAGTTGAAAAGGAGAGAACGAGAAAGGAATTAGAACAAAAGAATGTTGAACGCTTGGAAATGAAAAGGCAACTATAACAAAATAAAGTTGATAGAGAAGAAATAATGAAACAAATGTTCTCTCTCATTCAATCTCAGCTTGGGCAAGCTAACACCATTGATATAGACATGCTTTGTAAATTGATTACAACTAGTCAATCAAGAAAGGAATCTTCTATTCCTCCAAACCATACATATCAACATAAAGAATATCAGGTAACAATTTCCTTAATTCACTGTTTTTGTATATCATCTTGTTTTTGTGTGTGTTGAGATTAGATGCTTATGTTCATGCTTTCTGAATTTGTTCATATAAAGAACTGAATCATTGCGTTTTTAATTTTTACACTATTTTTTTTTGATTAAATTGACATCATAATAAAGTAACTAGTATTTCATTTTTTAGATATATCAAACTATTTGTGAGCATAGTAGTTTTACAATTCTAATCTACTTCTTGTTTCTTTCTTTCTTTTTTTATAGAATAGTGATGATTAGGAGTGGATAAGGAGCTGCTTGGTGAAGGATTTTGGAGTGCCCATACATATTGGTTTTGTTTAGTATTTAGATTAGTTCACTTATATTTCATATGAAATGGAGGACGATATTGTAGATGAATATTTTAGCTAGTGATTTTTTGCTTTTGTATTTTGAATATGTCCAAAGATTGAATTTTACTAGTCCTTATAGACTATATATTATATATAATTGTAGTTTTTTGTCGTTTACATTTGATAGTATGTATGCAATTAAGATGTACATTAATATTTATTTATTTATTTTAATGTATATATGGATATTGCCTACATAATAATAAGAGTTTGATTTTACGTTAAATAATATTGGTAACGAAAGAATAAATTGTTTTTTCATTATTACAAATTGTTGCCAAAAAAAATTCACTTTATTGCCTTATAAAGACTTAAAAGTGTTGCAATATATATTTAATATTGTTGCTATAGTTTAAAACTAATATGTTACCTTAGTCAAAATTTAAAGCAACATTTTTTATTGTGTTGCCTGATCAAAAAATTATGTTACCTTATACTTATTGCAGTGCCACTTCTTGTAGCAATATGAATTCTGTTGCCTTAATGAAAAGGCAACGATAATTGTACTTATAGCAACACTTTTGTTTGCTGCTTAAAACACTTTCTGTTGTAGTTCTGTGAATATATTTCCTTAAGTATCTTTGCCAAATTGATAAAGGATCCATTGACCTGTTGTTCTGAGTTCACATTTTTGGAGGGTTTGCTAACATCAATTATGCATCATAAAGTATCTTGGAAGGAGCAATAACACAATTGGTTGAACCTAACAATTCAATTAGTGAAAACAAGAAGTTGTAATGGCTACATTGGATGGAGCAAATAGAAACGGTTTGTGGACAATAGAGCATATTGTCTCATAAGATGGCTTGCATAATGTGGCAAAGCAAGCTTTGGAGTCTTGTTGTTGCAAGTCATTGATAGAGGTATGGAATGATCTTATTTTAGTTGTAATAGGATTTGTCAACATCGAGACACAAGAATAAGAAAGAGCATTTTGTTCCATAAAGTTAGTCTTTTTGAATTTCCTGCAAGTAGCCCATTCATGTTGAAATAACAAACGCAAATTCCTCGATGTTTCCAAAATAAAGTGACACAATTACTTAAAGACACAATTACTTAAACCACATGTCAAGAGCACTGTAATCAGTACATTAATAGGAAGACTTTTGTCCAGGAGCTTCTTTGAAGGTGATGGCTCTCTAAGTGAAGTAGCTAAAATTTGTGCATCATCTAGTATGTTTTGATTACTTTGGCAGCTCTACATTCGTAAAAAAAAAACAAGGGAATTCTTCGAACCTATGTGATGTAAGACAAATAGACAAATTATAAATAGTAATTAAAAACACAAAATTAGGAAATATGACTAATATTAGGTTGTTAGAATATTAGGTTTCAAGGTTGAATTTTGGCTAGAAATATAGAAATATTAGAATGTGTAAAACTGGGAATTTAAGGTTTGATTGTTGGGATTTTAAGGTTTAATATGGCTAGAATATATGTTTGAGATGACTGGAATTTTGGTTCAAGTTGTTGGAATCTAGGGAAGAACAAAAAAGAATGAAAGGTGGGAAATTAGGAATCACTCTTAGGATTTAAAAATCACTCTTAGAAGAAAGCATCACAGCTTCTAATTGAAAACTCAAGTTGGTAGAAAAAATCTAGAAAGGCTAAGTACATATATATACATGGTGTTCTTAAAATGCTTATTCTAGTGAGAAAAGGATTTCTAATTTAAATCATATTATAATAAAAATTCTATAATTCCTAAAGAACTTATCTAATAAGGAATCCTAATATAATATAGATTTCAGCCTTTATCTTTGATCAACTCAATTCCCAATCTTCATCCCACTAAATTAAAGCTTGTGATTGATTAATATTTTCTCTTTTATTTCTCTTATAAACTTCAAGTTCTTTTGCATCAATTCTCTCCGACTTGTTTAAAGTCATCCTCGATGTTGAATGTAATAAATATTGATCATATGAGTTTGGACTCAACTTTTGGAATTCAGATTCCAAAAGCCAAGTGCTATTAGAAATTGATCTTCCTTTCCACTTGACAAGAAATTGTTAATATCTTCCATCTCTAATAACTACAATTTGTTCATCAAGAACATCTTCTATCTCCTCTTTAAGATGGTGGATGGTTGGAATTCTTATAGCTACAGTAGGGGATTGTTCATCATTTTGTCCATGATAAATAGTTAAATCCACAACATTAAAGGTAGGACTTATTTCCATGTCACGTTGCAACTCCAAAATATAAGCATTAGTACTTATCTTCTTGATGATCTTATAAGGTCCAACATTTTGTAATGAAGTTTCTTATATTTCCCTTTCTGAAAAAAAACTCTGGACGAAACCTAACCATCACCTTATCCCCTTCATAGTATTCCATTAATCGACGATGTTAATTAGCATGTTCTTTATAAGACAAGTTACTGATTGTTATCTTTCATCGTATCTCATCAAAGATGTCCCTCATGTATTGCGCAAAACCTTCAACTTTAACACTAACTCTTGTTTGTGATAAAGGAAACAAATCAATAGGCTTCCTTGGTTGAACTCTTGAAACCTATGTTTTAAAAATCAGACCGGACATCAAACCAATCAAGTAAAAGGTTTAAGATTTAAAGGTCTAACCACTATTAAACCGTTATAAAACAGGCTTATAATCAAAGAAGTAAAAATTATAAGAAAAAGTAAAATATAGTATAAAATAAAATACTTTAAAATTTAAAATAAAAATAAAAATAAAAATAGTGTTTTTGTATTGTCATTTATTTAAAAAATAATAAAAGTTGAAATATGTTTAAAGAAAGTGAATAAAAAAGAATCTAACTTTATTTTAACTTTTTCTAATATCCTTTAAACATAATTATTTATAGTTTAAATATTATATTTTCACACATTCTTAAATTATCTTAAGCAAAATTACTTATATATATTAATTAATAATTCAATTTATTACAAAAATTTATAATAAAAATAAGAATTAGTTTTTAATAATAATAATTTAAAATTTTTAATAAAAGTATAAAGAGATAAATAAAGAACCTAAAATATGATAAATACAATTTATTAGTGGGATTAAATAAATAAAAATAGTCATTTATTTTTAAAAATAATAACTTTTAATTAAAATATAAAGAGATAAATATAAATTTGATAAATATAATTTATTAATTGAATTGTATAAAAGAATTAAAAAAAGTGAAAACTTTGGTATAGACAATTTGCAACTCTAAAAGAAAAGAACAACTTCAATTAATACACTTCGTGCATTGTGAAGCATTAATTGCATTTTGAAGCAATTAATGCAAGTTTAGAGTATTTATAGGTTGGTGTGTAAAATTTGTTGGTGGACTCTACATTTTAACAGATTTTCAAACCACTTTATGGGTCTTTCAAGAATCGGCCAAGTTTTTTAGAAAACCATCCAGTTTATTATTTAACCGACCAATTTCTTCTTATAAGAGGCTATTAACTTAAACCGAACTAGAAATCAGGCCGGTTCATGTTTATTTCGATTGAACTGGCCGATCTGATCCAGTTTTAAAAACAATGCTTGAACTATCTCAGAAGGGCTTTTACCAATAGACCTATTAATAGAACTGTTGTACGCAAATTATACCATAGGAAGAATTAGGTCCCAACTTTTCACGTTGTCTACAACCAAACATCTTAAAAAGTCTCCCAAGCTTCTATTCACCACCTATGTTTGTCCATTGGTTTAGGGATGGAAAGAACTTGAAAATTGAAGCTTAGTATTTAATGTTTTCTATAAAGTTCTGCAAAAATAGCTCATAAACTTTATGTCACGATCAGAGACAACGGTTAAAGGTAATCTATATAGACGTACAACCTCTTTGAAGAAAATTTTAGCAATATGGATAACATGATAAGTCTTGACCAATATAGTTGTAAATGGTTTCATAACCAAACCACATGGCTTTTCTACAAAATAGGCATCAAGAATGTACCTATTGGTGCTTCTTGCAGTCAGATGCATAAACTTGCCATCATTGTTGAATTTTGACTTTGTAAGTGGACTTATAGCTTCTCCTTTATTCCTATATTGTACTAATTGTGTATCTTCGTTCAAGTGTACTTCTCCTTCATTAGCTGCTATACACAATCTTCATCATCAACACTAAAGACATCATCAAGTTTTGAATTATCAAGCTTCGGAACTCTAAGGAGTTATTGGTTAATCTTTTCAGCCCCTTGTTTTGTTATATGAGCTTGTTGTTCGATTCTGTTTGACTATTGCCTTATTGTTTCTGCCTGTTGTCCGTGTGTTTTGATTTGTTGTTCAGGAGTTTCAACCTATTGTTCAGGTGTTTCAACCTCTAGTTCAGGCATTTCAACTTTCTCCTTAAGTCTTCGAACTTGTCATTCAGTTGTTTCAGCTTTAGAGTTTGTCAAAGGATCCACTTCGTTCTGTTTTTCTACGTTGTCTACCTTCATAGGCTTTAAAACTATCTTCTTTCAATGAAATATAAAATAATAGGTGTTAGCTTTTCTGAAGTGTTGAACATCTCGATCATAAAGCCACGGTCACCTGAGTAACATGTGAGATACTTTCATACGAATGACATCACACCAAACAGAGTCCTCGTATATTACTAATTTGAAAGACACCAAACACTTCAAGCAATTGGTATAGTACTATCATCTACCCAAGCAACTTTGTAGGGATTCAGATGTTTCTCCGTGACTAAATTCAATCACTTCACCATGTTCTCCGATACCACGTTCATACTACTTCCTCCATCAATGATAAGCTCGCATACTTTATCTTTGCATCTAACTTGAGTAGTACGAAGCCATTCTTCTTGTTCTTCTACTTTAAGGGTTGTAGGTATGCATCTCACTACGTTGAGATTTGTGGAACTAGTTAGTTCATCATTAGAGTCTCCTTCTAACTCCTCTCTAGCTTCGTTCTCACATACATACTTATTAGATTCTTCCTCTTCTTTTTGGATTTCACTCTCTCCTATCTCAACATCAAGTGTAGTTTGTTGTCTGGTATTATTTCTAAGCTAGTTCTTGAAGCACCTTGTGATCGAGGATCAATAAGGTCCAATTTTGCTATAACTTGAAAAATATCTTATTTAGCTCCTGGTTTCTGAATATTCCTTTATATGCCCTTTTGCTACCTATCACCATCGTGAACTAAAGCTTTGATACCAAACTAATGTAGAAGAAATAGAATAATTATGAACTACTAATTAAAAGCACAAAATTAGGAAATATGACTGATATTAGGCTATTGGAATATTAGATTTCAAAGTTGAATTTTAGCTAAGAATGTAGAAATTTTAGATTTTGTAAAGCTAGAAATTTAAGATTTGATTATTGGAATTTTAGGCTTTAATATGGCTGGAATATAGATTTGAGATGACTGGAATTTTGGCTAGGGTTGTTGAAATTTAGGAAAGAACAAAAAAGGATGAAAGATAAGAAACTAAGAATCGTCATAGGATTTAATAATCACGTTTAGAAAAAAGCATCACACCTTCTAATTAAAAACTCAAATTTGTAGAAAAATTTCAGATTGCATGCTATTAATGAAAGGCTAATTAAATATATATATAATGTTCTTAGAATCCTTATTACAAAAAAAAAGGATTTTTAATTTAAATCATATTTTCGCTAAAAAATAACTAAGATATCATATCAAAAATATAATACTATAAGAATCTTAATATAATATGGATTTCAGCCCTTTTATCTTTGATCAACTCATTTCCAATCTTCATTCCACCAAATTAAAACTTATGATTGAACCTTTCATTTTTTTATTTCTCTTATAAACTCTAATTTCTTTTGCATCACTGTGCACTTGGCACTGTCGGAAGAGTATATAAGACGATCAGTTCCAGTCGTCGTCAACTAGCGTTCAGCGTTCAGTGTCCAACAACATGCATGAAAATCGTATGAAAATATTTTACGTGGTAGAATAAATACGTGCAGACATTCATAGGAAATATATGTGGCGGTGACCCAAACGCACATCGACAGAAATAGGAGAAAAAGTTGTCCGCTGGTCGACGACGAGGAAAGAAGAAAACACCGGCAAAGCAGGGGTGGGTCTCATCAACTAAAAGCTTTTTGAAAAAAATCAGATCCTGAATTTAAAAAAAAAGGTTAATTATCGATATCAATATTACTAATATCGATAATACTGTATAAAATAAGAAGAATTAGGTGAACTAATTCCTAAGCATATCCTATAATGAGGACAAAACATTCAACGGAGAGAGGAAAAAGGCATCAAGTTACAGTGATAGCTTTTACTATCCAGAGGATTTACAATCCTAATTCTCGTTTAGTTTTGATAATAAAGTTTACCGCTATCAGCCGGATTTCACATTAGCAGTGGGCCGGTCGTGTTAAAGAACTGTTAAAACTCTGATATAATTAGAGGTTTTGTCAGTTTGAAATTAGATTCGAGATGTCCCGAAAACATTAGATTCCTTTTTAATCACTTTCAAACCTTAAAGTTCAGTTTTCAAACGACTGTTTTCTCCATAACTAAATTGTAATGATCACCCAAAACAGTCGCTTTCAGATAAAGTTCGCCTTCATCTGTTTGCGTGGAGAAACGGCTGAAGTTAGCGTTTAGATGGTGTGCTTTCTGAGTGGTCGTGGCTCTTCAGCCGTAATGAAATTGCTTAACCCATGTAATTCTTCTTATTCAGCCGTAATGACATTGCTTAACCCCTGTAATTCGTCTTATATATTCAGCCGTAATGAAATTGCTTAACCCCTGTAGTTCGTCTAATCGTTAGTATGTTATAATTTTTGCAATGCGATTAGAAGGTAGAACAATCTATCTTTAATGCTTTTACAAAAATAAAATGAAATAAATACTTAATTTTTAAATAAAATAGGTAATATTAGAATTAATAGATTTTTAATGCAATGACGACAAATATTCATTCATATTCTAGAAAAATGAGACATGATTTTAATATTTTACTATATTAAAAATTAATTTATGAGTTCCTAATTTAACGACATATTAGTCAAACATTAGCAATTTTGAGTACTTTTGACGTATCAAACTAGACATAACTGGGGCTCTGGTACCGTTATTAATTAGTTATAGAGTATGTGCTGACGACTAGCACAATTTCTTCTTGACAACCCTTTCATGGCCCAGTTGGAGGATGTGGAATTTTATTTGATCTTGTCGTGTTTTATTATATTAGATTTATAAGGGACCTGCAACTTTCAAACGTACTTGATTGAGATTAGTGTCATACGATATATAATATATTATGTAGTTTCAGTCGTGGCATCGAATTGGTGGGACGATAAAGAACAAATCACTTTGTGGCCTTGTGCTGTTTCTATGAAGGATCATCATATTGAAAAGCGTGGATCCATCCCGAGGGTCTATGATTATAATGAAGTTTAACCGTAATTTAAAACCTTATTTATCGCAGTATAAAAGTTATTTTACTAGTCAGGTAGAATGACTGGAAACGGCTAATGTGAATTTGTTTTGACGGCAAAACGAGTTGCCATTGTTGACCCACTTTTAGTTTTTATAAAGCAAAACACAGCAAATGCAATTACGAACGTATCTCCTGTACTTCGGTCATCGATGGTGTCAACCCTACCTTTCTTTATTTATAGTCAATCCTAGAAATGCTTCGCAATGACCATTCTATATCCATTTAAGAGATGCTTCTTAATTCGCAGCTCCCTAGTTTCTGATTTCATTCATATCCTGTGAGCCTTCTTCTGTACGTTTCGTAACCACTGAACTAACAGTGAAGCTTTATCACCAGGGTAGTCATGTCATCTTCATCAGCACGAACGGGAAGACAACGACAACGTTACGACGATCAGTTCAGGCTTGTAGCAGGGTATGTCTGTTCCCTCATTAAATCCCACTTCTGTTTTCTTTTTATTCATTTGAGTTACTGATTGCTAAACACAAAAGGATAGATGCTAACAATTTTCCAAATGATGTAAACTTATTTTGTTATACAAACGCAGACACCTGAATTTTAAAAAGGCGGAACCATAATTTAAAATTGTGGGTTGCAGATTATATTGCAGTTATAATGTTGTGATAATTACGGACAACACAAACATATTATAAAAAACAACCGTATATCAGCACTCAAAGGGATACGGTACTGTCTTTAAAGAAACGTAGTTGCAGCTTTTCTAGGAAACATCGGCTACTTGGAGGATCAACTTTTCCAATTGTTCTCCAATGGAAAATTACCTAGTACTTTTGTTAGGGTATAAGTCAAAACACTGAGATGTTTCAAAGTCAATTTGCATTGGTTGGGCTTTTTTACGTCATATAATTACACAAGTTTGAAGTTTTCGACTCTGATCTTCTTTCCATTGGTAACAACGCAAATAATTTCTAAGCACGCTTTCCAAGATAGTTGGTTTGGAATAATATGTACATGTCGTACCGGAAAGAAGCAAGTTAACTTGTGTGTTCGGCAGCTGACTTTGGAAATCTAATTGGCAAAATTCAATGGTTGACATTTTGTAATAGGAAATATTGGCAGATATGTCGTGCATTACCCCATATTAATTCTAAACGAGAGTGATGGATTCAACTGTCTATTATGAACTTCGATCTCGTATCTCTGTCCGCATTATTCAGTAGGATGCAATTCATTTTTAGTCAATTGATTAATTGGCACTCTGTCGGTAGTCCTATCCTGTAAATGAGACTTCTTAAACTCTGTTTAAGGTTGACTAATATGCATAGTCCCTTCCTTATTAGGTCAAAATATGATGATTGATTGTGTAATCCCTTTTCCATTTTGTCCGAACAAAGAGGATTATATAAAATTTTTTATTTGACCAAACCGTGAAAAAAGTTGGAGCCTTGAAATAATCAATAAAGTTGTCTTTTTGTGAACATAAAGTCACAAATTCAAGTCATAGAAATAATCTTTTTGTAAAAATACAAAGAAAAGAGAGAGTCACTCCAAACTCTTGCAAAGTAGAGAGTTTTGTGTACTAAATATGTTGACTTTTTGTGAAAAAAATGTAAGACATATTTAAAGAAAGAGTGATCTATATATGATACTAAAAAAGAATAGCATATCTTATTCAAAATCTCAAGATAATGGAATATGTATCTTTTATTATACAATACACTTTTATGTTCCTTTTATTTAGGATGCGAGATGATTCCTGTGCTCTTTCAACATTAAGTTGACCAAGTTGTGATGTTTATTGTTTGAATAAAACCGGTAGGTGTATTCCTTACAAGCTTGTGGTTGAGAAGGATAAATATTCCAATGTGGAGAAAGACATTATTGTTCTCATGATTTCAACTCCAAGTCGAGAAGATCTTGTCTTCCCGAAGGTATTAACTTGCTGCAAGCTATTTCTAAT
Organism: Erythroxylum longipes; assembly: GCA_027563885.1. Taxonomy (NCBI): domain Eukaryota; kingdom Viridiplantae; phylum Streptophyta; class Magnoliopsida; order Malpighiales; family Erythroxylaceae; genus Erythroxylum; species Erythroxylum longipes. The sequence goes on along the minus strand of JAOQMS010000003.1, from coordinate 6,342,749 downwards.
CTAAATTTCTGGCATCTTTATTCTCGTTCATAACCTAGCTCCTAACCTAGTAAGTAAAGAAAATATGTTATAATCTGAAGTAAGAATGACAGTATATTGTTGCCTCTGCATGTCTCCATTAATTTCGATGTCGATACGTAACATTATTAGGGTGGATGGGAGGACGATGAGACCCTTGATCAAGCAGCATGCCGTGAGGCCTTGGAGGAAGCTGGCGTGACGGGAATAATTGGTGTAGGTCATCTCTTTATTTGCCCTACGAATACTTTCTCAATTTTTTCTCGATTCACAGACATTATCATGTGCAGGAGAGATAGCAACCATGGTACAATAATTAGAACCGACTATGAAATATTCAATTGAGTTTTGTTTGATTGATGGAAAACCAAATCAATAACTTACATTTCCATTATGCAGAGTCGTCTCTCTAATGATTATTACAAATTAATTAATTAGTAGACAAGACAAACCTGAATTAATGCATTTTTATCTCAAAGTTAGAAAAATAATACTAATCTTGCATAAAAACGACTTTATCTAATGGCTCGTTCAAGTTATTTTATAAGTTTATATTTTTCATGAGTTTAATTTCTAAAACTAAATTTAAAAATTTGTGATTAAACTGTGTTGTAGTACTTCTCAATTAATCATTAGCCAAAGTAACTTTTAATTTTTACTTCCAATTCTTGTCAAGGGAACAAAAGCCTATAGTTTGTCTTATATACATGATTTTGAGATTTACCAACATCAATTGGCAGCTATGTGTACGTTTACTCCCTCACTTTAATGGCATGTCTTGACATAATTGAACCGACAAAGCTTATTATGTTCAACAATTTCTTGCACCTAGCTAGGTTAAAGTACTTGAAATTAATTGTAACTATATGATCATCTAATTAATTAATCAACAAGACTAAATTGCTTCCCACTTCTCATCAGGAACAATCACTTGGAGTATGGGAATTTCAAAGTAAGAGTAGCCAGAAAAACAAAAACTCTCATCAAGGAGGTTGTAGAGGCTATCTGTTTCCATTGGAGGTAACTCAGGAGCTGGATCAATGGCCAGGACAGGCTACTTACAATAGGAAATGGGTCAGCACCGCTCTTCCAATGCATATATAGTTTATATGTTTTATTATAAATTATCATCAGTAAAATTTAAGTAAAAATACCAAATAGAAATATAACAAAAACAATTATAAAATCATTCAATAACTTTTATGCACCTTATTAAATTGTAAAACTACATTAAGAAGTGATAGTTGTTTTTAAACATTGTAGATAATCCTTTACATTGATTTAAATTAAATTATAAATAATGTAAACATAATCTCTTATATGATACTTACGTATAGGATTATAAAATAGCAATGGTGATCAAATTAATTAGTCAAAAGTTTGAACCCCATTGTTAAGGTATTTTAATAGTCCTACACAATAATTATATTATATCCATTAAAAATATTAAATCTCTTTAAAAGATAACAAATAGAAATAAGAATTTTAATAACTTTATTTGATTTAATTATAAAATAAAAGAACAAGTTATTATAATCCACAGAGAAAAAAATCTTGTTTATAAATATCAAAAAGCTATGGTAGTTCTTCATACTACATTTCTTTATGTTATAGTCTCTGAGATACATAGCTACAAATTCCTTTATAAACATATAATGTTGAGAAAATATTGATTAATTGCAGCTAACCATCAAGGATGCGTATAAAGTGTGCCGGTACGATTGGATGAAGGATGCTCTAAAGAAATTTGAAGCAACTATGTCTCTCAAGGGCAAGGAGGAGTGTGTATAGGGCAGACTTTGTTATCAACAGGGATATCCTCTGAATATTGTAATATGACAATATGTATAGCGTTCCGTAAGTTCTCTAGGATATATCAGTAATGTTGGTTTATGTCTAGCAATCAATTAGTTGGTTGTTGTTTAATAATAATTAAAGAAATTTTTTTATCTTATACACTACAAGAAAATCATAAATTAGTGACGGAAACTTACCGACGGAACAAATATCATAGCTAATTAGAGACGGAAAATTAATATCTGTCGGTAAAATTGTCATAAAAAATTCGATTTTGTGACGGACAAAATTTTCGTCAATAAAAGTGGAGGAAAAATATCCCGGCAAATTTTTTGACGGAATATAGCGACAAAAATATCATACCTGTCGGTAAATTAGGCGGTCACGCTTGCCGCAATAAACTAACATCGAGGATTTACTGACGGATATATTTTTCGACAGTATAACCGCATCATCGATAAATTTACGCGGAAATGATTGGTTCAATAATCAGCGTTGGGTGTTACCGATGATAATGTATTCCGTCAATGAATTCTAGACTGTCTGGCCACTCCGTCGTTAGCTTCAGATTAGTCATTTTAAAAAATAAAAAACGACATTATTTGGTTTAATACTAAACAATGTCGTTTCAGTTCGGGTTAAACTTACCCCAAACCTTCCCCCCTCGTTTTCTCCTCTGTTATTTCGCTATTTTTTCTCCTTCCTTGCCGTCACACATCTGCAGCTTCTCCTCGCTGCCGTCGTCGCTCCTCTCCTTCCTATCCTCGCTCATCGTCGTCGCTCACCCGCGTCATCTTCTTCCTTCACGTGCCTCAGTGATTTCTTCTGCTTGTCGGTTAAAGTAAGTGGGTTTTGTTATTTACTGGGTTTTTTTGTACTTGGTTTAATTTGGGTATTTGTTTGTGGTTTGAACCTCCCATTTGAACTTACTGCATTTTTAATGTAAATGGCCTGCATTTTTAGGTTTCATCAGCTTCTTACACTAAGATGACTTATATTCGGGATTTTGTGTGTAAAGGAGTTTTAGGAGATATTGGGTATCTAATTTTAATTCTATGTCATCCAAGTAGGTTACTCTCTCCAATTTCATGGTCGTAGTCTATAAGGTTCATTATTGAGCTTTAATGAGTAGGAATTGTTGATTATGTACTACTATTATAGAATTGTAAGGATATTAAATTGGAGTTGTGGAATTTGTGTTAATTGTGATAGATTATGCCAAATATTATGCTTTACGTGATTGTTGGGAGTGTTGAAGAGATGCAGTTAATGAATGAATTAGTAGGGAGAAGTTAATAAAGTATATGATGAAGTTGGCATATTTGACTGTATGTGTTGAAAGAATGGCTATAACTATCAAAACAAAGGCTAGCAGGAGTATTCTTTGTCTTCTTTGACATCACCCCCTCTAGATGACATTATGAGGTTCATCAACTAGGAAAATAAATAATGGTATAACAATTGGAGCAAGAATAATATGCTCATAGAAATGATCATAATCTTAAATACTGATAGGGTCTTTCGTATCATTTTTTATTTTTTTAAATTATGTGTTTATGTTCTCACTAATTGGAGCATGAGTTTATGCATGATTCTTAGTGAAATTGATTAAAAATTTAGTGCATAATATGAGTAAGTGAATACTCTACAAAATTTGACTTTGTGAATTCTAGAAAATTAAATTTGTTAATTAATTATGCTTTGATTTGACCTGAATGATCATTTGAGAAACTTTAGCCTTTATGTAACATTTTATTTCTTATGTGGATGTCTTCTTTAATGTTAAATTTCTAGAACTTGAATATCATTTTTTCAAGATTAGATGTAACATATGTATAAGCATTAAAATGATAAAGATGCCTTGAGCCAAATTGCCTACCCTTTAATACATTAATCTATTAGTAATCCCCCATTGAGCTTAATTAAAAATTATATCCTTTTTCTTTGTTACCCTTTCTTAAAAAATACCTTGAGTCTAAAAGAAAAAGAAATTATTTACTTCTTAATTCATGATTAGTAGAGATTTTACTTATATTGTGATGCCTTTGGTAATAGGTAGCAATAAGATTAATGTAGGGGAGAAGGTGAAATGTATAATGATAGCATAAAAAGGAAAATTTTATATTAATCCAAAAGGTGTAGAAAAATGTGAAAAAAGATGAAATAAAGTTTTAAAAATTGACTAGCATAGATTCTTGTATTTGAGAAGAATGAAGAAAGAATGGTGGTTGCAAGAATATAAGGAGATAGTAGAGTGAGGATTAATGTTTCTCTTAATTTATTTGTTATCGTTATACTGTTTATAATTTTTTTCCTATTCCCTTCTTTGGTTAGCCTACTTAGCCATTTAGCCTCATTATAACCCTATTTGAAGTCTTTTTAATTTTTCTTGTATATATCTATTTAAGTAGTGGAGATTGGATGATTTTCAAACTGATGGTAAATTCACTTTCATAAGAAGATGATGACAACATATCACTCAAATTTCAAACACTTGTGTGAATGAGTGATATCTTATGAGAACAAACCTTATTCATTCCAAAAGTCATATCGAAACTAATTTTTCTTTCCATTCTATACCATTATTTTAATAGCAGAATTCATATCCTTTCTTAACTTTAGAATCTGATTAAAGGACTAAGAAAAAGATTGGTTTACCTTGATGACCCAGATTTTATTATATAAGTATGAACACATTTAACCTATATTGATTAAGCATCAATGAATATCTTCCAAATTCTTTTAGCCAGTTGCATTTTGTTAGTATCCCTTATTGTGGTTCTTGTCATCACCTTATTGTTAGGTTCTTGAAATTTTTCTTTATTTTGTGATGTTGTTAATTGCAGGCTTAGTTTATTATAAGGAGTGTATGATTTGGTTTTTCTTATCTTATTCTTCTTAAATGTATTGTGGTTGATTGTTGGAAGTTTTTGTTTTTGTACTTTTCAACATTCTTTGAAGGTTTAAATAGTAATGATGTATAAGTGGAAGGTTTATGGATTTTAGGATGTACGTATTAATAGTGATGATGTATTTTTATTCAGGTTCTGAAATCCTAATGGTGTAAAGAAGGTATTGCAAGTAGCTCCATGGCATGTTAATAATAAATTTATTCTACTGCAGGCTTAGAGGCATTTGGTCAAATATATTTCATTTGGTCAATTATTGATGATTTGGGTTTTCCTTATCTTATTCTTCTTGAATGTATTGTGGTTGATTGTTGGAAGTTTTTGTTTTTGAACTTTTCAACATTCTTTGAAGGTTTAAATAGTGATGATGTATAACTAGAAGGTTCATGGATTTTAGGATATATGTATTAATAGTGATGGTGTTTTTTTAATTCAAGTTCTGAAATATATTTCATATTCTTGTGTAAATCAATTATTGATGATTTGGTCAATTATAGTTGGCATAAACTATTAATATGAGAGGGTTTTTTTAATTCCTTTCGAGTTCAAAAATTAATTATAAGAGTAAAACGAAAATTTTTTCCCTTTGATTGCTTTCTCAATTAAAATTTCCCTTTGAGTGGCTCTCCTATTTTTCTATGTTTTGTTGTCATTCTTCTTTTGATTGTTGAGGGCATAAGCTAAGACCTGATTTGGGTGGTTGGTGGTTAGTGTGAAATTTGTGGGATTTGGTGATTATGAACTTCTATTTAGTGCTTTGCTGCAAGAATTTTTACATATGATCTAAGTCACAGATATGCTCATTGATTCAACTTCAAGATGTTAGTTCGTTTCATATTATATGATTTAAATTCCTTTTTTAGGAATTGAAGCTTGGAGATTTATATTTAGGCCTCACATCACATTGGTAATTGGAGCAAAGCTTGTTCCATTAAGAAAACTAAGGATATTGCCTAGTATTATTTCTTCAATTTTGTATTAGTTTCATCTAATATGTCCTGGGATATATGTGTGCTAGGTTCAATGATATAGTCATTGATGAGTTTTTATGTTCTTTAATATTCTAACTATTTATATTTGGGTTAGATTTGAATCATTGATGAGTAGATGTATGATTACATAAGCATTTATTGTATGTGGAATGAGTTTGAGATCTTATGGATGATTTAAGGCATAATAAACCCCTAGAATAGTATATAGGCTGGAAACTCGTGATGCAGTTCCCACGAGGCTTATCAGTAAAAAATTCCACGAGCCTAGAAATCACAGCGAGAACTTGTTTTCTTGATCACAGGTGTAAACAATGCCACATATCATAGTTTTGAAATTAATTGTAGGTCATTAGTTCGATCGATTAATACTTCAACTTCGATATGATTAATGCAAACTTAGTATTAACACAAGTAATTAATACGTTTTATAGACAAGACAAATTCTTTACACAATAAACCCCTAGAATGATATATAAGCTGGAAACCCATGATGTAGCTAAGGCTTATCGGTGAAAAATTTCACGAGCCTAGGGGTCACAGCGAGAACTTGTTTTCTTAATTCACAGGTATAAATAATTCCACGTACCATAGTTGTGAAATTAATTGTCAGTCATTAATTCGATCGATTAATACTTCAACTTCGATGTGATTAATGCAAACTTAGTATTAACACAAGTAATTAATACGTTTTATAGACAAGACAAATTCTTTACATAATAAACTCCTAGGACGGTATATAGGCTGAAAATCTATGATGCAACTCCCGTGAGGCTTATCGGTGAGAAATTCCATGAGCCTAGGAGTCACAGCGAGAACTTATTTTCTTGATTCACAGGTGTAAGCAATGCCACGTACCATAGTTTTGAAATCAATTGTAGTGATTAATTCAATTGGTTAATACTTAGGGAATGTTGTGTAAAGTTTAGATGTTCTGTAAACTTTGGAGGACGTGAATGATACTAACTATGGAATCACTATTTGAAATTAACAGTTTTGCAGAAATGAGTGATGGTGATAGATTTTGGATGTATAGACGATTAACACCTGATGATTTCATTAATCCTGAGTTTGTTAAGGGATTTGAAGCTTTTATTCATTATGCATGTTCTCAACTAACATATATAGATGGTCTAAAGATCGGATGTCTATGTAAAAAGTGCAAACACATTTGTTTTCTTCCTATTGATGAAGTGAATGGGCATTTGTTAAGAAAAGAGTTTGTTCCAAATTATTTTGAGTAGACACAACATGGAGAACCATTTATTTGTAGCACCTCAAAGGGTAATGAAGTACAATCGTTAGTGAACTTAAATGAGTTTAAAGGGGGATTAGATTTAGAACAAATAATGTGGATGCAAATGAAAATCCTTAATTACAAATAGTTTATGATGTAGCTGGTCATACCTTTCAGGAAAATATAGAAAATCTTGAAGAAGAACCAAACCCACATGCAAAACAGTTTTTTCACTTACTACACTCAGCTGACCAAGAACTCTGGCCAAATTGTGAGACAATGACTTAATTGTCTTCAACTGCACGAATATTGAACATAAAGTCTGAAGGGCATATTTCTGATCATAGTTTTGATAAAATTCTTGGATAGTATAATGAATCATTGCCTCTTGATCATACAATAGTTGATAGTTTTTACAATATGAAGAAAATTATTAGGGGTCTTGGTTTGCCTGTTCAAAAGATTGTTGCAAATTAGGATGTATGTTGTATTGGGGAGATGAAGTGGAATTACAATAGTGTAAATTTTGTGGTCAATCTAGGTTCAAGCCTAGAAAGCGTTATATGAAACATAAATTAGTACCTTGGAAGCAGATGTATTATTTCCCGTTAATTCCGAGACTTCGAAGACTATATGCTTCTGATATTACTACATCTCACATGAGATGGCATAATGAACGCCAACAGGAAGATGGAATAATGAGTCATCCATTAGAAGCACGGGCATGGAAACATTTCAACGACACTCATTATGAGTTTGCAGTTGAAAGTCGAAATGTTAGGTTGGGATTGTCGACGGATAGATTCCAAAATTTTGGTCAATCTGGTCAGCAATATTCATCGTGGCCAATTATAATTACTTCATATAATTTGCCTCCATGGATGTGTATGAAAGAGGCATATATATTATTGACAGTGATTGTGCCAGGGCCTACAAATCTAAAGCATAAAATTGATGTATTCTTACAACCATTGATATCTGAATTGCAGCATCTTTAGGAATATGGTGTTGAGACATATGATATGTCTTTGAAACAAAATTTTGTGTTGAGAGCAGCTTTGATGTGGACCATTAGTGATTTTCCGGCATATGTCATATTATCTGGATAGAGCACAGCAGGGAAATTGGTTTGTCCTTATTGTGGCAATGATTCTGATGCGTTTTATTTTCCAAACGAGGGTAAAATATGTTGGTTTGACAGCCATAGAAAATTTCTTCTTCCAGATCATTCATTTAGATGCAATAAACAAAAGTTCATTAAGAATAGGATGGTAAAAATACCTCCTCCCCCTCACAAAGCTGGTGAAGAGATATTGTAGGAGATTGAAGAATTAGGCTTGCTGAAAGTTACAAAATTTGAAGCTGATGAAATTAATACAAGCATTAGTAAAAACTTTGATTGGAGAAAACGAAGCATCTTTTGGGATTTGCCATATTGGAAAACTAATTTGATACGTGATAATTTAGATGTGATGCATATTGAAAAAATATTTTTGACAATTTGTTCAATACCATAATGAATATTGAAGGGAGGAAAAAAGACAATGCAAAATCACGAACTGATTTGAAACTTTTTTATAGAAGGAATGAGTTATATAAAGATCTTCGCACAGGTAAATATCTGAAAGCATGTTACACTTTGGTCAAAAAACAAAAGGAAATATTGTGTGAATGGTTAAAAAGTCTAAAGTTTTTTTTATGGTTATGTTTCAAACTTGGTAAAGTGTGTGGACATGAGGAAGTACAAATTATTTGGGATGAAAAGCCATGATTGTCATGTGTTTATGCAAAGGCTAATTTCAATTGCATTTTGAGAGTTGCTACCGAATAAGGTTTGGGAAGTAATAACATAATTAAGTTTGTTTTTCAAAAGCTTAACATCATCTGAAATCAAGTTGGCTAAAATGGAAAAACTAGAAAGGGAAATTCTAGTAATTTTGTGCAAGTTAGAAGAGATTTTTCCTTCAAGCTTCTTTGACTGTATGAAGCATCTACCTGTGCATTTAGCAAACGAGGCTAAACTCAATATTAATGGATGTATCCATTTGAGAGCTAATTCAACAAAAATGATTGTAATTGAAGTAACAACATGTTTTAATAACTAAATTGGTATAACCCTATTTGCTAATATAGGTATTTGCATCACTTGAAGAAAAATGTCAAAAACAAGGCTAGAGTTGAAAGTTCGATATGTAATGCTTATTTAGTGGAGGAAGCTAGTATATTTTGTTCACATTATTTTGAGCCGCATGTTTACACAAGAGAAAGAAAAGTTCCTCATAATGACGATGGAGAAGGAACAAGTAATGCTGATAGTAACTTATCCGTTGTCACATATCCTGGATGAACATATGGACGTTTAACAAGAAGAACGTTAATTGAGGAAGAAATTGAGGCTGCACATGGTTACATTTTATTTAACTGTTAAGAGGTTCAACTTTTCATGCAGTAAGTTGAAATTGATTATTTGGGTTTTGAAATTTAGTGTTTTTCATAACTGAAATACATAATAATGTTTTTAGATTATACGAGGAATTGTTATGCAAGCTAATGCCCGACAAAACACAAGATGATATCAATAAAGAAGTTAGAAGACACTTTCCTCGATGGTTCGAAAAATATATAAGTTTTCACTTATAAATATTGAAATGATTGAATTATAAGATTTAAGTGTTCAAATGACATTATACTGTTTAATATGATAATTTCTTTTATGTAGGCCTTAGAAAATCCAATAGAGAATAAGTTCATATGAGATCTTGCGAAGTTACCTTTGAGAACTGTTAAATTGTATCCGGTGTATTTTTTCAATAGATGCAAATATCATACAGACCATTATGGTCATAGCATGGCAATAATAAATAATGGAGTTTGCATACAGGGATAATTGATGGATTACTATGGTAAAATTATTGAGATACTTGAACTTAAGTACCCTGCATTGCCAATAAAGTGAATTGTGATATCAAAGAGTGACTGGTTTGATCCAACTCCAAATGTTGGTACAAAAGTGCATAACCGATACAATCTAGTTGAAATCAACAAGCGAAGAAGATTTAGACAGTTCGAACCTTTGTGTTGGCAATGCAAGCGATCCAGGTGTATTATGTCTCTTTTCTCATCTTACGAGGAGATAAGTCATATTTGTTGGTCGTTTGCAAAGTTAAACTTAGAGGTGTTTTTGAATCATATGGAAAAGGAGAACAAAGAATTGAAAGTGAAGCATTTCAAGAATAAGTTTTTGAAATAAATGCATGTGTCATATATGAGGTTAATCAACTTTTGAACGATCCATCTAATTAATATGTTAGAAATTTTATTTGGAAAGGATGAGGAGGGCCAGAGATATGAAGAGGAGCCTGAGTTTGATTCTAATTCTTCAGAAAAAGAAGATGATTTTGATTTACAATTAAGTAATGATAGCGATTAATTTATGTTTGTAATTGAATATTATATTCAAAAAATCAATTATTTCCTTTTCAATATATTGTATAAAATATTGAATTCAAGTTGTTATATATCTAGAAAATTCAATAAAATATTAATTTTAGGTCGAAATATGCCACCAAAGAGAAAACAGGATACAATGTGGCCAAGGTTTAGACCACGATTCGGAGCTACTTACTGTCCAGGTGAAGCATTACATTCTGCAGCTAGAACTGAATCACCTCCTCCCCTTCCAGCTACTTCACTTGCAAATAAAGCATCATCTTTCGTACCTGCTTTTACACCATCCACCACCCTTACATCATTCACTACTCCTATACCGACAGAGATATCAGAGACAAATAATATGGATAAAGGAGGCAACCGCCAACCTGGAGCTGAGAAACCTTATGCAAGAACTTACATCACAATTGTCAATAATCTGTAAGTGAAAATACATGAAGTACTATATGTTTATAATTAAGTTGTAGGTTTAAATTTTAAAAATGGTATAAATTTATTTATTTTTATATTAGGTTAATTCTGTGTGGACCGTGCTCAAGAAACATGACATCAAAATTCAAGGAGAAGATTGATCTTGAGGGTTATGTATGGAAGAATGTCCCTCAGGCCGCAAAGGAATTTTAATATCAGGAGTTTGAGGTACAAAAAGAAAATATTATTTTCTTTTTAAATTAATTTTTATACATTAATTAGATAAATATTATTACCTTATAAGTATTTATCGAAGTTTTTTCTTTTTGTTTCAGAAAGATTTTTTTTGGGATTCTGAATTTGACGCAGTTATTTATAAAGTATGGGAGAGATGAGCACAGACACGTTATCGGGACTTTGTTGGTGCAATACATAAGGCTGGTGTACAATCGCCTTTTTCTAAACAAATATGGAGTCGTTAGTAGCAGTATTGGACATCACCTAAGGCAATGTCCATTTCAGAGCATAATTCTACTAACAGACGTGGAGGATCGGGGGGAGAGAGTCGGGAGGATCTATTACCCACCACGAGTATGTAAAGAGACTTGTAAGTATCTATTCTGATTTTTTTACTTTGCTGTATTTCAATTGAATTTGATGTGTTAATTTTGGAAAGAAAATATGTATATTATGGAGAATGATAATGTTATAAATATCTAGTGTCATATATGACTGTGTTGTTGAGTTATTTTCTTTGTTCAATAGGGGTAAATATCATAAAAATAGAGGAAACTCTGCTGAAATTTTTATAAATGCTAGTTCACTTATAACATTTTATTCTTATGTAAGAAAAGTCTATGGGCATGAGGCCTAAACCCTGTCAGTTCTTTTTACAAACTCACACTAAGAAGCATGATGGTATAACATTCGTCAACAGCCAATGTAGAGAACTAAATGTATGTGAAATTTATGGTTTAATATTAATGCTTAATAATTATCACTTACTAATATAAACATTGCCTTCTGATAGGACCAAATACAATAAAGCATTCAACGACAGTCTCAGCAGTCTGAAGATGTTGATGAGACTTAAACCTATCTTCATGCAATGGGTGGTAGGGACCGTCACTGAAAGATATTCGTCTTAGGTTTATTTGTGAACACATGTTATTCGCAATCATCCATGTCCAATACAGCAGCATCTAGTAGGTGATCCATAACCAATGAAGTCCAAGAGCTTCGGAGCATAGTGCAGACATTGCCAACTCAGTTGCAACAGTCGATGGAGTACATAGCTCAGCTCTGTAAAGAAATGGATGAGTTGAGAGGAAGGGGTAACACCTCATCGTACCAATAAGAGAATCCGCAGTCACCAAATCGATAGTGTACTTGTAGTCATTTCATTTGAATTACAAATACTTATTATGTACAATTTAATGTTTTTATTATCAATTAAGATAATTTTAACTTTATATCATCAATCAACTTTCTGATTAAACAAATCAAATTATTATGCACAGATAATTCATAACAGTTTAAATTATGCAACAACCATAAAATCATTAAATAAAATTTAATGACGGTATTTTTTTTGAAAAAAATTCCGGTTAATTTATCGACAGAACAATAAATATGCGTAGGTAAAATTAACTCTATTTACCGACAAAAAACAAATTGTCGGTACTTACCGATGGAATAACCAATTCTGTTGCTAAATTTACATACAGAAATTATCAGTACACTCACGAAACAAACATAACCATCAATAATGTTGTAATAAACTTACCGATGGAATAAACAATATTGTCTATAAATCTACCGACGAAAAAATATGGATCGTCGAAAATTTGCCGACGATCGACTGCACAAATAACCGTCAGTATATTTACCAACTATTACATAAATTTTTCGTCGGTAAATTTACCAACGGACATTCTGTTATTCTTCAGAAATTATTATCTACGATCGTTTCTATGATGCCTTAGTCTGTTGGTAAATTTTGTTGTTAACCTAACTTACCGACCAAAGTTTTGTCAATAATGTCCATCATTAAACAACATTTTTCTTGTAGTGTCTTGAGGTTGGATTTTAGATGATTGATTATAAACTAGTAACAATAAAAACTTCACGATATATTTATGAAGACTCATATTTCCTTGGTGGCATTGTTTAGAGCATCAAAGATATAATATTCATAATATGACAGTAGAAGTCTCCTCATCATTAATTGTTTCATCCTCCTCCATAAAGAAACAAGATTCCTAGCCTCTCTTCTCATAGTCCCCTTCAGTTGATCCCACCATGTTGATGCTATCCCTTTTAATCTAAAAGCTATCAACTTGACTTTTCTCTCCTTAGGATTCTCAGTATAGTCAAAAAAGTGTTCTACCTCTGTTAACAAATCCAAATTTGCCTTTATTTTTAAATCGCCACTAAAAGGTGGAAGATTTGCCTTTATTTTGTAGTCATATTCTTCTCTACCATATATTTAATGAAAACCTTCTTTCTGATTGCTAGAATTATTTTTATAATCTCATGGTGTATAATTATAATACACTATTTTTCCAAAATTAATATACTATAGAACTTTTAATCATGTTATAGAACAATGAGATTAAAAGTTCTTTTACCATAAGATACTTATTTATAACTATTTATGAATCCTATTATTAGTCGCCAAGAACATAGATGAGTCAAATGGATACCTCCTATTAGTGGGTGGATGAAACTGAATTGTGATGGTACCTGAAATCCTATTACGGAGATGGCAATTGCAAGGGGTCTGCTTCATGATGTTGGGGATGTTTATCGCGGTGGATTTTCGTACAAAATTAGTAAGGCATCTTGTCTTGAGGCTGAGCTTCATGGGGTATGGCAGGGATTTTGGTGTGCTGCTCAAATAGAAGTTTGTTGTTTACATGTGGAGATAGATTTGTGAAAAGTTTGGAATCTGTTATCGTCTGGTCAGTGTTCTCAGGGTGCTTGGTCGATTTTGAAGGAGTGTTTACTATGACTTATAATTTTCCTGATGTTCACTTTGAACATATTTTTGGAGAGACTAATACTACTGCTGATTCTCTCGCCCAGTTGAGTGTTCATCACAATTTTGGACCATGTTTCTATCTTTGCCATCTCCTGGCCTTGTTTCAATTTTACAGCTTGATTTTTTTTTCTTGTTCTTCACAGGCTCATGTGCTTGATGTACACTGAAGTTTGTTTAATTTGATTTATCTCTATTTCACCAAAAAAAAAATGTATTTTTTCAAAATTAAAAAGAAATCATGTCGCGCCGCAGAGTATGCTTAGTTCTACACCGTCACTTCTCCACCACGTAATTGGTTCTTGACGCACTTCAGTGATTCCTTGAATAAATGATGGTAATGGAATCGTAAACCTTTCCAGCTTCTGATTTTTTTTTTAGTGGAACGATAAGATTTCAGCTGCGAACCAATCTCATTCACAATCCTGAGGAGCATTGTTGCTTCCAAAAACACATGGCACTCTTGAATTGAATTCCAAAGAAATGAGGCCTGTCCAAGACTACAGGTCTTCGTCTTTCAACTCACTCTCTAGCTAGAAATCGAGCTAATCTACCTTTCGGCTCTTTACATGCATTTATAGTGATAGCCATCGAACAATAACTTTCAAGACTACAATTCTTCGTCCTCCAACTCAATATCTAGCTAGAATTCGAGCTGATCTACCTTTCGGCTCTTTACACGAATGCATATACAGCAATATAATGTCCTTTAACATCAACTTCTTTTTAAAGCAACGTGTAAATTTTGTTGTTTTTTTCATACACAAATTGTTAAGTAAATAAAATAATTTTATAAAATACAGGTATTGAATAAATTATTTCACATTTTAACAAAATCAATTTAAGAAATTAATAGAAAAAATTAATATCGTAGGCTGCTCATTCTTTTGTACAAAGTTTGAAAGAGTGGTTAATATTAAGTAAGATTAATGAAAAAAGTTTTTAAGGCCATGTGCATCTTATTCTCTTGTACAAAGTCTTGAGGGGTCATTTCAATGAATCAGATCTATGACGCCGTGTTCAGATGCCCATGGTCTTTTGTGCAACGTGTCGAGGAGTCATTAGTATTAAAATCCATGACCTTGGTTCAAGGAGAATTTCGGAAACTCCACCTGAACCAGTCGAGCCAGTCCGAAATTGGCATTCTATATGTTAAGTTTGATATATTAATCGCGATAACACCGTAGGTGCTCATTAAACAAAAAACAACATCTTTCCATGGACCCTGATACATTTATTAATTGGTTGGTGAATAATTGACTGCATGCCCACTCGCACGAACGAAGAGTTAGTTAATAGTTCCAGAATTTTAGCTGGTGGGAGTTGGGACAATGCGAAACCGTGCGACCCTTTTCTTGGACCACCGAGCTTTTGGATTTAGTGAACCCAAAAGGAATTATTATGACGAGGTGGGGTTGTTTCTATTATTGATCAAAAGAAAACGAAATAGCTTGGATTTCGCTTCAGCTTTTGTGGGCTCTATGCGAGAGGAGGATGAGGGATTGAGCACAGATTGCGCTATGTATATTGCATGGACATTGGACAACGTCCATTCAACGGAGGATATCTAAAGCTTTTGGGTTTGCCCAAAATTAATCGACGCCATACCCTGCAAGAAATATTATAAACCACATGCCTTAAAAGCCTGTCACAGGCATCCATGGTGCGTACTCTTCCCACGTGACGATATTACAGTAATACAAGTTTTTTTACACAAAATGATACCAAAGTATATACTATAAAGGACTGGTTTTTGGAAGCTCGTGCCATTTGAGTTGGAGGAAACTTTCCACGGAAAAAAAACGAACTGAAATTGTCCATGGCGTGCTACGAATGGGGTCGATTATGTCGGAAAGACAGTATATAGGGTTGGACTATGTATAATAATGTTCTTCTAGAAAGACATGCTCGTATTCGTCTCCATACTGGGTTGGACATGAAAATTGCAATTAGTTTTGACATAATTATTGAATAAATATGTGTATATACACTATAAGAAAATCACTTAATAGCGTTGGAATATTTCCGATGGAAACCATTCCGTCGTAATTTACAGACAGAAAATATTTTTCCGCCGTAATTTACGGTGTATTTAGCGACAGAAAATACATCCGTCGGCAATACTGGAGGGGAGAATTTCCCGCAAAATCTCTAGTAGCGACGCCAAAACTTACAGAGTCGGAAAAAAATACAGGAATCGTTCCCACAATTTAATTGCTTCGAACGCCTACCGATGAACAAGTTACCGTCGATATATATACCAACGGAACAGCATATTCCGTCGCGGGAATTACTCTCGCGATTAGTTTGCTTCACCGATTTACCGACAGTTAACGTACCGTCGGTAAAAAGCTTTCATTTACCGACGGAAGTCTTATTCCGTCGCAATATTTGGTAGCTTAAATACCGACAGATCAAGCCTTCCGTCGGTAAATTGTTAACAAACGTCGTAGTTTCGATGAAGACGAGACGATAAGCATTAATCACCGACGAAATCAAGTTTCCGTGGGTAACTGTCGGCATCTTGGGTCGACGATTCCTTGAGATAATCCTAGAGAAAATTCCGTTGGTATTTGAGTTTCCACCGTATTAAATGGCTTCTCTTTTACCGACGAAATGTTGTGTATCCGTCAATAATCGTCGGCAAGGAAACCTAGATTACCGACGGAATTTGTGTTCTGTCGGTATTTGAGTTTCCACCGTATTAAATTGCCGCTCTTTTACCGACGAAATGTTATGTGTCCGTTTGTAACTGTCGGCGGTTACGTTGTGGGAAAACCTAGATTACCGACGGAATGTCATGTTCCGTCGATAATCCAGTGCCTTTAAGTCAGGCGTCGACCCCCCCTCCCCCTCGCGCGCTCATTTCTCTTCTCTCCTTGCAATCGTTTTCTGTTTTTCGACTCCTTCTCTCGCATTTTCTGGCCGTTTTTCGATTGTTATCTTACTCATCGTGCATTATTTAAGGTAAACTCTCTTATGAGTATATTATTTCTACAAAAAAAAAAACAAGTTTTTTGTGTTAAACGTGAATGTTTGGTTATGAAATTTTGCTTGATTATTGTTGATGTTTGCGGTTTTTTGTGTAATTATTGGTTTATTTGTTGTTTATATGTGTTATTGTTAGTAAATAATGGAAAAATGCAATTGATT
>JAOQMS010000003.1:6297776-6316483 GCA_027563885.1 Erythroxylum longipes | reverse complement strand
AATTATTCCAGGGATTTTATCTTTATGATTAATAATTAAATAATTAAAAATACACAAAGATAAAGAATGCCTTTTTTATTGAATAAAACAAATTTTATACAATTAATATTACAACCAAAATTGGCTGCAAGGGCATACAGCAACAAGGGCGCGTATCCTTGAATCTCGAGTGTTTCCGCAGCAGGGGAGGGGCCAGGGGCAGACAGTCAGCTGGGAAAAACCACCGGAAGGGTGGGTAAAGGTAAACACTGATGGGGCAGCCAACCTGGCTACCAACCTTATCACCGCTGGGGGCCTACTTAGGGACAGCCATGGCAGCTGGCGCGTGGTTTTGTTCACAACATTGGTGCGGGGTCACGACTAACTGCTGAGCTGTGGGGTGTTCACTCGGGATTTACTATTTCTTCGGAGCAGGGCCACCGCTGTATCGAAGTCGAAGTCGACTCGACCGAAGTCATTACTATTCTATCATCCTCTCCTCTAGTTCTGACTGAGTCTAACGCTTTAATTGCAGGTATAAGGGAGCTGCTCTACCGTACTTTGGAGGTGAAGATCCAACATGTCTACCGTGAAGGAAACCAATGTGCCGATCGCATGGCAGCTCTAGCAAGCTACTCAGATTCAAGCCTGCATTTCATCTCAAAGCCTCCGAGTCTGATTACCGATCTCCTCTATCTTGATTTGGAAGGAACCTTTCATCGTCGGCCGTGATTTAGCTTAGTTTTCCACTTGTTGTACCAAAAAAAAAAAGGGGGGGGGGGAATTTGCTCCACGGGGAGGAGAGCAAACAATGGATGAACTTCCTCGTGATTGGGTTTCAATTTGTAATAAGCACTCGATGGCTTTAGTATTCTGTCAATACAATTTTATTAGTGGCAGTGAGCTACCGACATTAGCGTTACGGGCCAGCGACAAGAGGCATTACCAGGTAGCAGGAGCAGCTGAGAAGATGAAGTATCAGCTGGGCAGGCGACACATGCGTGGTAGTGTCTGAGGTCGCTACGCAAGCAGGAGCTGACTAGTGGGACTGCCCTCTGACAACATCTAGTGGTAGTTGTAGAAGAAGCAACTGGCGTCTGAACTTCAATGGCGACAAAAACCTTGGGAGTGGTGACTGGTACAAGGGTTAAAATCGGGTTGTTTGGCAACTAAGATAATGTATCCTAGCGCTCGAACAAAGCTTGTTTAAGTACAAGAATATACTTATGTTAGTATTTGAATAAGGCTCGTTTGGTTATTGGATTAAAATAATCCAATCCTCTTATATTGGAAAAGAGTATTCCAAGATATATTTGCAAAAAAATTTTAAATTTAAAAACAACTCTAAAATTATATCAATTATTTTGTAATTTAATCCAGATTAATAATTAAATTGATTCCTAAAAAAACGTAGAAAAGTTGTTTCTAACATTAAAATTAATTATATTGAAATTATATTGAAATTAATTAATTAGATTCCGTAAAATTAAGAGAAACATTTTTTAAGTAATTAAGAAAAATATTTCATAATTATATTTATTTATTTCAATTTTAAAAGTTTTAAATTTAAAAATTTTAAAAATTATATTAATTATTTTTTAATCTGATCAAAATAAATAATTAAATTGATTCCTAAATAAAACCTGGAAAAGTTGTTTATAAAATTAAAACTAATTATATTTCAGTTAGATTGAAATTAATTAATTAAGGGAAATGTTTCTTAAGTAATTAAGAAAGATATTTCATAATTAAATTTATTTATTTCAATTTGATTGAAATAAATTAAGTATATTATTTTATTTATAGATATATTATTCTATTTATTTAGAAATTATTTCTTTATTTATAAATAATAATAATTTTATTAATTTATTAGATATTTTTCTTAATTAAATTTAAAAAGTTGTTTCCATTTATTAATTAATAAAATGAGCTTTCTTTAAAAATTTTTAAAAATCTAATTTATTAAGAAAATAATTTTAATTGATTAAGAAACTAATCTCTAAATAAATAATCTAAAGGACTTTATTAATTAAATTAACAGGTATTTAATGTAATTTTGAAAGTAGTTTCCATTAATACTAGAAAATAGTTTTCTAATTGAGGAAAAAAATTTAATTAAATTAGAAATAGTTTTTTAATTGGATTAGAATGTTTTACTTATAAAAATTTTAAAAGGAGTTTTTCTAAATTATAATATATAAGAAGTATAATTTATTAAAAATTATTTTCAGTTAATTTTGTACAAGGAGTCAAGATAACTGGAAATAATTTCTAATTGAATTTCAAAATTGTCTTCAAATCAAATTTAATTTCTATTCATAATAGGAATTTAATTTATTTAAGAATCAATGTCTTTAATTTAATATTTTTTTTCCAAAGAGTTGGAAATATTATTTTAGATTATGAAAATCAATAACTAAAATCAAATGAAGCTTGATATTTTATGCATTTAATTTGATTATGAGTGCATAAGTTGCATACTTAATTTAAATGTTTGATACAAAATGTATGTTTCATATGTATGATATTTTACATGAAATTTTGTACTTGATGAGACGAACAAAATTAAATCCCTCCCTAAAATACAAAGTACACATTGAAAGCGTAATTATTGCCTTCCAGAATTTAAGAACAAAACTGGAGTTCGGTTTATTATAAGACATATTGAGTAAGTCGAAGGTCTTTTAATCAGAATATGTTTTATCTTAAATTAATGAGTCATGCTTAATTAAATTTGTATAATTTGGATGAGTGACTCCTGCTTATATGATTTTAGAGACAAGGTTATAAATAATATATTATATATGTTTTGACAAGAGTTATCACTTAAGGGATCTAAAATTCATATGAGATATGATTAATAAAGTTGTTATCTACCTAATTTAGGTTTAGATGGTATGTGGAGTGACTCAAGGCCAACTAAATTTTATTTGGATCCTAGTCACTAGAAAGACTAAAGTAATATTTTAGAATAGTAGTGAGGACTATTATTTTACAAAATAGTGGGAGAAACTAAATATATGATTAAATTTTTAATCTTGTTTTGTAGTCATAGCATATAACCAATTACTTGCTTTTCTTACATTTATATTTTATTTTTAGTAGAATTTACCTTGTTTGGTATAATTGATCCTAAGATAGTAAACCAAATTTCTTGGAAGTAGATTAAATTTGAGAAGAGTTCTTAAAGTCAAAATAGAAGAATTATATGTCCATTATGCAATATTGCTATTATCCCTGTTAAGGATTCAGTTTCAAGTTTTAAAGATATGTTAATATCATATAAATGACAAAATGTGATGACATTTTAGTTTATTAATGTCTTATAAATCTTGATGACCTCTATAAGATGAATGTCAACATCATAATAGAAATGTGCAAAAGGTTGCATGAAGTAAAGCTATAAACTATAACACTTTGATGGAATTGTTCCATTTAATTTAGCCTACTAAAAGTATAAACATGGGCTACAAATAAATGCATTTGTTATAGTATGATAATAGTTTTCATTAGAAGAAAAATGATTGCATGACTTTTCTTGCTTATACATAATATGATAAAGATCATATATATTTCTAGTTTATGCTTATGAGTAGTTGATACTAAATTTAGATTCAAAATTATTACAATGTTCAAGGTATGATAAGAAATAAAATGTTGAACAAAACTAGTTAATATAAATTTATGCAAATAGTTTGTACGTGTCAGAGGCTTATGCTTAGCATAAGTGGTAAGAATACAAAGTTAGATAATCAAGACTATCCTTTATGCCCTATTGGTTAAATTAATATAATGAGAATCACAAAGTTACATACAAGGATATATATTTCCTTTTAATTATGAATTTTATGAAACTTGATAAGTTGAAGAATAACCAAATCAACTTTTAGTAAAAGCATGATGATGGTCCTGAATTGCTAAATTTATATTTGTGATGTAGTGAATAGAATAACAATTCATAAAAGGATGATTCTTCTATTTAGTTAGAATTACTAATAACTATATGTGATATAGTTATACGTATTAAATGAAATATTAATTTAAATTTTGAAGAGTTCAAATTATTTAAATCTAAGTAAAAAATTAAGAATTGAGAATGTCAAAGCACTTCGAAGAGATAAATGTGATGAGATATAATTTTTCGTTTATCTATAAGGAATAAGATTTTTTGTGAATACCAACAAAATTCCATAAGAGTATAGATTTATGTAAGGAGAAAATTATAATACAAGATATTGTATAATAGAATATTTATTTCTTTTATAGCTATGTCTAGTACTATAATTTACCTTTAAAAGTTCCAATTAAATCAATTAGAATGATTCCATATTAGATGTGAAACATTAACACTTTGAAAAAGTTATAGTAAATGATTTTAGGATGTGATGCTTAGTTGAAGCATATATTATCCACTAAGTTTTAAACTAAATTGGATAATAAAAGGTTACAGGGTATCCAAAAGGGATGATATAATCTTACAAATCAATTGAACAACTTGTTTGTTTTAATGATCACTTAGAGGAAAATGATTTTCTAGATAAGCAGTGGGAGTAAGATAAAATTTGAAAGATTAAAATCTCATAATAATAGATCAAATTGGAACTAGTACCATCATTAATACATTTGATTTACAGTTGATGTAATACATTTGATTACATACGAGATGTCGAAAGATTCACTTTTAAGATAAATTTAAAGAGTTTACTTTATAAATTATTGTAAATTTATTATGTCTACGGGAAATTTTATACAAATTATTATGCTCTCTATGAGTAATATGCCTCAACATACTCTCACTGAAGAGGATATACTAAATTTCCTGTAGACATAATAAATTTACAATAATTTATAAAGTAAACTCTTTAAATTTATCTTAAAAGTGAATCTTTCGACATCTCATAACTTTACATATAATTTTCCAAGAACAATTCATATTGGATATAAAAGGGTAAAAACTTAATTATGAGAATTAGATTTATAGAGATAGATTGGAAGTTGTTTACTTATTCTACTCTAAGTATATAAATAAAGTCCTAAAGGTGTTTAGTATTTGAGATATCAAATAATTGTGAAGTATTAATAGATTGGAAGTTGTTTACCTATTCTACTCTAAGTACATAGATAATGTATTAAAGGTGTTTAGTATTTGAGATATCAAATAATTGTGAAGTGTTGAAGATATACATTAATCTATGTATGAGTTGATATTTGAGTTTGAGGTTATAAGGATATTAGCTTTAAAAGTAAATCTTGATCAAGGTACATTTTACTTAGAATGATATTAATTTGATATTTGAAAGGTTCCAATGTAGCAACATTTGCTAATTAAGTTATAATACATATTTTATTTAGTGAAAATGATTATTTGGATCAATAAGTTCTTTGTTGAACTTGATATAGTCCCCTACATTGTTCAAGATAATAATATACTATAAAACATTAGAGCCATTAGGCATATAAAAGGGGCTAACATCTCATTAAAGATCGAAGGATGTATTTAGCTAGTTTCTCTTAATTATGGTGATAATTAAGACAAAAGTGGTAAGATTTACGCAACTACTTACTATAGAGATTTTTGTACAATTCTCTCACTAAATTACTATCCCAGCAGTAACATGCTTGTCATATGGTGATATAGTATATGATACTTAAATGTTTAGCTTACTAAAAGTAGAAGATTATTAGTTTATACCTTACAAGCAATCAATTGGTTGTAGTTTAGTGAAAAAATAATTTAAAGGTATTCTTTATCTTATACATATTTATATGTATGTAAATAAAGTCCATGAGATGAATATAGATTGCAAATGAATTTATGATGAAATTATAATTATGAGATTCATATTGCATTTATGTATTATTCATAAATTATTTCCAATCATTGTTCGATTAAGGCACGACATTAACAGAGTGTAAACAAAGATTAACGAATGTTTAGCTTCTTCCTTACGAAGGAAGTAGTTGATTTCATAAAATAATGTATGGAGATATTTAAACAGATATGTGAGTGCATATTAGAGATCAAGTTCACTAAACTAGCCCCCATATGAGAATTTGATTTAGAACATTACTTGTACGTCTATGGAAATTATCACTGTGGTGATTGTATAAGTAATCTTTTGACTTGAGATCTCCAAATTTATCTTCTATAGGAATTAGTATGTTTTAATACTACTTATGACATGTTCTAGTCAAAGATAAGTAATTGGATATAGTATAAACTATATGGAGGTAGTTGAGTTATTAATATGTTGAGTTATCAATATAGGATTCATTCCTTAAAGTGATTAGGGAGAATGTTCTATTGTTTTCAATTAGTATTTGATTCGAAAAATCCTTAGTCAAGGTGAAATAACACTTTGAAAATAGTTTTTAATGTTATTCATTGAATCAATTACTAATGATAGAGAACTAATATGATTAGACTTAAATAGAATTGACATTAATTTTATAATTTATGTTTAATCGAAACATTTGATAATAAAAGGATTGAATTATACAAAAAATCATGCATAAAATGATTAGTCAAAACTACTTAGAAATTCATAAATATTTAGGTTGTTATAATACGTTACTAGATATTAATCTTGATTTATGAATATAAATTGTTTAATTATATAATCAAAGATAAATTGAAGGAGTTTAATTTATTTGAACATAAATATGATTTAGAGCTATAATTTATATTCAGTGTCATTATATTTAGGAACCTAATGGGTCACACACAAAGAAATTAAATAAGGATCAATATGAGTTATTGGATCTTATTTTAGCGTAATTGATATTTAACTACAATTATTTGTAATTTTAATTAAAGTTTAATTGAAACTATTATTTAATTTCAATTAAATTAAGTTTCAATTAAAATACCATAATGTATAAAACCTATTATAAATAGGCTTGGACTTCAAGGGAGCTCACACTCCTTGCCCAACCCTCTTTGCAACAGTTGTGGAGTTTGCACGTTCTATGGATACCACTAGAGAAGGGACACTTGTGCAATTATGGTGGTTGAGATAAGCCAATTTTAAATATGATTTAAGTGAAATAACAAGAAAAAGATCAAATTTTCAAATAAGGTATGAATTAAGATTCGTACTTTATTATGATTTATGTGTTTATTTTATAAATTTTAAAATGATCTTGATTTTTGAAAAATTAAAACAAAAATGTTTCTCAATTATTCTACTGCATATAAGATCAGATTTTGTCCCGATTTTTCAACAAGTAATACTCATGAACTTAAACTAGCCATCTGAATTTTTTCTCCATTTATTTTATTCAACATGTTAGAATATGTATATCGTAAATTTTTTATAAAATTTATTGTATTTAGAAGTTTAAGAAAGTGAAGTATTTTAACTGTGAGACTTATTCTAGATGATTACTTCTTTCCCTTTTTTAGCCTTATTTTCAGGTCTAGTACTTTAGATAATATTGATCTTTTAAGAATCAATGTAGAGAGTGAACATTCATTCTAATTATCAAGTATTATGTCATCTAAGCTCACGATGAGTAACACATAAATAAGTCAATATATCAACTAAACGCTTATACCGCTTCATATCATCAAATAGTTTTCCATTTATCAAAGTTAGTGTGTGATTTTGCTCAACCGGAATGCTAGCAAGTTTGGCACCCGACATCCTTACTTTAAAGATAATATCTAACGCATGTTTGGATTGACATAAGAAAATTCCTTCAAGACTACGAGCAACCTACGTTCCCATAAAACATTCAACACTCCAAGATTATTTGGAAACACTTATTCAAATACTTATTAAATTTCTAAATTCATCATTATCATTGTCAAATTTAATTAAATCATCAACATAGGATAGGAATTTTATCTGAATTTTACCCCTTTCATACTAAACAATAAATAATATAAATGAGACTAAACAAATCTATAACTCCTTAGAGCAATAACCAACTTGATAAACCAACACTGCCGTGTTTGTTTCAAGCCATATAATGATTTTCTAAGGCGACAGACTATTCTCAGTTGTTGTGGATGAAACTTTAAAGGCAACTTCATGTATAGATCCTCTTTTAGAACACCATGAAAGAAGGCACTATAAATGTCCATTTGATGGAACTCTCAATTTTTTGTAGCTGCCACAATTGGAAAAGTGCAAATAATTACTATCTTCACCACTGAAGCAAAGGTCTCATTGTAGTTGATTCCTTTAACTTGGTTATTTCCTATAATCACTAGTCTTGTCTTGTGTTAGTCAATCACTCTGTCTGAATTATATTTTGATCTTATACACCCACTTGCTTCCAATAGCCTTTTTTTTTTGTAGTAACTCCTTTATTGTCCACATATCATTGGTCTTCAAAGCTTGTGTATTTTTTGCGCATGACATCTCTCCAACATTCATGCTTAACCTCCTCAACAAAAGTACTAGGTTATGTTCCTGCAATTATAGTTGTCAAAAATTTTCAATATCATAAAGAATCTTTTTCATGTTTAAATAAACTGGAAAAATCCTTTTCTGAAAAGAAAGTATAAACAATATATTTATTTATGTATTAATTAGTTAAGAATTAATTAATATTTTTCATACTTTTATAAAGACTTTTATTTCATCTTCTCTTTTGATTTATTTAAAACTCATCTTTGATATGAGATATTACAATTTTCCCTCTTTAAATCTTTAATATCTTCAACGTAACTCCATATGCAATTCAAAATCTCCTAATAAGAGTTTGTTAAGGCCACTCATTATTCATGATCCTACTTCCGACGCCACTCTCCACTTAATCCAATAGTATATTAGCAAAAAATATTTTGATATTGTTTATAACATCCCAAATCTAAATAATTTAAATTTATATTTCAGAGAATTGTAAATAAAAATTAATTATTTAAATTTTGATTATTAATTAACTTCTCGTATATATAGACTTCTATCTCACCTCTTCTTCTTTTTTTGTTAATATGATATGTCATGAAATAGCATACTTTGTAAGGTAAATTCATATTCTTAGAAATTGGACCAGTAATAAATTGAAGTTATTGATTCTCATGCTCCAGTTATGAAACATATGAAACGTACACACATGAGTACGTGCAAGTTACAAAAGAACCGATCTGTTTGAAGAAAAATATGAAAAAATAAAGTGGGAGCATAGGTCTTTTCCCTCGATATAGTCTAGGTATATTGAGTCAGTCTTCTGGTACCAAATCTTAGTCAAATGATTCCATAAGAAATCTTATTGAGGATAATTTTATAAACTTTTTGTCCTCAGTCTTTAAAAGAAAAAAGATGGGAGAAGCTAAAGCTAGTTTTGCTACTTTCCATACACCTCATACTACCTGGAAAGGTTAGGTAAAACAAAGCTGCAGATGTTCTATTGATATTCTTTCTACTTTCTTAAGAGGTTAGTATATAGTAGTTGGGTTTTCATCGTCGTCCTACACTTCGTCTTCGTCGTAACACTAGTCGTTTTGCGTGTCTTATGGGAATTTTTTCTGTTTGCATGCACATCGAGTAACTCCACGAAAGTTGAACGGGAAATAACAGTCTTTTGTTGGTCAAATACTATGGCAATGATCGATTTAAACGTTAATGCAACATTGTTAGACACAAAATTACATCGTAATGTTGACAAAGGCATACAAAACGATCCTCTACCTATGAAGAACTTTGATGATTTATTTTAACATTCGAGGTCAACCTAACTAAGTGCTTCTTTATATTGGACATGCATGCGTGATAAATTTGGGTTTAATTCCACCTCAAAAGATATTTTTTAAGGAGAAGTTTGTCATATATTTATAAACTATTTTAATATTCTTTACTTGTTCAATATAATATTCTTGATACGTACCTTTCAACTCAAAAAATTGGACATTTGATGAACATATTGAGCAAAAGCCTACAACAAGCTGAGCATTATCTTAAACCATTAAGACAAGTTTGTGCTATAATATTATGATAAATTTGAACCTAATTCTACTCCAAAAGGTACCTTTTAAGAGGTTTGTCATATATTTATAAACTATTTTAACATTATTTACGTGCTCAATGTGAGATTCCTGATAATGAGTTATATACTATAGTACTACACAAAAATGAGTTTATTAAAATAGGAAAATATATAAGCAAAAAAGGCATTAAAATATGTAAAAAAATTATTAAAACATAAGATATAATAGAAATAAAATAAGTATAATGTTTTTATATTTTGAATCCAACTTGAATAACTCTAACAAGTGATATAAATTAGTTATATACAATAAACATAAACTTAAGAAGAAAATAAAAAAAAGGATTAGATAACTGAATTAAAAATAAAATGAAATACAGAATTAGTCACAGTAATCTTTTTAAAGTATAAAAATTATTTTTTGTAATATTTAAGTTCTCAAGCTTGTATAAACAAAAGAATTGTCGTGAGTAGGAGCATATCTAATTTGTGTGCTTAATTAATTGCATTGTTTTATTTTAATTACTATGTAATTAGGGATTTGTATCCACTTTTCAATATATAAATCACTCGGCAAGATTCTCTGAATTCTCATGTGACATGGTGACAATTAAATATTG
This sequence comes from Erythroxylum longipes, assembly GCA_027563885.1. Taxonomy (NCBI): domain Eukaryota; kingdom Viridiplantae; phylum Streptophyta; class Magnoliopsida; order Malpighiales; family Erythroxylaceae; genus Erythroxylum; species Erythroxylum longipes. Next base: position 6,305,945 of record JAOQMS010000003.1, on the reverse strand, counting down.
ACTCAAAGTCTACACATATCGACAGGAAGACAAAATCACAATGATTTATGAATGGTAGTAGCATTTACCTATCAAAACGTGCCCATCTGGTCATTTTCTCCGTAACCCAAATCCCAATGCAGTGGTCAAAACAACTTTCCCTCAAATTTGGGGCCAGTTCTGATATAAAAACTGCATGTCTATCGTCCAAGTCATCACAAATTTTTGACCTATACTGACTTTGGCCACAACTACATGACAAGTGGGGGGGTGATGAAGCCTAAAGTAACTTAGCATTCTTGGTCAACAAGCACATTAAAAGTATCGAAACTATGGAACTTTAGATCACTTATTAGTACCTATATCCAGCGTATAAATCCTTGTGGTTTCTGAATTATTAATATGGAATCTAATAAGATTTTAAATTGTGAATTAGAAATTATATTACTGGTGATTTTAATTAAGACAAGTCATAGGAACAAACCCAACCCAAATGTAATTACAATATGTTACGTGCACAATTACAATTTCACTTTATAATGAAATGATGTTTATGTTTAGTTGAAACACAGCTCTTGAAAAATGAAATCTCTCGAAGTCAAGAAAATAGTAGATATATATGAAAATAACAGGACCACACGACACATGTATAAAGATGCACCCCAGAGACAAGCTATATATAGTTGAATGCATGCTCACGGAGGTATTAAAGGTGTTTTTCTGTATATTATGGGTATTTAAAGGTAGTAGGTTAGGTGTTTGTAGTGATTGTTTCGTTCGAAAAAGTGTGCCTACTGTGTTCATATCACATGCACCCCAACATGCCTTTCTTTCATCATGTTCATACATGGAGGCTGGTCTCTGCTCATATACCAATGTGGAGGTACCAAAGAACGCCCCAAGCTCCACAAAAGTTGATGATAATAATTTGGAAAAGTCGCTTCCATTTGGAATTTAATCAAAAGCTGTAAGAAAGTAACCACTGGATGTGAAAAGCTGATGAATGGATTGTGGAACGTATCATTATATATACAATTTTATCACAAATTGGATGCACATGGATGAGATAATTATCTATTCTTTTTGTGTTCCAACCTACATAAAATTAAAGCCTCCCATTGTGTTAATATAGGGTAACATGACCCTTTTTACGTGTGTATTTCTTTCTACATTTGTCTTAATGAACAAGTAAAGAGCATGTTAATATAGACGAAGAAAATTAAGGGTCAATTATCTTTTATGAACATTTTAAATCATTTTTATGTTAAACGATAAAAGGTAAGATTCATAATGTTCTAACTATAATTTATTTGTAATTACTATTTTATAATTTGTAATTAATGAAATTTTTTGGAGATTTAGTAATCAAATTTTATAAAAATATGTGTGGAGATGAAAACAAAATAATAAATTAAGAAACAAAACGACCTCATTGTAGCCGAATCATCAAGTCGAAGGGATCGTGGGAACGATAATTGGGCTCTAGAGGTTCATGTATTGAGCAATCATGTCAAGGTCGGAGTACGGGAAGCTTTTTGGGTGTGGATAAAGTTGTTCTAAAACATGCATGCTCATAATAATAGTTTTGATCTCGTTGGTACAATCTATCATTAGCCTCTGATTTCAGCAACACCTTACACCTCTCCTTCTCAGAAGGCTACATGTGATAGCTTTGAGTGTATCTCATTGATTGCTTTAGTCAATTTAATTTGATTAACAATCATAAGAGCAAATTAATGCCACATGATTGCTAGTAAGCTACGCTCATCATTACAAAGTAATAAATTATCAAATGTACTACCAATTCTATAACAATCATGATCCAATTAACTATATTCTTTTGTAGTTGTTTGAGTATTAAAATAAAACAAGAAAGCCAAGCTCCATTTTGACCCGATTAGCAATTCAGCATGATAACGAGTGATTTCCACGAACGTTCTAAATTGAGAAACGTAGTTTTATCTTTATTAAGGAGTTCTCCTTGTGAAGAGAGGAGTTAAAAACAAATATGTAGAAGAAATACTTTTACACACGTACCATGTGAAAAGACTTAGGATTACATATATACCTGAGTGCCTCTCTTTCTCGAAAGTCGAAATATATATAAATGCAAAACTATGTGCCATGCGAAGACTACTAGTCTTCCCATTTTAATAATACCAGTCGTCTCGTCAATAATAGATAGCAAAACGATATGTGTGTGTATATATATCTATATCCTATCAAGGTCATTTAATTAGTTAAGTCATGATATACATATATATGAATGACCTTGATAGGATCAATGGTATATTAGATTAAGAAATTGATTAAAGGGGTAATTACAAAAGATTAAGAACGCTGTTGTAAGATGAAACAATCTTCAAAACCCCTATATAAACCCTACCATGCCAGGCCATATAATTATTTCTTTGTTCTTACAAAAAAGAGGAAGTGTCTCTTCCCTCTATCCTCTGCCTAGCTTCCTTTGCCTTCTATCATCACAGCCTTAAACATGGATATTAACAACGTCAAGACCAACTCAGCTTCGCCATCAAAGACCAAAAGGAAGCAACAACAACTAAACCAATCACAGCAACAAGAGCAAGTACAAGAAGTAAGGTTCTTAGGAGTGAGGAGGAGGCCATGGGGCAGATATGCAGCAGAAATAAGAGACCCTTCGACGAAAGAGAGACATTGGCTCGGCACTTTCGACACGGCCGAGGAGGCAGCTTTAGCCTACGACCGTGCTGCTCGCTCCATGCGAGGCTCCAAGGCTCGCACCAACTTTGTCTATTCTGATATGCCTCACGGCTCTTCCGTCACCTCCATTATCTCCCCCGACGAATCTTCCAAAATGGATGACCGTCATATCTCAACCCTCACGCCTCCTCCTCATCCTCCTCAGAACGACATCAACCAACAGTTGTTGTTCAACCTCCATGACCCCAATCTGCACCATAACTTCAGTGCTTATCCTTACGAATATTGCTATTACAGCAATGAGAGCAACAACTCCGGATTAGAGGTTGGAGTTGCTGGTGGGTTTGAACAGCCCGTAGCTGGTGGTGCACTTGAGAATGGAACTATTGGCCTTTACAAAGATGAAGTCGAACTGCCTCCTTTGCCTCCTGATGTATCTTCTTCAAGCTGTTATGGAATGGACGTTGGTTTTGGGTTTTGGAGTGAAGCTAGTAATCATCAAGCTTTTGGTCTGTCGGGAGAGACCACAAACGGGGCTGAGACCATGTCATCTTTAAGCTTGGAATCTAGTGAGTTTAACCAGCATAGCACACTCTTTGGTGGGCTTGATGTGGGTCCAACATCTTCCTATTTCTTCTAGGTTTTTAGCTACCATTAAAGGTGGCACTATTACTAATATACTACTACTATGCATATTAAATAATCATCAAACAAGGTGTCGGTTTTCCAAATTAAGTGGTTGTGGGAGGACCATTTTGTACTTTCAATTCGTTTTCCAGTCTCAACTATGTTTGGATGTTGGAGAAGAGTGTTGGATTTGTTATATAATACATAATCATATGCATTGCTCTTTCAAAATGTATAACAGTTGAGCGCATGGCTTTTACATGTATAAACAAAGCATCAATTCTCTTTTTTTCTTTGTGGTTCAAATTTGGACACCAAACCCTTCTTATGACAACTCGAATATGTGCCAATGTATTTGGTTCTTAGGGATAATTTTGATCAATTTGGAAATTGAACACTAACAACATTATATGAAGATAATATCTCTGATCTAATTACATAATAACTATCTTATGTGACAGTGCTTATGACGAGTGATTTCAAATTTTTATGTCAAATGTTATGCCTTGCAATTGTAACCCGTTAACTAAGAATTCTTCTTATTCATAATATAATAATTTTTTTACTTTGAAAAAATATTTTTCTTAATTAGTTTAGATTTATTCTATAGTGACAAATTTTCTTAATGACTAATTGGATTGAATCTATTATACAACAACATTAAATAAAAATCTCGCTGAGGCGTAGAGTCTGAAGAGGTCTAATAATTCGTAGTCTTAGCCTCAGTTAGTAGAAAAAAAAATTCAAATGAATTGAATATATTATAAATGATTTTATATTTTCAAAGATTTATTAATTATACATGCTAAAAAATAAGAAATGTGACTTTTAATATTAGAAAGATCTTCTCTTAATATTTTCTCTTTCAAATTATAGTGAAATCATATAAAATGTGTTCATATTTATCTTTTATCATCAATAACACATCTTATGTTTACCCTTTAAACATTACATAAATAATTTGGACAAAAACATATGCTTGTACAAAAACTAATGTTGGAGTAACTATCTACCTCCACTCCCCAACTTTCCTTATAACTCTTCCTATTTTCTCGGATCATGGATTGAAGAGAGGCCAGTCCTCCATCGACTTAATTGGTACAGAAGCATTCAAAGCCTTGCAACAAACTTGGAGACAATAAATAACAGATAATCGGAAATGTAGTTTTAATCAAACAAAAGCCCCTCCTACAAGAAGTGAATGAATGCCATTTGCCTTCTCTCCCACCATTTCCTAATGTTGAAATTCACCCGGGACTTGTTCTTTGCATGTATATATCCATGAAAATCGAGACCTCTTGTTCATATGCACGCATAAAGTTAACACTACTTAACCCAGTGATTCCTTCTTTTCTCAATTCCCTTTTTTTCGTGATTAATAAGGTCACATCCATTAATGGCGTTCAGGGCAACTGTAATTTCTTTCCTTGTGTTGTCATTGTCACACGTATGCATGTGTCAAGCTTTCACGCGCATGACCTATGTACTAATGTCAACAACTGAATGCCATTGCAGAGTAAACGGTGGACTTCGGCAATGCTCAGCCGATCTTTTGCATCAGCAACTGCTCCAAAGTTTGGACCAAGCATCGGTGCTACTCCCTCAAACCCTCGCCCCCACAACAAGTCTCACTCTTTACCCTAATGTATTTATATCATCTCCTTGAGTTTTTTTCCCTAATAAGTATTTACGACGCTCTTTACATGAACATGAAAGGTATTCAATAAGTGGAGAGTTTGCACCAGTGTATGTAGTGGCGGGGTTTGTGACGGTAGTTGTGGGAATGGCACTGCACAGCATGAAGCAGCAGTTGATTCATTCGCCTTCAGTGAACCTAAGCAAGAAGAGGAGAGGAACAATGGCGGAGGTGGAGTTTCCTGATACAGTGGTTGCAAATTCTGACAAGTTCATAAACAAGTCATTCCTGAGGAAGGTTGCTCACATTCAGGATCCTTCTCAACGCACCCTTCAGGATCCTTCCCGCCCCAATCCGTTTACCAAGTTCGTTTTCTATCTATATCCTTCTCCAGTTCGTAATCTTAGTGTTAGCTGCATAGCATTCACCATTGAGTTAAGGAAGTCGGAGTTAATACGTATAAAAAAAGTTTATTTGTCTGCCTATCTTGTAATATGAATTTTAATAATAAAATAAATAGCGCAAGATACATAGTAAGGGAAACGGATTGATAAAGTATATGTTCTTTCGCATATCCCAAGGGGTAGAGAAGTGATGTAAGGAGGCATTTTAACTCATTATCCTTTATAGCGAGGTCTTGAGTTTGAGTATCTTCAATGATTAAGTAAGTTATCACTTTGCTTGTCACTTTCATTTGCTAAATGGCGATTTAAAAATAATAATTATAATTCCTACTTTATAATTTATATGTCCTTATATAAAAAGATAAATAAAGTAGCAATGCACCTATTGTTCGTTGATCAAGAAGTGAAATCAAGATCTTGATAGAGCCTTCAAATGGTGGGACAATATTGATATAATCTATATATATTGATTTATCGGTTTATTCATTGTAAAAAATGGAAATGGCGAGTGAGGATTAATGCTTTGTCGTGTTTGTAAAATTTGTGCAGGGATAGACAAGCAGAAACCCTTAAAACTGTCGGGGTGAATCCACGCAGTACGTAGTTGATTCCACAACACAAAAGTCTGTTTCTTTCAGTTATAAGTGATTGTTTTCGACTCCAGTGTAAATAAGGTTTCCTTATAAACGTTTTGTACTTGAACTAATTTTGGATTTGTTCTCATATCTTTTATATGTTATTTAGGTTTCAGATTAAAGTATTATATGTATGAAACATGATGACTACATAAATTTTGATACATCTAAACATGTGTATCTCTGATTCGTGTAAAGTAGCAGAAAAAATGTGATTGGTTAATTTTAATAATAATTTTGACTAATTTGGAATAATTTTAATAATACAACCACGATATCAATTTGGATGTCCTTACAAATTTGGAATAGCCACTCAACAAGTTGTCACGAATCTTTAACTTTTGTTGGTTAAAACCTTTGTTGTCCTCGTCATCATACCTAGTTGAATATTACATTAATATAGTCTTAAAAAATATGATAGTACGCAGCCTTACCTCTATAAAATTTTTGTGAGTAAATTAAAGCAACATGCTTTATTAGCTATTAACTAGACGTTTACAAAATTCTTAAAGTATTGTTAAAAAAATGTTTATATAAGTTTAATGATATTATTGATGAAAAAATATTACTGAATTGAATAAAAATTGCATCATATGGACAATACGAGAAATGGTTTTGAAGTTTGAAATATTTATAGCCAAGTTTCAACAATAACAACAACGACAATATTCAATATAAATTTCGCTAATATGTGAAGTTTGAAGAAGTCTAATAATATGTAACCTTACTCTTAATTAGTAAAGAAGTTGTTTTCAAATAAAAAACAAAAGAAAAAACATATTAATTAACCCTCATCATGTTTGATATAATTACGTTAAATAAATGTTACGAAGTTTTAAAAAAAGAGTATGAAAAAGAACACAAACATTCTAAAGAATATCTCAATTTTCATGTACGTATTGGATTAATTTTTCTTATATTATTTGATTATAAAGAAGAAGTTTGTGTAACTAAAAAAAGATAAAAACAAAATGTACAACTTCTCCTTTTTGAGATGATGAGTATTTAGAACCAAAAGAAAAGAGCTTAAATGATTACAATGTAATTTTTTAAGTATTTAGTAGAACAATCTTATATAAATTAGAGGAATACAATTCAAATTAGTTAAAATGTGCATGTCAAAGTTTAATTTAGCACGTTGCCTGTTTGAAATGTAATCAATTTTATTGTATAAATAATAAATTCATGATATAATTGTTTGAATTTCTATAAATGTAATAATCTTTTCCTTTTAAAAAATTTTGAATTCAAAATACTATATGCAGGTTCAACTTTGAGTAAGGGTAGGTAGGACACACCTCCTCAGGCCTATTTTTATGAAAAATAAAATAAGACCCACTTTTAACTTTTAGAAAAATAAAATGAGATAAAATAGGTCTACTATTTACTCTTATAAAGAACAATAAGAAATAAAATAGGATTAATTCTTAATCATCAGAAAGAACAAAATAAGATAAAAATGATTCACTTTTATCCCTCATAAAGATTTTTTTTTTATAACTTTACCTAAAGCTTATAAAACGTTAAGAAGAGCTGACCATATGGAAAAAGAATAAAGTCGTATTCTCTTTTATAAAAGACAAAATCAATGTATATGGGCTGTTCACCTTCATTTTTTAATTTGAAATCAAGAGAGAACAAAGGGTATATGTACATAGAGAGTACGGACAATAGAGTCTTCCCACAAAAATAGATTAATTTAACTTCGTTGAAATTCGGCGTGCTTCATTAGCAAACAAATAGTACATGTGACTTCTTCTTCGTTTTTTTTTTGGCATAGGTTGATAACAAAGGATTTTTAAAATTGATGGAGACATATGTAATATATATTGCCGGATTGAGGTTCCAAATTAATTGTTCTTTGGCCAAAGTAATAATTGATGACGATGGTCCTCCTAAAACAAAGTTCCATATGAATAAATAGCTTTTTGATTTGATTTCTAATTTTTTGGTTGTAGTTTTTAGTTTTTAGTTTTTAATTTTTAATTTTTAATTTTTAATTTTCTTTTAACTAAAAATAAAAACATGTTTAGTTGGTAATATTAATATAGTAATATTTTTATTATTGATGATAATTACATGTTACATAAAACTTAAAAATAAATTATTTTTGATTAATTAAATTTATTTTAATTTTTATATAATATTTATTAATAAATTATCAATCAAATTTATTAAAATTAATAATTTATATATTAAATTTTAT
>JAOQMS010000003.1:6274741-6297676 GCA_027563885.1 Erythroxylum longipes | reverse complement strand
TTTAATTAAATATATTTTAATTAATTACATTTTAATTATATTTTAATAAATTATATTTAATTATATTTAATTAAAAAATTAAAAAATATTAGTGTTGGTAGGAATCAAACCCATTCCTCCCACACATGGAGGGTATGGACCATTACTTAAAACTTGGGTATGAAAAAACCATTCAATCAATCATAATAACCAGTCAACCTTTACCATTCATTCCATTCTCATTGATTTATTCTCATACCCTTTAACCAAGCAACCCTTGACTCATCTTCGAGACAGAACACTGACAGAAATGTTTGCGCAAGCAAAGCCCACTTATGGCCCATGGATGATAGCCTCAAGTAACAGAAGAAACTGGAAACGGCCTGCTACGGGACATCAAGGGAGGACAACTGACACGACTGACAACGCAAATTTGAGGCACTGGTCCTAATTCGAGGTGATAGTAAATCCTGACATAGAGATTGAAGATGCAACGTTGATGAGTACCTCTATGCCTGCCGATACTGGCCTGTCCCAGAGCCATTTCAGCTCCTAATCCCAAACACGTTACCCCCCCGAATGTAATACCAAACCAATCCCACAGACCGCCATTCCTGAAGGTCAGTCCAATACTCCTAACGTCCCTTCATGCCCTAATTCCTCATGTGCCTCCTTAAAGGCCCCACCTTTTATAGGGTTCACACCAACCACTATGGCTACTAAAGCCTCCAAACATCTTCACACTCTTTTAAAGTTAATCAATCACTCAGTAGTTCATTTACCGCCTACGCCCCTTTCCTATGCAAACACCAATCCTATGCATGTAGATCAACCTGGCCCTAGCGAACCTCACTATTTTGCTCCTCGTTCTGTCTTCAGGTATGGTGTGGACATGAGAGTCATTGCTCTAGACATCTCACTTCATTCTCCTCAGTCTCATGCAGAATAGGGGGACTCAACAGTCGCAGTTAGGGAGGAGGAAGACTTAGTAGATGATAAGGGGCCCGTTAGCCACATGGATTCGAAAACTTCCCCAACACTTACGGTGACACAATACTAGGAGGAGGGTCTAGCCAATGAGGCATAGTCTTTTAACAGTATGGATTTTAGTTGTCTCATTTGGAATTACCAAGGAGAAGAGTGTCCAACGATTCGACAGAGTTCCTGTAATTTTTGCCCCATGTACCATCCTAATTTGGTGGCCTTATTGGAACTTCACATTTTTGGAGACCAAGCGGATGCAATCATTCGTTGGAGGGTTTAACCGATCACATCATATTGAAGCAATTGGTTTAGTGGGACGTATATGGCTTCTTTGGTATGATAAGTTACAAGTCCGCAACCTCGAAAATAATTTCCAACTCATCCACTTGATGGTGGAAACAACTGGACACAAGATTTTTCTCACAATTATGTATACAAGTTCGCATGTTCAGGCTCGCAAACGTTTCTGGCCGCACTTTCTAAGTTTCGGTAGCCACCTTATAGGCCCCTGTCCACCTATCACTTATTTTAGGATTGGGTGTTCAATGCCAGGATGCTAGACTTTGGTTTTCATAGGCAATCTTTTACCTAGGCATGCGGTCGGATTTGTGAACGTCTGGATCGAGCCGTGAGCAATGTATACTTCATTGAGAGTTTCCCCTCCACCGCTTTGCACCACCTCCTACGGGTGGGTTCATATCACTATCTAATCCTTACTCGCACTTGGCAAAACCTGGTACACTATCAGTCCAAAAGGAGGTTTCAGTTTTTGGCTTCCTGGCTACTAGACAAGACTTGTCTGCCCTTGGTGCGTGTTGCTTAGCTTGTCAACAGTGACTATCCCATGAACATATAGCCTTTTGTTGGTGAAGCGACCAAGTGAAATGTGGATGTTTTTGGAAATATCTTTAAACAGAAACACATTCTATTCCAGAGATTGAGTGGCATTCAACGCGCTTTAAAGCGACACATGACGTCGGCCCTGACTCAGCTAAAAGTGGACTTGAAGCGGGAGTTGGATCTTGTCTTGGCACAGGAGCAAGTTTATTGGCAACAAAAAGCTCGAATAGACTAGCTTGCTCACGGTAATAGCAATACGTCTTATTTTCATCCTATGGTAATTCAGAAACATCTTACTTATCGCTTGGAGTTCCTTAAGGATATGTCAGGTGTGGGTCTCCAAGGACAAGCAATGTGCAAACATATTGTTAAGTACTTTACCAACCTATTCACTCAGTCTACAACCAAAGCAATTCACACCGACAGGAACAGTAGGTTTCCTACACTTGATGTCCCAGTGTTGGTGAGCATGGGGGCATGGTTATCGCGGAAGAAATCAAAATGACCATTTTCAATATAAAACCGATAATAACTCTCGGTTCGGATAATATCGATCCTATTTTCTTGTAAAAAAGTTGGAGTGTTGTTGGCTTCTTTATCTGTGACTATCTACGCGAGATCTTCAGAATGGATACCATACCGTCAGACCTGAACGATACTTTCCTGGTGTTCATCCCGAAGAAGGAGCACGCCGATTCCTTCCCGTTGTATTGCCCTATCAGCCTTTGTAATGTTATGTATAAGACCATCTTCAAGGTGATAGTCAATCGACTCAAAGGCACTCTTCCATCCATTATAGGGCCTACGTAAATGAGCTTTGTCCCAGGCTACCAAATTACTGACAATATTATCCTTGCACAAGCAGTTATTCACTTTATGTGCTGTCAAACTGGGTGAAAAGGGTATATGGCAATCAAAGTAGATCTTGAAAAAGCTTACGACATGATCTCTTGAGTTTTTTTTACACGATACTTTAATCAAAGTGAGACTTCTTGACGATTTAATTAAACAGATTATGGAGTATGTGACTTGGTGCATCTGAGAATCCTAATCAATGGCCAAAGTTCTTCGACAAGGTGACTCTCTCTTGCCATATCTTTTTGTTTTATGTATCAAGCAATTAGCGTATGACATCACTCGGGCAGTGACTCAAGAGAGGTGGCTTCCCTTTCGGTTTAACCAAACTAGCCCGCCCCTCTCATATTTGTTTTTTGTGGATGATATGTTGCTGTTGGCTGAAGCCTAAAAGGCGTAAGTATGGGTGGTCAAATAGGTGGTGGCGGAATTCTGCACTCAATCAAGGTAGCACATCAACAGTTCTAAAACTGTTGTTTTTTCTCACATAATGTGAACAAACAAACTCAAGTAATGTTGTCTCACAGACTCGATTTTTAGGTCACTGAGGATTTAGACCAGCATTTGAGCATGCCACATGGTCGGATCACCAGGCACATGTATCCAAGGCTCCTGGAGTGTACCAAACAGCTCTTAAGGTGGACTGCTTCGAGCCTTTCGTTGGTAAGGCGTGTCATACTAGCCATAATGATGTTGCAAGCCTTCCTTTCTTTACCATGAAAATGAACAAGTTGTCGTATTACATTTGTAACAAGATTGAGCAACACATTAAACTATTCATCTGGGGTTCTTGTAATAATAAGCGTAAAATAAGCTTGGAGGCTTGGGAGGAGCTTTGCCGCCACAGAGAAAATGGGGGATTAGGTGTCAGAAACCTTCGAGTGATGAATGCAACGTTTCTAATGAAGTCTGGATGGTAGCTAATTCAATTCCCGGAGAAGCTTTAGGTCAAAGCACTCTGGGCCAAGTATAGGGTACCAGACCCGATCCCGCCTTTGATACAAAAAAAAGACTCACCTTTTTGGAGAGCGATCAACTCGTTGTGGGGCAACCTTTACGATGGATTAGCTTGGACCATCGAGAATGGGCATCATGCTCAATTTTGGACCCACAGATGGCGTTTAATTGAGAAACCCTTAGCAGACTATGTGCAAGGCGTCATTTTAGAATCCAGCTTGAGTGCCTCTGTCAGTAATTTTGATCTTCTTGATGGGAGTTGAGATTGGTAGCAGTTTGCAGAGTGACTTCCTATCGATATTCTTTTGAAGTTGTATGCTGGTCCTGGGTCGCGATCTGGGGCAGGGGATGATGAATTCTATTGGTGACATTCCGTCTTTGGCTTATTCTCCATTAATTCGGCTTACATCGTCTTAATGGAGGATGAAGTGCATACTAGGACTAATTTATGAATGTGCATTTGGAAATGGAAAGGCCCAAAGAGAATTAAAATTTTTCTTTGTTTGATCGCGAAGGATAGGCTCCTAACCAGATTGGAACTAGCTAAGCGGCATGTAATTCAGGATTCTCAATGCCCAAGATGTGAGGACTATATGTAAACGCTAGTCCATGTCTTCCGGGATTGTCGTTGTGCCCAACTAGTATGGAATCAATTGGTGCCAATGCTTTTCTGGTCCGACTTTTTTTCTCCGGCTCTTCCCACTTGGCTCAACATAAATTTAACTCAATACTGGGGTTTCAATAGGAATGGGGAGTGTACTACTTGTTTTGGAATTACTGTATGGAGCTTATGGCAATGACGAAACATGCAGATTTTACAGCAACAGGATTCGAATTCGACGATCCAACTGAAAGAAATCTGACACAGATTTTATGAAATTAATATGGTCCACGAAAGATACTTAAGTAGTCAACCTAGTATGTAGTCGGGGCGAGAGAGGCCTTGGCAGCCTCCGGTGTATGATTGTGTGATATTGAATGTTGATGGGGCAGTTAACCAACACACTAGCCATTCTTTTGTGGGAGCGTTGTTACGTGATCATAATGGAGTTTGGCTGAAGAGATTTGCTATGAATCTGGGCAGAGGGTCTACTTTAAAAACTGAACTTTTGGGAATTTCGCATGACTTGCTTTTTGCCTGGAATCAAGGTATAAGATCTATCATGGTGGAGACTAAGTGTGAGATGGCCATATCTCAACTTTTGCATAGGAATGTCAATAACGAACATGGCCAGTTATTGACGTCCATCAAGGCCTCCTTTGTTAGGACTGGCATGTTCGTATCCGGTTAGTACCTAGGGAGGCCAATGGGCATGCGGATTTTCTAGCGAAGTATGGTCGTTTCCTTATGTCAGGAGGTAGGTTTTTTGTTGTTCCTCCGCTGGAGTTGGGGGAGCTTTTGATGCCAGAGAATAGATTTCATTCACCGATGAATAGGAATTAGGATGTTGTACCTCTGCATTAAAAAAAAGAAATAGAAAACAAAAAATCCTTTTGTGGTTTTTCATAAGTTTTTAAAGGTAGAAAGAAACAAAAATCAAAAGTAAAAATCCAAAAATTTAAATAATAAAATTTTAAATAAAACCTGAACATAAAAACTAAAAATTGATAAATAAATAAAAACAAACATGCCTTTATTAATTAACATTCGTTTAACTTTTTACCAACACTATAGATTCATTTAACTTTGCTGAAATTTGACTTGCTTCACTAGCAAAAAAAAGTAGTATATATGACTTTTTTAAAAAAAATTGATAGGGACATGTATAATTTATCTCGCGGGATTGAAGGATTCCAATTGTTCCCAACTTTCGGCTGTTCACGCAATAGCTGTTTAGAAGAACTCAACAAACCAAAATACGATAATAGACAGTAACAACAACTACAATTATTGGTTATAGTAATAACTGATGATGACGATTGGCCTAAAATAATAGTGAACAATAACCAATATTAGAAATGGTAATAATTGATGATGACGATAGGCTGTAGTTTACAATAATGCAAACAACCCAAAAAGTCAAAGTTGACTTTAATTGGATAATTGCAATAAAAAAAACACCGACTTTCCAAACGGGGAAAATAATTAAAATTACAAAATAATACAAATACCTGACACGTCTCATGCGCATGAAGAGTTGAAAAGTGACTATCTGATGTACGATATTATAAGAAGAAGAAGAAACGTGAGTGTACATGTACAATTATTGCTGACTTTTCAACAAACCGTGGTTTAACTGAAAAGTCTCATTCGAAGAAGAGATGAACATGGCAACAGAGAAGGTGGTGACAGTGGTGGAAGAGAGCAACGAGCTCGATGATCCAAACCCACCATGGCCAAACCTTGGTCGTATTGACTCGCTGCACTTGGAGGCTGGAAGAGTTTCTACACCTCATGGACATCACTCCTTCAACAAGGTCTTTGTTTCTTCATTTATGAGTTATTAATGTTGTCCTTGGTAATTTACTGAAACGTGTGAAATGAGTGCAGTCTGGGTGGAAGATGACTCTGAGCTTAGCATTTCAGAGCTTAGGAATTGTGTATGGGGACATTGGGACTTCTCCACTCTATGTCTTCTCAAGTGTTTTCTCCGACGGAAGTATTGACAACAAAGACGACATTCTTGGTGTCTTGTCTCTTATTATCTATACCATACTCTTACTTGCCTTCTTCAAGTATATCTTCATTGTCTTGTGGGCCAACGACAATGGTGATGGTGAGTATATATGAAATTTACTTTACTTTGCAAAAAAAATTTCACAAGGGTTGATCAAGTTTGTGTGCATTAATTAGGTGGAACATTTGCTCTGTATTCGCTGCTATGCCGATATGCCAAGGTGAGCTTGATTCCTAATGAGCAACCAGAAGACAGACAACTATCCAATTACAACCTTAAGACCCCATCAAACCAATTGAGACGGGGAGAGAAAATTAAAGAGCTTATGGAGAAGAGTAAGAAAATCAAAGTCATTCTTTTCCTAGTTACCATCCTTGGAACTTCCATGGTTATTGGAGATGGGGTTCTCACTCCATGCATTTCAGGTTTGTTAATCAATTCCTGTTGAATTATGTTTGATTTCAGTTCAGAGATATTGTTCCATTGTTAAACACAGTTTTTTTTTTTTTTAACAGTTCTCTCAGCAGTCAGCGGAATCACTTCTCTTGGAAAAAGTATCTTTTTCATACCTTGCTATTTACTCTGGTACTTTGTGCATTTCTCTGCACATTAAGGTTAAGATAATTTTCAATTAGTTTTTGAATATGTATTAATATTATGGTAATGTGATCAAATGTGCAGATGCTGTTCTGGGAATATCCATCGCAGTTTTGGTTTTTCTTTTCTCGGTTCAACGATTCGGTACAGATAAAGTTGGCTTCTCATTCGCTCCAATCATCTGCTTATGGTTTTCTTTAATCAGCGGTATTGGTCTCTACAACTTGTTCAAGTATGATCTAGGTGTGTTACGTGCATTCTACCCAAAATATGCTGTAGACTACTTCGTAAGAAATGGCAAGCAAGCATGGATTTCCCTTGGTGGGGTTGTTCTGTGCATTACAGGCGAGTGTCGTAGCGTTATTGCCTGGAACAGAAATATAGTTGCGTCTGAAATTACTAAATGGTTTGGTTTTAACAGGTACGGAAGCTATGTTCGCTGATGTTGGACACTTCAATGTCAGAGCAATCCAAGTGAGATGATATCATATATAACCACTTCATTTCATGCATTGGTTTCCATTTTTTTTCCAGGTAAATATGTGGGGTCTTAAGTCTTAACGAATTGCCCCTTCTTCAAATGGCAGGTAAGTTTCTCTGGAATCGTGATGCCAGCAATACTAGCTGCATATGCTGGCCAAGCAGCGTACCTTACGAAATTTCCAAATGACGTCTCAAAAGTTTTTTACAAGTCCATACCAGGTAATTACATAAGATTCTCATGTTTTGTGTCATTGGTAGATGATCTTATGTTAATCAATTTGAAACAACAGTAACTGATAATTTCTCTCTGTAGATCCACTATATTGGCCAAGTTTTGTTGTGGCTGTAGCTGCAGCGATTATTGCAAGTCAAGCTATGATATCAGGAACATTTGCAATCATCTCTCAATCCCAGAATCTGGGATGTTTTCCATGGGTCAAGGTTGTTCACACTTCTACAAAGTATGAAGGTCAAGTTTACATACCCGAGATCAACTACACGCTCATGATTGCTTGTGTAATAGTATGTTCGGTATTCAAGTCCACTGAGAAGATAGGTCATGCATATGGTAAACCTCATTACTCCTCAGCTTCGTTCTCTTCTACTTTATAAACTCAAAGCTAGAAAATAACAAACATTGTTCGGCGTGCAGGAATTGCCGTGGTTGCTGTGATGGTGATCACAACTTGCATGGTGGCTCTCATCATGCTTGTTATATGGAATACATGGATAGGCTGGATAGCTCTCTTCTTTGTTATATTTGTTTCCATAGAAGGCGTGTATCTATCGGCTGTTCTTTACAAATTCAAGCAAGGTGGCTATCTTCCATTAGTTTTCTCATTTGTGCTAATGACCATTATGGCAATATGGCTTTATGCTCACCACAAGAGGTACATCTATGAGCTTAACAACAAAGTATCTACTGAAGTAGTTAAAGCATTGGCCACAAACCCGAATATAAGCAGACTTCCAGGAATAGGACTTTTCTGTTCTGAGCTGGTACAGGGAATTCCTCCTATATTCTCACACTTCATTGACAACATTCCTTGCATCCATTCAGTTCTAGTTTTTGTTTCGATCAAATCCATTCCAATAAGCAAAGTGGCACCTGAGGAACGATTCCTGTTCAGACAAGTTGAGCCAACAGAAGACAGGATTTTCCGATGTGTTGTGAGATTCGGATATAAAGAGTACATTGAGGATCTCCAAGAGTTCGAGCAAAACTTGGTAGAACAACTAAAGGAATTCATTCGCCACCAACACTTCATTCGTGAAGGAGGAAACCTGGAGTCAGCGGCAGAAACTGAGAGCCTACCACAGTCCACACAACTGGTCAAAGATGGAAAAGTAAGAGGATCAGCAGTCCACGTGGAGGAAACATTACAGCAACCTATTACACCTCGTATTTCCTCAGGCTCTATTCAGTCAATAAAAGGGATCAAGTCATCGAGAAGTTCATCAAATGGGATAACGGTAAGCCCTCTAATGCATGGAGGTGCTGAAGAAGAGATTCAGTTTATACAGAAAGCAAAAGACAAAGGGGTTGTTTATCTGGTGGGAGAAGCTGATGTAGTGGCACTACCAGAATCATCAGTATTCAAGAAGTTCATCGTTGACTATGCATATGATTTCCTGAGAAAAAATGTGAGCACAGGCAAAATTTTTATGGAAATTCCACGATCTAAACTCCTCAGAGTCGGGATGACATATGAGATTTGATGTCTAGTAAGGCAGGCATATACCATAATATTTTCTAATAGTGCAAATAATTATAAAAAGGGAAAAGATGTCTAAATAAAAGAAAGTGAAGAAAAGATTATCAAGTTGGACCACATCTTGTAAATTTAGTTTAGTTTCCTTTCTTTGACGATTGATAAGGCAATTTGCCAAGTCATGTATATCTATTTTAAGATTTAATAATATAATAATTTTATGTGAGTCGTTTAGAAACAATTTCTCTATTAATTATAAGTAAAGTTACGTATTATTAGACTTTCTCAAATCTTGCAAAACAGTAAGACTCATGCTTTCAATACATGAAAAATGTATATAACCATTACTCTTCAAAATTGCTTATTGATCTCTAATGTACCAAAAGTGAGTTTGTACTCATTAATATTGATATTGCTCTGACTTTTTCTTTAAGAAACGACTCAACACTTTATATACATTCAGTGCCAAAAATTAAATATGACATTAAAATCCATTTGATAGCACTTAAAATAGTAAAATTTATTTTAAATATAAAATTATACTACATTTTATGATACTATGCAAAGTAAAAAAAAGTTCAATTAAAAAATTTAATTTATTGTAAATATAGAGATTAATTTCATTAACTCTTGTTTTTAGTTTCATTGATAGAGTATTATATAGGCTGATCTAAATTTAAAAAAATCAATTGTTATGCTAAAAATAAGAAATAAAAATTGATTAACCGTATATTTACTATTGTCGAGAACAGTTTTAAAATTTTAATTTATTAATATTTATATATCTATGTCAATAAAATTAAAGACAAGAGTTTACAGTCAAACATATTTACAATAAATTAAAATTTTATGATATTTAATTAATATATTTACATAATCTTATAAAATTGAATAAGATTTATAGGACTTAAAATATAATTTATGTGAAACATTTCATCATGCATTATTAAAAAGTCAAACACGTACCAATTCTAACACATATTAAATTAAAATTATCTGAGTTAAAAATGTCGAGTTTAGTGAATGATTTAATCAAAATAAGTCAATCTAAAATAATTATTTATTATTTTAAAACATTTATTTAATTAGTTGGAATTTTATTAAAAAATGTGACAATCAGATTTACTTGGGCCAATGCGAGTCCATAATAGTTCAAGAAATCCAGAACTGTTATAGCCCGTTGAAGCTTGTAAGATACCATAGAAATCAAGCTATAAAGTTATAATAAAAAAAAATTACACTTGACATATAATAATAATGCATTATTATTTGGGTTTTGTCTATCTTAGTCATGACAATGAGATGAGCTGACCGATGAGTTAGTTCAGATTAAGGTGTTTTCAACGGATCGATTTATAGGCTAAGCTTAGGCTCAAACTTACATAAGACTTAACTCTTTAAATAAAATGATGGGATGCAGTTAAAAAAAGACGTTATTTTATATTTTTAATTTTTAAAATTTTATTTTTTAAAAATTGACGAGCCTAATTTATGAACCGGCTCATTAACCTATTTACACTTATTTTTTCTTTTGCGTGTGATTTAGCTTCTGAATATTGAATTCTATATATGGATTTTAAGATCTTAGTTGTCAACAATTATCTAAAGACCTTTATAATTAATATTCGACAAATTAATAAATTCTATCATGTAATGACGTTTTATTGTCCAAACTTGAGTTCATAGACTAAATTAATTTTTAATGAGTTGATTGATTTATTTTATAATACGAATACAGTATGTAAAGTGCTCCTTCCAGTGCGAGTGGAATGAATCTTAACTGGAGTACGACTTGTATTTGCAGTAGAGTACGTTTAGATAAAGACAAAAAAGAGTAGTCAACGTCCCAATCTTAGATATTTTAATCTTTTGAACTTATTGACTTTTGGATAAATCATTGTCTGCTGTATCTGAAATCAAGAGAGTTTGATTCTAATGTATATCATTGCCGAAAAATTCATAGATTCTTAGTTACTAGAGCTGCAATTACAGAACTTCCATGACCAACAGAGATCAAAGCAAGAAAATACAAGAGGGTCATCACTATTTTTCAAGTAAAAACACCATTAATGGTTTCAAATAATGAGCTCATCGATGTCCTCACGACCTGCTTTTCAGAAGCTGAAACCATATTGCTAATTGCACTAACAAAGCACAGTGAGATAAAAGTAAGGTAATTTGGATCATTCCTGAAATCAGAGTTCCCTTAATATTCACTGATATATATCAGGAAGCGTTGTTCAGAATATCTGTCAGGTCCAAAGCTTCCCAAGAATGTTAATCAACTTGACACCATGCATGGTTAGTATTTCTGTAAACCAAGTTTTGCCCATTAATCTTGGTCAACTCCAACCTAAATGTGACGAAATAGAAGATCGGGAGCCTGGAAGACAGACCTCAGGAGTTTTGTGTCTACATAGCACTGATGCAGATTTTATTTTCTGTTCTACTACTTGTATCAAATGTTGATTTTTGGTTTTGTTTCGAGTTCGTCAGGGGAAAATGATAGCTTAATGTCCAAACTATGCCAATCAAAATAATGTCCGAACAATTATGGGAAGAAATACAAGGCTGTAGGTTGATCATTCAGGATCAAGTGTCAACACACAAAGTCCAGCTGATAAACAAATTCCAAAGATTCAAGAATGGAAATCAAATTGATTTTTTGGATGTTGGCCAAAATGTTGAATTTTTGGAAATGGAAAGCTACAAATTGATGGAGCTATTTATTCTCAACTTTGATGTATATACTTATGGTTGAGCTATTCTTCAACAATCTCAAATATTGTCCATTTTTTCCTGTCAATATGCCAATCTCATAATTAGAGCTTTGATGATTAATATCTCCACCAAGATTCGTTTTCCTCTGAGGGACTCATTAGTTCGAGCTGACGAAGAAGAAGCAATTTCACTCGATCATTGTCAAACCGACTAACTTTTAGTTAAGAAAGTAGAGAAACAGTAATTGGAAATTAAAGAAGCTCCAATTCTGAGGTGAAGATTGCAGAAGGTAAAACTAATTCAAAGGTGTGAAAGAAGCAACAAGCACAAATGACAAACACGTAATGCCAAATGGTGATGAATGATGATATATATAGCCAGATGGATTTTATAGGGAGGCAGTTAGAAATAACATACTAATATCAGTAATAATTTAAGGAGTCCAGAAGGCTAATGTTGTCTCTTTATACGGATCTCTTCTTTGGCATTCTTTCTATTGTTGTTTTCTACTTTGGCTCTCAGTCCTTTGTTTCTACTGCTTTGCTTTCCTTCCTATTCCAAACTCACCAAAATAGCTAAGTCAGGACAGATATAATATCAATACATGCCTTTTCAACTTGTTTTTTAATCTTTTTAATTAATACCCCACTAATGAATTCTTAAGGTTAATTATAATTATATTTTGATCTTTTTTTATTCCAATCTAAATATTTTCATCATAATTAGGCAATATGAAAAAATCCATTAAGTCATCATAAATGATAAGGTTGTAAGCATTTACCGACTAACACTGGAGTATGAAGAGCAAACTGATGACTGTTTCTTCTTGGAAACAAGACAAACAGGCACAACTACTGAGGTCTATTGTTAATCTGATAGTATTTGATTTTAATATGGTAAGGAATTATATTCTTAGAATGATGTTATTATCAATGAATTCTAATTCAACATTTTTTTAGTAGGAATGGATGGACCTTGGTCTTTGATTGAGGTTGGCAATGGAATTTCTTCTTCTTTTTGTCTGCTATCTAAACGTCACCCTCCTTCACCACCTATTATTAGCACCCTCTCCTCCCAACATCAGCCACCATCATTGCAGAAACATGTCAAATTTGGTTCATGATTTCGATGATGATGAACAGTTTCAAAGCTCCATCCTTTCTCAGTCCTCTAATGGCAGTCCCAACCATCTCGAGAATGGCATGGCTGGCTCAAATCCTACCTCCTCAAAAAGGAAAAGGAACCTCCCAGGCAATCCAGGCAAGCAAATACACCCATTTCTTGTTTATATTTATACCTCAAAGTTACTGTCAAACCTGGAGTAGAAGCATATGTAGCAAATTCGAGTAATCTGCTAATATGACTGTTGAACTGATAAGCCTGGATTAGCTAATGAGACTATTAGTGCAGCTACCCTTCATGTTCTACAAGCTTGTTCTTGATCATTCTGTCATATCTATCTAGGCTGGATCTCTCAGCTATCCAAAAACTAATCATCAAATCATTAGTTTATGATATAAATATATATAGTTAGAGAGGAAGAAGTACTGTCTGTGAGAAGTCAACGGCAGATGCTACTTACTTTCAATTTTTAACTAAGAAAAGATTTCTCAAACTATATTTTAGTACTTACGGGCAAACCCTTTTGCATGCAATTCACGATGCACCCGATAGAATTGATCATTGCCAAAAAGAACACACAAGTACCTTATTCTGCACTTTCTTTAATCAAGAAAGTAAAAAAGTTATGAAGTTTGGCCAAACCATCACCAATCCCGTAGTCAATTGTAGTTTGCAAGCTAAAGTTTATAACTAGCTCTATCAGACATACAAGCTTCAAAGATTAGTTGAATGTGAAAAACTGACTTCTTGGCCAACCTTAATTACCATACAGACCCAGATGCAGAGGTGGTAGCATTATCTCCAAGGACTTTGATGGCAACGAACAGATACATCTGTGAGGTGTGTCATAAGGGATTTCAGAGAGACCAGAACCTTCAGCTCCACAGGAGAGGACATAACTTGCCATGGAAACTGAAGCAAAGGCCGAGCACGCAGGTTAAGAAGAGGGTTTATGTGTGCCCTGAACCTACCTGTGTGCATCACGACCCAAGCAGGGCTTTAGGTGACTTAACTGGCATCAAAAAGCACTTCTGCAGAAAACATGGTGAAAAGAAATGGAAGTGCGACAAATGCTCTAAACGTTATGCTGTCCAATCAGATTGGAAGGCTCATACCAAAATCTGTGGAACTCGAGAGTATCGCTGTGATTGTGGTACAATTTTCTCTAGGTTAGAAATTCCTCATTCTGTGACTTGCTAATTATATAAGAATCTATGAATTGGATTATATATATATAAATAGAATGATCAAGATTTTAGATAATGAGCTAAGAGTTACAATATAGTTCAGGAAATTGTAGTCGATGCAAGTGCAATCCTAAGAGTGACGAGATGACATTAGGAAGTGATGATTTTGATTATTTGCTCTCTTTCTTGTACAGGAAGGACAGCTTTGTGACTCACAGAGCCTTCTGTGATGCCTTGGCGGAGGAGAATTACAAAGTGAACCAGAACATAGCTGCCATGGGAGGAATATTGCAAAGCCAAGGTCAAGAGCTCTTCTCTTCATCAATGCCAAGCTCAGAGTCGGGGTCTAAGAAAAGTTCCAAGATGAACATGACGATGTCTGACGACAAACTCGATAGCTCGCTCAAATCCTTCTCTCTGAACTCTGCGGGTATCATGATGCCAAGCAACCTAAACCCAATGCTCAATCCACGAAATACTTCTCTTGCATGCTTTAGCTCTGCGGATGGATCAAATGCTTCTACAATGGCAATTGGGTCTGCATACACTTCTGCAACAGCACTGTTACAGAAAGCAGCCGAAATGGGAGCAAAGATAAGTGACAATACGATCGCACCAATTCTGCTGAGAGGGTTTTCTGGATTCTCTAGTAGCAGTATGAACTCATCGGGGGCGATCCTGGAGAGTTCTTCTGTGGTTGGTATCATGGGACCAACTACTGCAAACATGAATGGATTATTTGTAGCTGCAGACACAGAAAGGTATGAGAAGAACTTGGAAACAAGTGGATATGAAGGAAGTAGTGGAGTTAGCAATGGACTGATGGAGTCTCCACTAGTTATGCACTCAGGAAGTGGGAGTGCGATTGGAGAAGTATACATGAGGGGTGGTGAAAAGTTGACAGTTGATTTCTTAGGAGTGGAACCCCCTAATGGACATTCTTCAACTATTGGGAAGAGGAGAAGCTTTCAAGGCAACAACAATGTCATGGGGTTAGGTTACTCAGCTGCTGCTCACCAAAACTTTCACAATTTGCATCCTGACTGGTAAAGAATACCAAGCAGAGAGTAGAAAGGAGACAACTTTAGAACAACAAGAGAAACATAAAATGAACTGGAGACCCTTGGAAGGAATCATTTGGTGCTGACAATAAATCAGAAGACACACATTTCATTTCGACATCTTTTAAATTGTTCTTTGGTTTCTTTGATCTTTCTTTTTCATTACTTGACAATGAACCTTAGGGGTGAATGCTAATTGAGAGGTTTTATCCTTCTGTTAGCGTGTTCTTCTACTTCTCTCCTCTATTACCAATCTTTACTACGATGGATTGTTTCGCAGCAGATACTGTTAGGAAATGATCATAGATTCCAAACCTCTCAAGCAAAAGTCTTCTGTAACTGTAACGCCACACCACCAGGACCAATTTGTCATCCTACTATCTCATGGTGTTGCCACCATTTTTATCTTTATGTAGGTGATAGTGTAGCTGATGACAAACAGTAGTTTTCCAAATCATACAATTCATATCACTTCAATCAGCTAGCTTTTCCAGTTAGTCACTTGGAAACAAATAAACAAACAAATGATAAAATCATTTACAGAGAAAAGCGAGCAAGGAACTTTCACCCACCAACGACACACAAACTAAAGCAGTAGTTTTAAGCATTCCACTGCCCCTACAAAACAGAGAGCGGCTTCCTCCAATCTAACAAATTACGACCTCTGCTATTGCCTGAAAAATGGCACAACACTAAAAATGAAATCCAATCAGTTCGTATATTGACAACCGAAGCAAATTCCTATAAGAATGAATACAAAATGGCACAACACTCTAAAGCTAACCCTCACCACCTGTTAATAGCATTTGCTCCCCAATAAGGAACAAGGCATTCCTTTCCAAACTCTTAACGATCCCAGAAGAGTAATATGTTTCTGATGGCCATTTTTCCGGAAAGTGCAAGACCAGTCACATTCAGGTCGGTTGAGGAGTATTATCTTGGGTGTGCAATCTGAACCACTTCCTCACGGCATAATTTACACCTTACACTAATTTCATTCATCTGTATGAACTTTCTACCTATCTGTTGAGCCATGTTCCATCCCAAACTCATCAGCGAGTGCATCAGGTGTCATCTCCAGGTTGGCTGTGATACCAATTAGCATTTCTTGGCTGAATCCCAAATTGTTGAGAGCCACCAACACTCTCCATCTGCCTTCGAATATCTTCAAGTTCCTCATCAACAACAGCCTGACGTTTTCCAATTTCAGAATCAAGACTCAGTTTTAGCATCTCTGAGCTCATGGCATGTCCCATTGGCATTGAAGTTGCAGAGTCCAAAGTTGCATTCACCTTAACATTTTCCCTGAATTTGTTCTTAGATTTGGGAATCTTCGAGAAGAAAATTTCCACAATGTTACCAACACAACCTAGGTTGTAAGGATTGGTCTTTTGATTGTAGCGATACCGGAAATTTTCATATGTTGTCTGCATAAATTGGACATATTAGGAATACGGGAAAAAAAGAAAAATGGTATAGGAAAAAAGGTTGAAAAATGGTAAAAGACAAAATAAGAACCTGATTGGTGAAGATTAAGTAAAGATGAAATGTAGTGAGGCCTCCAACAAACCAACCAGATATAAATGTAAAGAGTATGAGAATTGCAGAGGGAGGGGACTTGACAAAAGCCATCCAGATATTGCAATGGTGCCTGTCCATTATCTTCTTGATGTTCACCCAGCAGAAAGCAAAAACATAAATGCAAAGCATGGTTGTGGAGGACACAAACATGAAAAAGATACTGTAATTCCTCTGCCAACAGTATATCCGTTAGGTGTATGAAAGGTATGATGGTATATTAAACCAAATGCAACAACAATAAATTAGAAAAACCTTCTGAGGTCAAAGATCCTAAATTTGCATTCTAAGGATAGATAATTAGTACTGGAATTCATGTTATCAATCATTATTAAGTGGAATTAATCTGCAATTGCACAGTGAAGAATCGTCAGTAATAATCACCAACAGCTCTGTTGATCGAGATTAAGAAACCATGAACATTTTTCCATACTGACGCCTCTCACAACCTGGAATCTTCATATCAGATTCTTAGTGACTTTGTAGATTGCAACTTTATGAGAAATGTTTGTTTGCTTGACTTCAGAGAATTATCCCACTATGGCTTATTTAGACATTGCACTTACTTAATTACCCATTTTAAGTACTTGGTTGGAGAAAAGTTTAACCAAAAGGACACAAAAGCAAAACCACCTGAAATAATTGGAAAGTACTATCAGGTGTATTTATGTCTGTTGCTGCAAACTGTTCCTATCAGATATATCGTATAACATATAAGAAGTTTGATAGCATTTACTTGTAAAGGTTGATAAAGAATAGAAGTATGTCAAAACAAGCTATCTGATGTAAATTGTGAAGAAAATAAAAGTAAATGAGTGTTGGAAGGCATCTCACATCCTCCAGAACATGCAGGGAAATTTAGATTGCAAGGAAATGCAGGATAATAAGAAAGTTCTCTAAGTAAAAACAGAATTTAGACAAGATTTAATCAAACAATGCATAAACGAAAGCAATATCAGCCCATGTTGTACCTTCCCGATACATTGACCCACCCATGGGCAATGATGATCAAAACGTTCGACACAATTGTTACATATGGAGCAGTGAGAGCATCGTGGTGGCCGATACAGCATGCATGTTTGGCAATATTTGACCTTGACTACCACACCATTGATCACAATGTCTTTCATATGTGGTAAACCCTGACCAGGACCGTGAACCCCAGGCCAATCTGAACAGACACTTGAGCCATCATCTTCTGGAGGATGATCACTGCGTGGAATAATGCCTGGATCTCTTGCAGATGTAATGAAGAGAAGAAGAACAACCTGAATTCACAAATCCACAACAACATAATCAAATCAAAAAATGAATGTTACAGTATTAACAAGGAGGGAAACTTCAGAATTCTCATTTTATTGTGCAAACCATTTTGCCACGTCCAAAATTTTTGCTATTAGAAAATGAGCCAGAAAATGAGTTCGTTTCTGCCTTGAACCATTTGCATAGACAATACAAAGAATCACAAAGCAATTTAAGCTTAGCAGCTTTAAGTTAGTGTCTTATTGAATATCTCATTTCATTGGATATTAACATCTTGTTTGTACTAACATCAATAAAGCTGTAAGACATTTCTAGGTTAGAAAAGGAGGAACAACTTACATATAATGTGAAGCCCACACAAGCAGCTGTAATAAGTTTGCCACCAGGGTCTGGCAATTCATCCACAAGATTTTGAGAAACAAAAACACAGAAAAAGATCACTGGAGTGACAATTAGAGACACCGTAAGGAATAATGACCTCACATCTGGACCAAATATGAATCTACCCCCAAGGCAGAATATCTGCATCACCATATAATGTATGAGTCAGTTGTTTAGCTTGCAATATCACACTTTTATTTCATAAATTAAATTCCACTTATGTCTCATCCAACACATGTTGTTCACTTGAACACACTATGGGAAAGGTGTTGTAGATTGAAAACTCATTCAATGTATTGAGAAGCATGCAGTGAATGTGTCCAAAACTGAAAGGCTAGAGGTTCAGACAATGTTATGAATACAACATGCACAAACTAGTTGCTCCAAGAACACGTTAATCAATTGAGTAACATTAATTAAGATAAACCAACTCAATGATGTTGAAACTCTTGAACATAGAATGAGGAATTTTTCTGACCCCAAACTTTTGATTCAATTCTCAAATTGCAGAAACCATTTTTGCATTCATGTTACCAAGAATTAAGCAATCCAATACAAAACAAAATCCAAGGGAAAAAATTATGTATTTGGTACCAAAAGAAGTCCAATAAATGGGGACTCTACGAAATTTGAGCCTAGATGACGGAAAAGAGAAGCTAGCTAAGCAGCAAACGAAACAAGCATCAAACCCATGAGACAGCACACAAATATGTAGAAGACCTGAACATATAATCATGATGAGGAACGAGATATACATACATACATGTATACATATATATATGGATGGCGAGAGAGAGAGCAAGAAGATTACGTTGTTGCCTCTCCAAACTTGATAAAGTCGAATGTTAGGTTGATTGTTGTTTGTGGAATATTGATGAGGCCTTTGAGTTGCATACATGTTTTTCCCCTCAATCCCTATTAATTTGGAATGCCTTCCTTCAGAGTCATCTCAAGAGCCACCCCATTTTTCGGGGGGCTGTTATGTCCTTATTTTTGCCCACCAAAAACCCACCACCTGCACTTGCATCTAAATCTTTCCCACAACAGCCACAATAAATAAACGCAAAATGTTCAAATCCAGGCAAGTTGGCAGAATGCAATAGCATCAATTCATGTATGCTTGGCCTCTCTGTCTGTCTGTACTCTGTATAAATAAATAATAAGCATAATTAAAAGATGGAAGGAATACAAAAACCTTAAAGATTTAAAAGAAAAGAAAAAAGTAAGCAAAAGGTGATGAATAAGAAAATGCAGAATGATGATGGAGTAGCAAAAAGATACATACTTTAACCCCTTCAAGCAAATGGTAGGGTTTGGCTCACAGAAAGGAGAGTAAGAGAAGGTTGAAAAGGAGAGGGAGGGGAAAAGAAAGAAGCTTTCTTTGGTTACTTTCTCATTAGAAATTGGACGGATGTGCATGCACTTGAAGAAGACTAATCGATAATATCATAAACCAAAACAATAAGAAAATAACAAACAAAACGGAATATCTATGTCTGTCTGTCTGTCTAAACCCAAAAAAAAAAAAAAAAAAGCTCTCTCTTTGGCTTTCTCCTTCATGTTGAGCACAGTTTGCTCTTCAAGCCAGCCTTTGCTTACCGTTCAACTCAGCTGTCTCATGTTAGTTAGTTTTGGTAACTAATTCTGTAACTAATCCATTTTTGTTATGTTCTTTTTATAATTCCTTTCTAATGGTTTTGATTAACAATGTTGTTTTTTCTTTTTTCTTTTGCACTCTGTTTCGTACTATATTTATAATTAAATCAGAAACAATAATAGGCATACGTCCAGTCCAGTGGGAAAAGTAAAATCAAGTCCAGGGATTCCCATCCATAAAGTAAAACAGATAACAGTGAATCAAAAATTTTTATTTTTATAAAAAAAGTAGTCATAAAAAGATGAAAAAGCAAAACCAAAGGGGAGGACATGACAGCTCCTGGAAAGAATCACTTGCCTCTTGGTCTTTTCAGTATGCTTGATTGTGCAAACCATGTGAAGAGTGTTTTTACAAGGAAACACTTTGTATTTTATTTAATGAATTTCATGAAGATTCAAACTTAGACCTGGACACTCCGCTTAATTAGTTTCTGTCAATGAGGTCTGTTTTCTATTAGCCATTTGATCCATTATAAGTCCTTTGCAATGAAACTACATGTACCATTGAATTATACACACAGGACAGCTACCTTATGTTTCAGAAATTGTATGTGATGCCAGAAGTTAATATCTTCATGACATCAATGTACTTACGGGCTTCCAAGTTCAAGTTTGACAATTTTGTCACAGCTTAGATTGATCGTCACAAACCAAAGTAGATCCTGCCCAGAAGATTTTCTAGAACAGAATTAGATTCTCAAAGAAAAAGAACAGAATAAATTCTTAGACGCCTTTTTTCTACAAGCACGTAACGATTCTGCACAGACTACATATTTATATTCTAGACCAAAATACAGCAGTTCTCTACTGAAACTGGAAGTTCCTGTGTTCGAGGATGCGTCATTCTGAGTTAACTATTCTGGTTCTCGATCTTCCTGCTACAGTGACTGTCTCCGACTTGACTATTTTTTTCTCCTACTGTGGATTTGTTGAGAAGCTAGACCTTCTCAAGTATTGAATTTTAACAAACCTTTCAGCTAATTTTTGCCAGTCCATGTTTTGGAATAGTTGTTATTGTTTGGTAATTGGTATGTTGCAGAAACAAAGACGAATCCCAGTCTGCTTTAGTAACTTTCAGACAGCCATATGCTTTTCGGACTGCTCTTCTCCTGAATGTAAGGAACTAGGATGGAACCAAAATGATGGTGTGATAGTATGTCGTAGTTTCTAATCACAGTGATTTCAATGCTTTTATTCCTTTTTCTTTTTTCGGATTTTGCTATCTCCCAATTTGAAGTTTCAATTTCGCTTGTCTTGGATTCATGAACTTCTTAATTCAAATCTAATTTGGTTGGTAAATACTTTACATGGATTCTGCTAACTAATCTTGCTTGACGTCCTCTATTTTCTCTGCTTCTTGCAAAATTCTGAAGCCAAAAGACTATAGTCACGATGAGTAAATTGAAGAACTGTTTTTACCACCTGTTTGCAGGACTGTGTCGTAGCTGGCAAGCAGATTCGCATTCTACCCGCAAAAGATATGGTGACTCTATAGTGATTTTTATTGTTAATTCAAGCTTATTTCCTAGTTGCCCCAACAACCTTTTCATGTCAACTAATAGTTAGATAGACAGAGTTCACTAATTCTAAGTTCAGCTTCTGTATAACTAAGCATAGGAAGATATCAAGTTGAGATTTGTTTTGATTCTTCAATGAGCAGAAATTTGACAGATGAAACATCATAAACTTAATGTTCCGATATCAAGTTCAGCAGGAAGAAAAAATACAGTTAATTGTACATCTTATCACTAATATTGGTAATTTGTTAAGCAAGTTCGTCAAGGTTCCACGAGGTGGATTAGATGAATGCATGAGCTGTTGATCTTCTATAGGCTGATGATATTGTAAGAATTTCGGTCAAGCCTTACCTACCTCTGTATGGCCCCTTCTCCTTATACATGGTCCCTTTCATCATGTCCTGTAACTACCGCATGTGTGTTTGTCGCCCACTTCCTCAACCTTCACCTCTGTGATGGACAGTAGGGTATGAAGTATTGTTTTAAAAACAAAATGTTGATTTTGGTTTTCGGGTCCTATCTTCGCCGAGCATATAGAGCACACCATCGAGCTTGCTTCAGGAAGAGGATAGAAACTCAAACCACTCAGAGATCACGAGGCTTATCGTCGGCAATGGCTGGAGGTATCGGTTATCACGCTTCCGTTTATTATTTATGCATGCGTTTTACGTGAATTTAATCATGTATTAATGCATGCTTGAGGTACTGGTTTATTATGGCTTGGTTTCATTTGGTATCAAAGCCTTGTTACTGCCTCTGTCTTGCCCTAGAAATCACCGAAAACAATTCCCTCTGTTTTGCGATTTTTCTGTCGAAACTATGAGTTGAGAGTGTTGAATTTTTTCGACGCGTATTTGACGTGTTATGGACTAGAGAGTTGTCTTTTGGGCGCTCCATGGAGCTCCAAGCCGTGACTGGAACGTGGGAGAGGAGGGACAATGTCGAACGTGCGTGATTTTTCGACGTTGGTATTTTGCGATTTTTCGACTGCTGCATGGTCAGTTTCTGGACGTTTTCTGCTCGTCTCCCGGTCGTCCTCATCCCACTGGCGGCATCTGTGCGTGATTTGGTGTCTTCTACGCCCTTTTCCAGTCGAGGGTCCGACTAGTTCCAGTCGGGTCACGCCCGACCTGGCTGGAGGTTGAAGACAACTCTGCGACTTTTTTTTAAAAAAAATTATTAATATTAATTTTGTTTTAATATTAGTAATAATTTGGGTTACTTCAGACCTGACCTATAAGTTATGATTTTATTTATAAAATAATTTTTAGTTATTAATATTTTATATATTTATATATATATATATATATTGATTTAATTATGTATGTCTTTTGATTATTTGCTTAAACATGCATATGATGATTATTTAATTTTGCACAATTACATGTAATTAATTGAACATTTTGTGTGTATAAATTCATGAT
>JAOQMS010000003.1:6253061-6274641 GCA_027563885.1 Erythroxylum longipes | reverse complement strand
CCAATCTTAATAGAACAATGACTAGGAACATTTAGGAGTAATACATAAATGCAATATGAATCTCATAATTATAATCTTATTATAATTTCATTTGCAATGTATAATTATTTCATGAACTTTATCATATACATCTAAACATGTACAAGATAACTAATGCCTTTAAATAATTTGTCACTAAAATACAACTAAAGCAATTGGCTGTAGGGTATAAACCAACAAAGAGATCGGCTGATTCGACTTGACTAATAATCTGCACATTTTGTTCAGTGTAAGAGAGTGTTTAAAATTAAAAAAAAAGGACGAAATTTTTTCTTATACAAAATAAGACAAAGTTATATTGACAGAAGATCTGGACTTTCTAAAATCCGAACTTGGTCGGGCCGTGGCCACTCCCAATAAACAGCTTATACATATTACAATGAAATAGTGAACACTACACAGTATCGATTTGATTGATTCTGTGACAAAGTGAAATGTTTGATGTCAAACACAAGACAAATACGCCAAGATCGTGGTCATTGCCCCATTGGTCAATCACCTACTCCACCCCGCCAAGCACGCCCGGCGTAATAACTGTGGAAAATGCAAGTCAACCTGGAGTACTGTCAAGTAGGTCCATTTGTACATAAAATCAAATCTGACCCATACTTAAGAACTTTGACTCATTCCAATCAAATCAGCTAGTGTTTTACGTACTAAGAATATTTCTCAGGCTGATGTAATTACGATGACAGATTGTTAAATGTAGCTCAAGACCTTCGATGAAAAGTGGAGATAAAGGGCTCTTAAAGTTGCATTGTGCATGATAGATTTTAGACTGCTTTTCATGCTTTTGTTGGGTGACAACTAAAAAGCTTGCACATGCATATTATCTTTTAATAGTGAACACCCAACGATCGCAAAGGTCTTCTTTCTTTCACGTTCCTCGCGGAAGTAGATCTATCGCTTCCTTCTTGTAACGTTCAGTCGTAAACAATCCAAGATAAGAAGACGAATCACAATAGATTGCTGCCCCACGAAGTTTCTAAGACCCTTTTTAGCCCACTTCCACCCCACTAACCCAAAGTACACATAAAAAGCAAAAAGAATCATTTTCTTTTTTTGGAGGAAAAAGAAGAATCATCTTTTAGATTTCTATATAAGTGACCAACTCAAAGACTTGCCCGATTCGTTCATGCAAATTATACAACTACGCTTGCTACTACGTTTTCTATCAAGCAATATCTGCTTCCTCGCTTGTTTGATCAATAAACCTAATGAAGATCCGTAAAGCTTCTCTTTTCTTGAAGCACATAATCTCCTTGTTGAGTTCCATAGCGAGGGCCAAGTCCACGAGTATTAAGAGCAAAACAAGCGAACTTAGAGCTCGCCTTGTCATGCTTTCTCTGGTCAAAGGCAAGAAGGCTTTGCTGTCTCCAATCTCCAACAAAATCCACACTATTCTCGGCCAGCGTGAGAAAGATAGCGATGAAGAAGTAGACGACGACGACAATGACAAAGCCATTGTTCTCTACGGGCAGGATTCGAGCTGCCCCCCTTTGGAAGACACTTACGTTTATGGTTATGGATATGGATATGATGATGGTGAAGAAGATGACAAGTACCCTGATCTCAGGCACTCGTTATTCGACGAAGATTTTGATGACCCAGGTGGGTCGATAATTGATATGGTGAAGAACTCCAAGGAGGAAGGGGAAGACTTCAAGTTGGAAGATGAGATAGATCACGTAGCAGACTTGTTCATTATGAGGTTCCATAAACAGATGCGTTTGCAGAAGCTGGAGTCATTCAAGAGGTATCAAGAGATGCTTGCAAGAGGACTTTGAGATGCTTGCTTGTGCTATACTGCTCTAATCAAAGGACAGGGACTCTTGTTTATTTGTTCATGTCTGTATCCTTTGAATACATCTATTTTACTTGGAATTTTTATGATTTAGTTATCAATTAAATAAAATTAGTGCTTAATTGTATCAAATACGTTGTGTTCTTTTGATTTAGAAAAAAAAAAGAAAAAGAATTATAATTTGAATTAATTGAATTATAAATTTTACCATGTTAAAATAAAATTAATTAATAATAAAAACATATCTTAATTTTAAATTAAAACTTCGATATTTTTATGAAACTACACCATGTAAAACCTAGTTAAAATCTCGCTGAGATACGAAATTTGAAGAAGTCTGATAGTACGTATTCTTATCTCTATTTAATAGAGAGGCTTTTTTTATCGATTCCAAAATGACTATAAAAATATAAAATTTATAAATACAAGCAATAATTTTAAAAAATAATAGTAATTAAAAGAAAAGAACGTCCAATCTTCTTAAGGAAAAAAAAAGTCATAATTACTAATTTTAAAATCAATATTTCTTTTATAAATTCTGAAATGGGGAACGTAATGTTTACATCTTCCACTCCAGGCCCCAAACTCTAGGCTTTTTATATTTCAGCCCACAGTAGCCTAAAACGGTAAAACCAAGGCCTAATAAATAATTAAATAAAATAAGGGGACCGGGGGAGCCACGTCAGCCAAATTGGCGCCAAAATTTCCCGCCAAAAGAGTGGAGGGAAGGGAAGGGCATTTAGTCTTTAGATCTTGAAGCGTATGCCCTAACGATAACAAACCATTTCCTGTACCAACAAAAAAGGAAGGGAAAATGTCGTCGCCGTCAACACCAGAATCGCCGACCTCCGCCGGCTTTAACACCGATCAGATCCCTCACAACACGTCCGACAACGATGAGGCCGCAGTGGATCCCGATGTCATTGCAGACGAGCCCGAAGAGCCCCAGGAAGAAGAGGAAGGAGAGGATCTCTTCAACGACAATTTTATGGAGTAAGTAGTAGTAGTGTAGTTTGCTTGGTTTGGGTGGTTGTTGATGAAGATTCTGTTGTATATGTGCAGCGATTATCGGAGAATGGACGAGCAGGACCAGTATGAGTCGCTAGGGCTGGACGATTCGATGGAGGATGAGAGGGATTTGGATCAGATCATGAGAGATCGAAGAGCTGCTGAAGTCGAGCTTGAAGCTCGTGACGCGCGTTTTTCAAGCCGCAAGCTTCCACACCTCCTCCATGACAATGGTTAAATTTCTGTCTTTTGAAATTGGGTCTAGTGCTTTTTTTGTTGACTGTTCTCAGTAATTTGCAATGGTTACATGAAAATTTGACGTAGTGTTTGTTTGTTTGTTGAGTGTTTTGAGTAATTTGCAAATTTTGTTATATGAAACAAAATAATTGGTTGTAGATACCGATGATGACAACTATAGGCCTTCAAAGAGGTCTAGAGCAGATTTTAGGCCAAGAAGCTTTGATGATGCTGATGGTATGCAAAGTTCCCCTGGAAGGTCGCAACGTGGGCATTCCAGGGATGATGTGCCCATGACCGACCAAACTGATGATTACCCTTATGAGGTATCCAAAATTTTCTAATAGTCCTTGAGATGTTAAGTTTCTACATAAACTGATTCCAATGGAGGAGATCGTCGTGCAGGATGAAGAAGGAGATGAGGGTGAATTTGAAATGTATCGTGTCCAAGGAACATTGAGGGAGTGGGTTACAAGGGATGAAGTGCGCCGTTTCATTGGGAAGAAATTTAAGGAATTCTTACTCACTTATGTCAATCCAAAGAATGCACACGGAGATATAGAATATGTGCGATTAGTCAATGAGATGGTGTCAGGTGAAAGAAAATTTGAAGAATTGAGTTTATTTCTTTTGTTATGGTCTAATTTATTCTGCCATTGATTTCATTTTATTTGTTTGAATTTCACTTGCAGCCAATAAGTGTAGCTTGGAAATTGATTACAAGCAATTTATCTATGTTCACCCCAACATTGCCATCTGGCTTGCGGATGCCCCTCAATCTGTCCTAGAAGTTATGGAAGAAGTTGCCAGAAATGTTGTATTTGAATTACATCCTAATTATAAGAATATCCATCAAAAGATCTATGTCCGCGTGGCAAACTTACCAGTTTATGATCAAATACGGAACATCAGGTGGTTTTTCTGCTAATTTCCATTTCTGTGTTGAGTAGAACTTCTCCTTTACATTTTTAACTCTTCATATGGATTGTGAACTTCTAGGCAAATTCACTTGAACACCATGATTCGTATAGGAGGAGTGGTGACCAGACGATCTGGAGTATTTCCTCAGTTGCAACAGGTAAAATATGATTGCAACAAGTGCGGAGCAGTTTTGGGACCATTCTTTCAGAATTCATATTCCGAAGTCAAGGTTGGCTCTTGCCCTGAATGCCAATCTAAAGGACCATTCACTGTCAACATTGAGCAGGTGGAAGTATCTCATAACTTTTTTAAATTGCCCTTTTTTCATAGCATGAAACCTTGAGAATGCTCGAGGAAGCGCAGTTTTAAGTATTGATTTGATATTCTGTTCATCACTTTGCTGAATTGAACCTCAGTTAAGCAATTGGGATTGATTGTGTTAGGATGTGTTGAGTTGATTCTGCTTCTTCTTCTTCTTAAGTTGTGCCGGGTTGGGACTAACTCATTCACTGGTCTATGTATCTTTCCAGACAGTTTACAGGAACTATCAAAAACTTACACTCCAAGAAAGCCCTGGAATCGTGCCTGCAGGTCGACTTCCAAGATACAAGGAAGTGATTCTATTGAATGATTTGATTGACTGTGCTCGACCCGGAGAAGAGATTGTACTATCCTTTTTTCTTGAGCCTGCTAATTTTTGCCCATATTCTTGTTAATAGCTATCTCATTCTATACCTTTCTTTCCCTTGATATGTATCAGGAGGTCACTGGAATTTACACTAATAACTTTGACTTGTCCTTGAACACAAAGAATGGATTCCCTGTCTTTGCTACTGTGATTGAAGCAAACTATGTGACCAAGAAACAGGATCTATTTTCTGCTTACAAACTTACCCAAGAGGACAAAGAAGAAATTGAAAAGTTAGCCAAAGATCCAAGGATTGGAGAACGGGTTTGTTACCTAGAGTTTTTCGCTATCAACCACGTTTCTGTAATATTTTTGTGTAGCAACTATTAGCCGTCCTCTTATGAAATTTTCAGATTATCAAATCTATTGCCCCTTCAATTTATGGCCATGAAGATATAAAAACTGCCATAGCTCTTGCAATGTTTGGAGGCCAGGAGAAAAATGTTGAAGGCAAGCATAGACTTCGAGGGGATATCAATGTACTTCTCCTTGGTGATCCTGGCACTGCAAAGTCCCAGTTCCTTAAGTAAGAACTGAACTGAGAAGTTCTGTAACCATTTGACCACTAGGAATGATAAAATAAATTGATGAAGGATGTTTCTTTCAGGTATGTTGAAAAGACTGGGCAAAGGGCTGTGTATACTACTGGTAAAGGAGCCTCTGCTGTTGGTCTAACTGCAGCAGTGCACAAGGACCCTGTGACAAGAGAGTGGACGCTGGAAGGTGGAGCCCTTGTCTTGGCAGATAAGGGGATATGTCTCATTGATGAGTTCGACAAGATGAATGATCAGGATCGGTATGGAATTGGAGAGCTAGTCTTTTTGTATTAGTGAGGTGGGATGTATTCTTGATTAACAATGTGTTTACCTGTTATCAGGGTAAGCATTCATGAAGCAATGGAGCAGCAAAGCATTAGCATATCAAAGGCAGGAATTGTTACTTCTCTACAGGCTCGCTGCTCTGTCATTGCTGCAGCAAATCCAATTGGAGGAAGGTATATGAGTACTTAATGTTGATGTATTGAGAAAAATGAATAGCAGGAAGCAGGAACGTTGTTAGTAAATGCTTTCAATTCCCTCAAATACTTTTTGCAGATACGATTCCTCCAAGACATTTTCACAGAATGTTGAGTTAACAGATCCCATCATTTCACGTTTTGATGTCCTCTGTGTTGTTAAGGTAAACCTTTATCTTACTTTATTCTTCTTTGATTGCCTGCCTTATGGTCGAAGTTAACATTGAGACAAACAATTTCTAATTGCAGGATGTGGTTGACCCAGTATCAGATGAGATGCTTGCAAAGTTTGTAGTTGACAGTCATTTCAAGTCACAACCTAAAGGTGCTAATATAGATGCTAGATCCTTGAATGAGTCTGAGGATGATATTCAAGCCTCTGCCAGGCCAGTTGATCAAGATCCAGAGGTATCATAATTAAGAGCCCAAGAGCCTTCATTTATTTTCTAGAGATGGGCCTGATCTTTTTATTTCTTTAATCATGAGTACTTAATTTGTCCCAGATTATTTCCCAAGATTTGCTGAAGAAATACATAACATATGCAAAGTTAAACGTTTTCCCGAGGTTGCATGATTCTGACATGGAAAAGCTCACACAAGTATATGCTGAACTTCGAAGAGAATCATCGGTGAGATGTTTGTTCTACTCTTTGGTACTAGCTTTAATGGGCGCGCAGTATATTGATAATCCTGCTATATTCCTTTCTGCTATACTTATGTAGCATGGACAAGGAGTTCCAATAGCAGTGAGGCACATAGAATCGATGATCAGAATGTCTGAAGCACATGCCAGAATGCACCTCAGGCAGCATGTCACGGAAGAAGATGTTGACATGGCAATAGGTGTTTTACTGAATTCATTCATCTCAACACAAAAGTATGGCGTGCAAAGAGCTCTTCAAAAGGTAAAGAGAATGGATGCTTTTCTCATAAGCCTTCTTTCTGTTTGTTTATATTCCCTTGGCATACTTCTAACATACCCTATCATACTGTTTGAGAATGCGTGTGAACAAAAGGGAAAAAGACAAAATAGGATTCTATGGGAATGCACACCTCCAAATGCCATATTGTTTTAGATTTTGTTTACGA
Organism: Erythroxylum longipes; assembly: GCA_027563885.1. Taxonomy (NCBI): domain Eukaryota; kingdom Viridiplantae; phylum Streptophyta; class Magnoliopsida; order Malpighiales; family Erythroxylaceae; genus Erythroxylum; species Erythroxylum longipes. Next base: position 6,267,840 of record JAOQMS010000003.1, on the reverse strand, counting down.
AGCTAGTTTCTGACACCAAATATCTTCAATGTACATGTGCCAATCGGCCGAAGTTTTTTTTTCTTAAACAACCCTAGTGTCTGACTTGTTCTGGGTTCGAATTTTGAAAATAAAAATATTTATCCCATTTTGGCTACAGAATCTATGTCTCGACTGATACCAGACAAGGTGGTCTTAAACTATGTTTTAGACCTATTTCATCTTCATTCACAAGTTACTCGATCCTACCAGTTTAGACAAACAGGCTTTGCATTTGTGTTCATCCAAACAACTGAAAGTGGACGATTTCTTATTGCTATAAGTATAATTTTATGGCCAATTTGAAGTATTTACTAAGCATGGCTTAATGTCAATGCAGAGTTTCAGAAAATACATCACTTACAAGATGGATTACAATAGAATGCTTCTCAGTCTTCTACAAGAGCTTGTGAACAAAGCGCTTCGCTTTGAAGAATTAATTTCGGGTTCTACTTCTGGGCTCACCCATATTGATGTGAAAGTGGACGATCTGCTGAGCATGGTACAGGAAACCTGATCTTTTTAGTCTCCCAAAGATTTTTCTGTTGGATGGTCGGATTGCAAGATGAAAGATTATACTGACTTGTGGAACGTTTTGGTTATTTCTTCAACTAATGCAGGCAGATGAACGTGGGATTAGTGATCTAAGACCATTCTTCTCAAGCAAAGATTTTTCTTCAGCAAATTTTGAGTTAGATCAAGAACGGAGAGTGATCAGACATCGACTTCCAAGACGATGATCCTCCTATCTTATCCTAAATGCTAAGGTTGGGCATATGAAGAATAGCCCTGCAATATTTAGAACGATCTTTCTTTTAGAACTAAAGTGGTTTGACTTAGGTACTTGTTATTTGTAAGTATTACTGCAAGTGGGTGAAAGAGAATAGCAATACCTTTCTTCCAATTCTTGGTATCGATCAATTCTCTTATTGAAGCAAAAGCTGAAGTTGCCATGCTGAAAAATATGAAAATTTCGGAACAAGACATTGAGCTGTATAACGTAACTGATTTGACAAAAGCATCTGATTTAGTTTTACACACTTTTCATAACTTTCGATTTTGTATAGATCTAACTAATTTACCAGCAATTTTACAACATACACCAGGTCTGCATTGGCAAACCTCAATCACCAAATGATGTCAAAAGAAAATAAGGTAAATTTTGGAAACAGCAAAAGTGCTCCGTCTCCTGAATCTGCCGTAAGAGTATCATTTCCTTGATTTGATGGTAGTCTTGATTTTGGATTTGGAAGAAGGCTTGACGGATGTGGCGTGATGTTGATGCTCCGAAGTGATCTTGTTATGAGTCTTTTGGGTGACTTGAGCTTTTTGGGTGGCCTTAGACAGATGTTTCTTCTTCTTCTTCATTCCGAAAGACGAAAGCTTTCTTTTCTTCCCCTTCTCTTTAATGGTTTCGAGCTTGGGTTTCCATCGTTGAGACCCTACAAGCTGAGTATAATCCTTCCGCAACTGAGGAGTACTGCATACTCTACTTCTTGTGCCGTTGTTATCTTTTTCTTCTGACTCGCCGAGCTTGCCTTGTTCCATCAACTGCCATATAATAAACTCATCCGACACTCGAATCCTTAAACACCCGGATGGAGATTTTTGTATGTCGAAGGGCTGACATGTGGCTGCCTTCTTCACAAGTGCGGTTCTTGAATTTCTCAATGCTTGGGAGGAGGATTGACTGGTAAAGGAGGCTATGGTGACAAAAGACAGGACAGACTGGAAACAATGTTTAGGTAGAAGAAAGTAGTTGCGACCGAGCTGAAGGCGGTCGTTTTGGGAAAGAGATGGGATCTTCTGGCCTATGTACAAGGAATCAGAAGAACACACCAAGTGCTTTGGGAACTGCATCATTAGCTCAGAGACGCGAACTGGTCTGTGGTAAACGGTGACTTTGCCATCGGAGTTGATGAGCTTGATGGTTGGTGCAGGCTGGTCTTGGTGTTGGTCTTGCACGCAGGGGAAACGGTGGCCCATTAGCTGAAAACACCATGGGAATATATGGAGATTCACAAGTTTAATCCCCATGACTAGGAAACTCAACTTAGCTTGTGCATACAGTAAGAACTATGACATGTTGAGAAGAGATGAGACAACAAAGGTAAGAGAAGGGTCGGAGAGGAGATGGTAATTTCATACATGTGTATGTTTTATAGACTCTGTACTGCACGAATCCCATTTTGGATTAGAGCATTTAGCAGCAGTTGAAATTGGAACTTGGAAGCAAGAAGAAATACCGAAACAGTATAATATTTGTATTGAGAATAGTAGCCAGTCAAAGAGGGAGGGAGAGAGTTGTTTTCGGTTGGCAACTTTTGGTTTTTAGCGAGAGGCGTGTGAGACTCCACAAGTTATGGCACTAACGCCATGCATCAATCAGCGTGCTTTTTTTTTCACATGCTTTTGGAAAGTTGCCATTTTGGTAGTAAAATGAAAATATGCTAATTTCTTAGTATTTGAAATTATTAATTAATTTGTATTTTAACAATATCATTATAAACCTAATTCTAATAATAATTTTATTAAGAAAAAGAATTGAAAAAAAGGGTCCAACCAACGAAAGCGTGGGGGTGGGGCATAAGTTTGTTGTTAGTCCAAGTATGGAGTCTGTTTGTTGTTTTGGTAGCGCACGTGTTTTGTCTCAAAGTTGAAACCCCACAAAGACCGTGAAGAAGACGGTGATCGTCTCAATCTCAATCTCCAATGGTGCCTAATATGAATATGTTTGACCAGTAAATGCAATACTATATATGTATGCTACATTGCTATGGTGGTCGACTTCTTTGACTGTCTGTTCTCTCTCTTTGGACATTGGAATACGATGGGACTCCCGTCCCAATAGAAATTCATAAATTATCACTTCCCATAATTGGACACTTGGGCTTTACTAAGTGAAGATGTTCTGCATCATCCAAAACAAAGACCAGACCAAACGTTAAGCGTTAAGCGTTAAGTATTATGGATTTGTATTCCTAAAGATGGGTCTGACCCTAAATGGGTTAAATCGCTTCGTTGTTTGGGTTAAGAAGGGAAGGGAGGGCACTTGGACCTTAGCAATCCTGTGTTGGCGTTGCTATGTGCTTGAATTTCATTACAAACCCTACAAAGTAAAGAAATTCATATTAGAAGCTTGGCAAATGCTGCGTTTGGATATGCAGTATAGTAGAGATAAATACTTATTTATTGTAGTTTTCACATGCAATTACATGTTTAGATTTGTGAGTGAATAATCGGAGATTAGAGGAAAGTGCGGTACTATCGTAAAAATCAATAAGTAAAAAGAAGATTGCGATAAAAAAATACTTTTGTAATATAAATTCTACTTTCCATTAATAACTTTCTGATAATTATTATTTTCCATTATACCTTCAATTAATATTTTCTTATTTATAATTTGAATTTATATGACTAGTAATATATTTTTTATGAAATATTTTATTTACTAAATTTTGTTTATTTATATTTTCTTATTTATAATTTTAAATTTGTATGACTAATAATATATATATTTTTAAATATTCATACAGTAATTAATAGTTTATTAAATCAATAGGTTTTTTAATTATTTTATCTCTTTTTAGCAATCGCAACTTACATTTCACCGGTTACGAAAACAAGAATTCCAAACACATAAGTACTTATCATTTTAGTAGGTTAATTTCAGCAGATTATCAACCACCATAACTCTCCCAAATCAAACAAAAGTTACTCTTTGGAAAGTCGAAAATTTAAATCACTAAAACAGTTTTTGTAAAAATGCAAGAGAAGGCTACTTACAATTAATGCTTCTCTCTCTCTCTCTCGCTTTGTGCACCGAAATTCATTGACTTGACTTTATATTAGAAGCGTGGAATTAGGATTCCATCATTAAATCAATATATAATAATCTATTTTCAATATGGACCTCATTCCTTGTTTTTCAAAGATAATTTTCGTTTTTAAACCCAGTTTACTACTTGATAAAGACTTTATGATTTGGTCGTTTACTAAAATGAAAAAAAGAATTATTCAATAGCTCATTTATAAACTAATTTCAACTTGAATCCTAAAAGTATTAAACTATTAGTTGACTGGAGTTTGATTTTACAAAGGTGGAATTGAACTTGGCTTACGAATCCTGAGTTACACCAATTGAGGTTATTTTAAGTTTTGATTATGTTCAACTTTGTAAAATGAGGTCAAGTTGAGCTTGGATGCCATTTTCTTTCATCTCAACAAGAGTTTGAACTTTGAACATGTCCAAGTTGGGCTTTATTTTATAAGCCTATTTGATAAATGAAACACATGCATAAAGAAGCCGCAACGGTGGAAGCTTCTTGGTTTGTTACCGAACAATTGAGATTTAGGAAGACAATTGACTAAAACATAACATCAAGATCATGTATCCTTTGAATCTTATATGCATCTTTTGAAAAACACGCATAACATATAAGCCATTCTATTTCATAGTCTGACTATTTTATTAACTTCAAATTGGCTATGATTACTCACTAGAAACTCCAAGATGAAAATGCCAACAATGTCTTAAAACGCGGCCAAGAAGAAGTCCAATTGTAATTTAATTTTGTATAAGTGGGTAGGCTAAAGGCTTGGTCTAAGTTGAGAGGGACCACCTATACATACCCACATTTGAACTTTTACTCACTATAAATAATATTAAGAAATTGTTGAAGTGAAAAGCTTCTTCATCTTAAAAATTAAAAAATGGGTATTGATTGCTTTGGTCATTTGATTTTTCTTTCTTAAACATACTTCCAAGAAGAAGTAATCAATGTTTGGATTCATTGAGTCATTAATTAAAGTAATTTAGAAATTCTTAACAAAAATGGGTAATAATGTCCAATTCTAGTAACACATGTTGTAGTGCGGTTCTTGTAATAGATATGAAAAGGAAGTTGGTTGAATTATCTATAAAATAAATGTTTCTATTTATATATATACTACTACTACAACAACAACACCTAGTTAAAATTATGCTAATATGAAACATCTAAGAAAATTTAGTAGCACGTAATCTTACTGTAATTAGTAGAGATGTTATTTTTAAATGAGTCACATGTATGTAGGTCACGCTTTGAATAAGGGCAGACAAAGCATCTCTTTAGGACCCACTCTTATAAAAGGTAAAATAGGGTCTACTCTTAACCCTCGTGAAAAATAAAATGAGAAAAAATTTAGCTTATTCGTGACTCTCGTAAAGAACAAAATGAGATAATGTTTCACTTCTTATCGATGTTAGTACACTTATCTTACAAATCGTTCTTAATATATTCTATAACTTCAATATGATTTTCCAAAATTTATTTGTTTTTCATCGGATTTCGGATTCATTTCACTTACTGACGGTATCCCAAATTTCACTTTTAACTCTCGAAGTAAAATAGGATTCATTATTAACTCTCACAAGGACCCCTCTTTTTACTTTGTCCATGGCCTATAAGACGTTAAAAACGATCATGTATGTATATATGTATATACGTGTACGCTCATAGAATACGTATAGGCAATTAACTTAAATCATTGTTAGTTTTTTTTCCTCGTATCATATTCGATGTGATTATTAAGATTTGGCATATAATTATAGAGAAACTAAGTTTCCAACACAATAAGCAACTTAGTAAAACATACAATTCTATTAACAGCTAAAATTTCCAGTTTATCACTAAAACACGACTTTCTATTACACCTGACGTTATTAAGTGGACTTATAAGAAGAGCAAAAAATAATACACTTTTAGTGGATAAAGGGAAGGACTTGAAAAGGGAAGAAAGAAAGAAAAAAAGAATGAAGAGTGAATTGATTGCTCTAGAAATAAATGACCAACCAACACCATATAAATAGCGTGTTAATTTGGTCAGAATTCGCCGTAGTTTCTTCTTTTTGGCCCATTGCTACATACATGGAATAGAGGAATAGTAGTCTGAATGATCATCATCTTCTCTATATACTAATATCTTCAATCTTTCAAATCTGCTGCTTAAAAGTTCTCTTTGTGGAAATCAAACTTAGTGGAGGTCTTGTGGGAGAAGTCTGAAGCTAGTTGCCTTAGCTCCTTCGTTAGTGCTGGTGCCCCACAGTAGAAAACTCCTGGAATATAGGTATAACATGCACGAAAAGTTAGCTACACGTGTTATGAAGGACAGCTGATTGCAACTAATGACTTTAGCTAGTGGATGGAGTAGGTGAAACCCACCAATTTTAGACTCAGGATGGTGGAGAGCAATTTTCTTGTAGACTTGTCTCCAATTAGGCTTGGCAAAATGGGACTTCACCCTCGTGCCTGAAACCACGTCCACACCGTTCTTTGCATGGTGAAGAGACTGAAGCATTGCTATGAGAGCTGACCTGGCGTCACCTTCTTCGTAGACACTTGTGCAGTAGTTGTGGAGCTCTATCACCTCCTTATCGTCCATTTCTGCAACTTCGTTCATTATCCCTTTGAACCACTCGAATGACCCTTGTTCTCTTGTCACCCAGTAGAAGTACGCTTTCCTTGTCTTGAAGTTCTTGTTCTTATGGTTACTGCCACTCCTAGGAGTAGTAGAAACACCATAGCTCCCATTCTCTAAGGATTGTATGGATCGATCATCTGATTCTTCCTTGTTCATCATGTTGTTGATGATGTCCTTGACTATGCTGATCATGGGTGTGGCTCCAATCCCCAATCCTACCAATAGGACCACATCATATTTCTTGTAATCTTGTGCCGGTGCACCATATGGACCGTCGATCATTATCTTGGGAAAGCTGCACGCATGCCAATCATTACTCGTCTCATTTAACAGAAACAATATACATAAAAGAATTCAGTGCTCAACACTCGACATCACGATCACATTACCTTGGATTACTTCCCCCTTGCATGTGATCAGCTCTGAGTAGTCCACTTTTCCCAGCAGGTGGAGGTTGACATACCTGTGATTGAACCATTAAACTTGAGAAACTTATGTATGATCTGTAACTTGATCAGGACAAGTGCATGTTATGTCATATCAAACCTCGGAGAAAACAGTTTTAAGCTGTCGCGTCCAATCACCTAATGTTCGAATGTGGACACTGAGGTAATCGTCTCCTGGTGCTGAGGTAATAGAAAACGGATGCCTGTTCATGTTATATACGTACCAATTAGTCACAGTAATATTAGATCTCAGAAGGTTCATATAACAGTTAAAATAAGTATGTTCAATGAAGTGCGTACCACTCGAAGGGAGAAACTGCAGCACAATTGACAAACATGTATTGCCCGCTCTTGTACTTGAAACCCTGAGGCTTTGACATGTGCAATGCAAGAACATTTCCTGGGTACACCGCAACCTGAAGTATTTATGGACACACAATACTCATTACTCATTAGATGTATGAAGATCAATCAACTCAGTAGTAAAAAACGGTATTTGTATTCTTCAAGTTTTATCAATTACCTTGAGAATCTTAACAGGCTTGATGCTTGATCTAAAAGCCCTGATCAACCTCTCGCATGCATAAAGGGCAATGGGCACTGCCAGATACATCCATGTCTGCAGAGAATTTTGCATCAGCAAAATGCAGAACAGAAGCAAAAAGGAGTAAGTATGGAAGTGAAAGACAAGCCTCACCGTTTTGTTATACCATTGCTTGGTGAGGTAGAGCTTGATGCCATGGACAATGAGGAGAGCGTAGACGATGACAAAGAGATGGTGGGAGTACCAGAAGGCATTAAAGCCGGTGAGTTTCTTGAGTGGTTTGGGGAGGTTGAGCTTATTACGCCTGAACCAAGGTGTGGCTAATGTGAATGCTATTGCCATTAGCACCACCATTATGATTCCAGTGACCCCCTCCACTCCCTTCACGAACCACCAGTAGTTTGAAGGTTGTTCTTCCCCAAAGTAAGGCTTCATAGGCTCGTATTCCTCTTCTGTTGCGTGAAGCAGTCGAGGGAAGTCGCATGTTAAATGAGCTCCTGCATGTAGTCCTACACCAATGGCAATTCCAACTGCAATCACCTGAACTTGCCATATGATACTCATATTAGTTTCTATCGTCCAAAGTAAACTTATAAACAAAACATAAGATCAATCCGTACCTTGTGGAAATTTAGATTGTCATCGAAAGGCACAGCTACGCCCAACCTGGTCTTGTTTCTGAGCCAAGTAATGGTATTCCTACAGACTGGGAGTAAAATCAAGGCCATATTGAACTTAAGAGTCTCCGCCCCGCCTTTAGCAACACAAACACAATAGCCCATTACTTCGTAAGCAGCTTTATTATGGTACTGCACGAACTTGTAAGTAAACAAGCCTGCTACAATTCCCATCCACAGCATCATAACCCACACTCTCTGCCAATTATCCATCAGAAAGTATTTCACACTCTGGTACCATCTCCTCAATGGATTGTTCTCCTGTGTTGGCTTTAGCTTCTGGCTCAACAGTTGACTCAGAACTCTACTGTCTCCAATCCTCACCGATTGGTCTGGTGCTTGTAACAGAAGAGTTTCCAGGTTGTATATCTGTTCATCAAAAGAAGTCAGGAACATAGTCAATCTTTTTCTTGCTTTTTTATGTAATACTATAAATGTGTATATAACAATTACCATTATGTATCCAGCATTATCTGGGTCTAATTCTTCCATAATAAGTGCTGCATACTCCTTGGCCTGTTTCTGAATGTTGGAAAGCTTGTTCGCTGAAGCACTTAAACTGATAATCTGAGAAGTATATGACTCTGTCAGTGTTAGTTCTGAAAGAGTTGAATTAATTGACTTGTAAAATAAATGGTTTGAAGGAGCAAGCCCAATCAGACTAAACTATTGACTTGCTCTCAACTATACCAACCTCACTGACTTCTTCTTCAGTGATTCTTCCATCAGCGTCTCTGTCGACCCTGCATGGATATTATCGACTACTTAAATTATTGATTATTTTCCAGGAAGCAACGTTTCGATACTTACAAATATATGTCATTTAATTATGTTAAAGAAGACCGCGATTGAAAATAATCAAAGTTATGGATTTACATGCTGAAGAAGGTTTGAAGCCTGGAGTCGAAGCTCTCGTCGGATATTTGATCCCAGAACTGTTTAAGCTGAGCCTTGTCGATGGAATCACCAGTTATGTTATTTCTACGAGCTAGTGCACGAAATAGTTCTCCCGCAAATTCCTTTGATTCCTTATTCATCCCTGTAATTCATATCATATATAAACATTAAAAATCGAGAAATAAGGTAGGAATAACTCTCAATGTATCAGGATTCAGTGAGTGCGTGCCTATGCATTCGCCGAACAAGGATGAGGGTAGGAGGCCTTTAGAAGAAGCAGTAAGGTTTTGGTAGCGTTTCTCGACTGCCGCCCATCCATTTCCGGAAGTAGTGGAGGCGATGAATTTGAGACCCTTCAAGGCGTGAGCGGCGGCTGACTTGGTCCTATCGAAACGTCTGGCAGCAGAAGAGTGCCTTCTCGACAGGTTTTTCGTAAAACGTTGAGACACCTGTCTGAGATGGGACGAAGTGGTCCGAAAGAACGAAGAAGCAGAAGGCTTTCGCTCCAAAGTCTTCTTAGCCAGCAAAGCCAGTTCAGGATCCTCATGCCCAGTTGTCTGAACGCTGTGAACCGCCACGGAATCATCACGAATGTCCAGAGTAATCTCTACAAAGGACGAGGCATCATCGTCGTCGTCGTTGTTGGTGGTCCTGGTGTTGATGCTGCTGACAACGTTGTCACTGAACCTGGCGCTCTTCTTGGAAGATCGTTTCTTGTAGGAAGTGCCTCCTCCTCCTCCACCTCCGATAACTAATGGTCCGCTAAACGCTGTCCGGTCACTTGCTACGCTTTCTGTGTCCGAATTACTATCAAAATGATGATGCACTCCTCTCCCCTCCTCCATGTTTCTGATGTTGAAGCTAATCCAATGATGTTAAACAACTGGAAATGGTATATATGGAAGTTTAGTTGAAGAGAAGAATCGGAATCAGAACCAGAACCAGTGGAGAAGCAAAGACCAAGTATGGAAATTGTACAGACCAATTTTGATGTAGATATATATGTGGTGGATGGTAGGTTTCCTTTGAACTTTCAATAAAATTCAACGGAATATTATAATCATCTGTCATCATCTCAAAGTCGATAATTCACTTTTGTTTCGTAATAGAATTCTCTCCGCGTTGGAATCTTCATCGAAACTATGGTATGAAATGAAGGGTAAATAGAGTAGTTAGCGGTCAAAACTGACCTTCAAAATTTGTATTTGTATTACTTTTTACGATTTTCTACTTAAACACACGTCCGTCTTTCTCTTCTGTTCTGTTCATGACCAAGACTTCATAGATATATATTGACTTTACTGTAAATGATGAACTCTTATATCTATTTTAATAAATTTTAATAATGGTTAATCAAAAAAAATTAATAATGGAATAAAAAACTAAATTGAAGCCTTAGAGTTCTTTCGTGACTAGTTGGTCGTATGTTCGAATCATAGAAATAGTTTCTTTATAAAAAATACAAGATCTTCTTTGGATTTTTTCAAAATGAAGAGCACAAGTGACGGTAAGACCAGTGAGAATCTTCAAGATACCTATTTATTTAACAATTATTTAAAATATCCATTAATTTTGTTGTCTAATTATATGACTTAATAAGAGTACATCCACATGTTTATTATGTCCAATGTTGAACTTATGCAAGAAAAAAGTAAGAAAGGCAGCAGTTAATGTCAGTTATCTTATCTGTGGATAAATACAATATTTTGTTTAAAACATATAAATATTTTGAGGCACATTATAAAGTCATGTTCAAAGTCTCAAAAATCAGAATTCAGAAGACTTCTTAAATCTCTACCCCTTGGAAACGCTATCTAATAAAACTTTAGTTTTAGTCGGTCGTACTTGAGAAAATGCCGGTTTCTTTTGATGGGTTAGAAATTCCCGACTTATTCATTTTTTGGATAAACTACTGAGAGTTTATATAGCCTACGCTGGATTAATCGTATTCTACATGGCATGAATCTGACAACTATTCGGTATATCTCTTTTTTATTTGAAATACTATTGCATACACTTTTAATTATTACATAGTAATTACTTAAGGCTATTATAAATAATTAATGAAAATAATATTTTAAAGTTCATAAACTTTGAAGTAAAATACATTAATTCCCCAAAGTTTTAAATTGTATATAAACATTCAGTTTATAATATGAGCTTTATTGTTTAAGAAAATAAAAAGATTTATAAAATATAATCCAAAATTTCAAGAATTCTTTTAATAAAAATAAAATTTTTAATATTTTATCATAAAACTTATAAATTTTAAATTAATTTGTTATTTAAATTATATTTAATCCTCTCATTCTCATTCTCATTCTTTTGATAGAGATTAACTACGCAGTTGACTTACAATTGTGATTAGCTAGGATTAGATGGCTCTTTGCTTCACTCAATTGGTAACTTACATTGAAAAAGACTTTGATATCTTGAACAGCGAAGTTACTCGTTTTTAAATAATTAACCTTTTAAAAAAGTAGACGGTGTGATTAGAAAGTTGATTTGATAGAAATCGGATGCCACTAATTACATATTAGACGACATCCAAATGCTAACACTTTTCAATTCTGAGGTATAAGTTAGCGTGTACCCTTGACGAGTTCATACATACTGTGTACATATATAGCTCATGCATGCGAGTGAGTGATAGAAACTTGAATATTGGTTGGAAAGGGGTCTTAAAAGTCAGGAAGAAGCAGAAGAAGAAGAAGAAGAAGAAGAGTTAATGAATACGTCGGATTCTTCCGTTATAAATCGTCTAGAAAAAAGAGGAAATGAAAAGGTTGATTTGACCGACCTATTATTATATGTGCATCCAATGACTTGTCTTTTTTCAGCTGGCGAAGGCTCGTGGCCTGTTGTTTTTGAAGCATCACATTGTCTTTGGTCAAAGTTACAAAATTTTGGAGCTACTTGCCCACTTGTTTCATAAAATCTTCTGTGACTACATCAATCTCGCCCTTCACCTACTTCTGCACTTTTGACCTCATTGTCTCGTCACGCAAGTCATAATTGTGTAATTCTTCTGGATTTTCAATTACAGTGCGATCAAGAATTATTACGGTAATAATATGTTAATACTTAATCCTTCCGTCATAAAAATTATAAAAAAAGAAGTATCGGCATTGGAGAGGCCACTTACACGAGAAATTTTAGTTATAGGCCTAATGATGAGAATATATTCGTTAACTTTCGTATTACAATTCTTCTCAAAACTTTAAGATATTAAATTTATAGATCATTTTTATTTATATGTCTTTTATTAATTTTAAGAATGTTAAAATTGATCCGGTTTATTTTTGACTCGAATTGGTAGGGTTACGAGTTGACTCAGTCCATCATTTTAAAAGTTTTTATTTTAAAAAATAAAGAATAAGCGGGGTCACATAGGACCAAAAATAACCTATTAATATCTTTAATTAGTTTTTTATTTTTTTAACGTGAGATTCCTAGTTATACTTAAGATCTCAACAAGAAAGATACGTAGATTATAACTTTTTCTAAACTTGGAAAGCCTTCTGCACTAACTACGATGAATATTTAACTTTTTATTAGTAAGGGGATTATAATTATAATTATAATATTAGTTCAAAACGTAAATGTAATATTCATAATTTTAATCATGAGTATATTCAGCAATTTAAATTACTATTTATCATTTTAACTCTCTCCCTTGTTTTTTTTTAATCTTTTCCATCTCACTGGTCCATAGATTACTTTTTTTATTCAAAAAGACATTTTAGACTTTAATATGAAATCCAACAATCCAAAGTAAAAATAAAATACTTCTTATTTGATTTTTGTAAATTTCACCAAAGTAATTGGTGCTTATATTTTGTAAAAAATTAATCTTTTCATTAAAAATATGTGTCGCTAATTTTGCTTAAATGTGACAATTTCTAAACCCGTAACATTTAAGGTGAACAATCACGTGACATGATCGAGATGATAAAAAATTAACAAACTACAAGCGTGACGTTTGTCAAATAGATAGATTGATTTTTTATTTTATTTATTTATCATATTTATAAATTATTATTTATAATAATATAATAATATTTAATATATTTGGAAATTAATTATATCTATTAATTTTTAATAAGAATAAGTTATTCATTAGTCCGATATGATAAAAATTAAGACTAATAAATAAAATAATTAATTTATAATTCATATTTTGTAAAAAATAAATCATAAAATTTATAGATTTTCACCATTAACAAATAAATTATAAAATATTGTTATTTTATTAATTTATCATATTTATACATTGTTGCTTATACAATAACTAAAAATAAATACTTGTTGATTTTTTAAATGTAACATTACATTTATTATATATATATACACACATATATATATATATATTATTGATTTTAAATGATAATAAGTTAAATATTTCAAACAAATTTTTATTTCATTACAGAATAATATTAAATAAATAAGATGATTAATATGTCATGATAATGCAATAATATTTATTTATTTCTATTATACTCATTTTTATTTTTAAAATATTAATCTTTAAATTTTTTATTAACAATAATGTATTCAATATTTACATTGAGTCAAACGGATTTATGAGATAAGAAAATTTACTAAATGCTTATATTGAGTCTAGTGAAACAATATAACCAAAAAAAAAATACATTAGCACTAACTCTAGTAGACTCATAAAAGATTTAAAAAAATTAATTAGCATTAAATTGAGTCTGGCAAGTCAATATAGCCAAAAAAAAAAGTTAATCAATATTAAGACTAAGTATAGCAACTATTATAAAAAATTAATCAATAATTATTAATTAGTATTAATAATCAAACAATCAATAATGGTTATATATTTAAAAGCACTAATTATAATAAAATATAGGAAATTTACCCTCTTACTTATCATTATTATTAGATAATAAATAAATTTAATGAAATCCGTAATTTAATATTATAAAAACTACTTAATATATTAGTAAAATATGATAATTTTATCCTCTTTACTCAAAAACTACTTAATATATTAATGTGTAATTTAAGATTCGATGAAATTTATCCTCTTTAAGTTTGTTACATTATCAGAGCAAATACTATCACTTTTGCTTATTCTTTTAAAAGTCTTTTGCCCATTTCCTAAAATTGATTATTTCTTGATCGACAAGTTTTCGTTGAGACTTTTGAATCTACGTTTTTCAAACAATGTCTTAAGAGACTTTGGTATTAAATTAACATGAAAGAATTATGTTGCATGAGAATTTCAATTTAGAATGTTCATAAAAAGGGACGATGCTTTGGAGTCATATTGATGGGACTACTCCTACCTCAGCAGACAAGAAGGTATTGGAATCCAATCGTGATCGAATTACGAGCTCAGCAAAAAATAATTTTTTTTTATAAATTTCGAACGGATTCTGATAATTATATAAATTTCGAACGGATTCTGATAATTATATAAATTTGAATAAAACATAAACGATTTAGAAATCGTACCTTGTTCAAAACTTTTACGATTGATAAATCACGAGCTGTTCAAGCGTCCAGTCTCTGATGGTATCCACAGAGCAATTCTCAAACTGCTTTGAGAGGAAAAAGACAAAAGTGCTAGCTTATAAAAGCTTTTTCTGTTTAAATAGAAAAAATCATAAGAGCCTTTTTATTAAAATTAATTCTCTTTAATTATAATTAAAATCAAATTCTAATTCTAATTAATTTAATTTTAATAAAATCAAATATCTCATATTTGA
>JAOQMS010000003.1:6188805-6241338 GCA_027563885.1 Erythroxylum longipes | reverse complement strand
CAAATTTTTATTTAATTGTTAATATCAACCACTAATTATAATAATATATTAAATACAACTTAAAAATAAATTATTTTAACTTAATAAATTTATTATAATCTCTTACGTAATATTTATTAATAAAAATTATTTTATTTATTAAAATAAATAATTTAGTTTATTTAAAATTAATATTTTCAATGATTCAAAGATCTAAACTTCAAACCGAAAGCATACTTTTCAGTTATTCATATAAGAATTGGAATTGATTTTTAAAAATAGATATATAATATTTAACAAAATATTAAAATATATAATATTTATATTTTTAGAATTTTTTTTAAAGTCATATCTTCATAAGTAATTTTACACGTAAACACTAATACTAAATAGCTAATTTTACCAAACATTTCTAACAAACAGCTAATACAATTCACTTATCAAATCAGCTGATAAACAGTTAATACAATTCACTTGTCAAATCAGCTGATAAAATCAGTTGATTGCCAAACAGGACCGTCGTCTCACTCTCCAGCCTATCTAACTCTCAAGCCTCGGGTGCAGTCACCCCTCCATCCCATCGTCGCTGCCACCACTTGCCACCGTCGCCAGTCGTGATGAAGTCCCACTGTCCCCACTTGCCACTCAACCTCGCTTAGTCGTTCAGTCTGTCACACTATTACCAGTACGCACTCCAGCCTTCGTCACTGCCATCGCCATTGCCAACTCTAGGCTCTATAGCAGGTTGCAGCGTCACCGCTCTCGCCCGCCAAGTCCCTGCTCCACGCCTCCACCTAGGCTGTAAAATGTTACCTGCTTCGTCGGTTTTCTTTTAGTTGTCTTTTGTACGGAGGATACAGGAAAGCGATTACTTGGTAATCCTGTAAATTACTTGGTAAAATTCCAACTTTTAACCTAATTGCAAAGAATATATTTACCAACACCATCCTACTTAGAGGTCACGTAATTGGGATGAGTACTCCCTCTCGGTCAACCTTTTTATCTCCTCCGCACATTTTTCTGACAGAAAAGTGTTGCCCACGTAGCTATCTTGTCGCTCAAACGTTCATACTATCGTCAAATGTTCTTATAGTGCAAATTAAGACCTAAAAGGTCAAATAAGATTCAAAATTATTTAAATTTGAATTTGAATAAGTGGACTTGAAATTAAATTTGCTCAAACTTTAGAAATTATTAAAAAGTTTAAATTTCGTTTTTAAGTTAAATTTAGAGTTTCCTAACTCAAATTCAACTTAAATCTAATTTAAATAAATATGATTCAATTTATTGAAAATGTAAAATTTAAGATTAATTATATATTTGACTTAATAAATTTATATTTAATAAAAGAAAATCAATCTATTAACTTAAAATTAAATTATACTGAATCTACTAAATTTTAAATATTTTTTATTCTTAATATAAATTAGTTTTTTCTTACATGCTGGTGTAGTCTATTGAAAATAGTTTTTATTTTTAATATCCTTTATGGCATACTTATCGTTTTCCTTCTATAAGTAAAAGTAAAGAGTAAAATATAAAAGTTAATTTTAAAATTTTTTATAAAAATTTAGATAAACACTTATTATTTAAAATTTTATAATTTAACACTTCATGTTAAATTTCATTTATAAATTAATTTTAATTTTTGTGAAACTTTTTATAATATATATGCCTATATTGTTATTTTACATCCACTCTAATGTTATAAATTAATTTAAATTTTATAAACAATAGTGCTAGAAAAATAACACTTAGAGACTCTACGAGAAAAAAAAAAGAAGACTTAAAAAAAACGGAAAGAAAGCAATAAAAAATAATATGATTTTACTTAAACTTATCGAATATATGCCTACAATAAAAAATTTGGCATACTAAGACACGAATAAAAGATCTCATTTAGAGAGATCTTCCTGGTTCTCTTAAATTTTTTAAACATTTTTCTTCGAGTTTCGTTTTATAGTTAGTTTTTTATTAATATTATAATTTTTTAAAGCGGTACTTCCCTCCTAATTATTTGACCCAAGTAGTGTCTTACTTAATCTAATTAATGTCTTCTATTAGTTGATTTGATTTCTTTTAGTACTTGTCTTTTTTCTGGTTTGTGTATTTAATTTACTATATTCTAAATGTATTGTGTTATGTATTAAATTGCATTTTTTTATTATTCTGTGTAGACCTATTTATTTATATGTCTATAAAAAAACAGTTTTTCTTCCTAATAGGAGTGCTGTTATTGTTATTGTTGTTGTTGTTTTTATAAAAATTAATAATAAAATTTTAAAATTTTTAGAAATTATTAGAGGAATGATTCATTTAAGTTAAATTGAAAATATTTATTTTGAAGAATGTAAATTTTTATCAATATTTGTGGTTTCCATATAATTAAGAATTTAGATAAATTTAATGAAACTAATACAAGTAGGAATATCAATAGGCCGATCCTAGTCGGGCTCGACCCTTGGCCCGATAGACTTAGATAGGTCAGTTTGTGGCTTAGCCCAAGCCCGGGCTGGCCGGGTATTTGTTTTTTAAATGTTAAAGACAACGTCGTTTGTGAAATAATGGTCAGGCCACACGCTAACAATCAGGCTAACCACTTTTATCTTGTGGCTTACTCATAACTCGATCAATGTAGGCCAAAATTAGACAATTGACATCCTTAAATACATACTGCACGATGTCCGGTGATTATTCTCTTACAAAAGGTAGATTAGTAAGTCATTTTGAAACCACAGACCCATAGGTTATAAAAAAACAAATAAAATTAAAGATTGTTTTGATTCATTTTGAAAGTTACACCGTTCCCTCATCGTGTACTTGAAAATGAAAGACATCAACAAAACATGTTAGTCACTCGTATTATGGTTGATGACAATGGCGTGCCACTCACGGTGTCACATTCCCCTTGTTCCTGATCCGCATCGTATCGCTGATAATATTTTTGGTGGATTGCGTGTGTATATGTATGTTGGAGCTGATTATATTAAACCTTATCTAGTTTGATTTTTATTTCAATTTACATATTTAAAAAATATAACTTATATTAATGGGCTAAACATGATGTACTTAAAAATTTGTCAATTCAACCAATCAATTATAATTTTTAGCATATAACATATCTTAAAACTAAGCTTATAAACAATTTTTTAAAATTATTAATTCAACTATATATTAAAATAAGTTTACAAGTGAATAATTAAAAAATATATCAATTCAATCAATCATATATAAATTATGATGTTAAACATAATCACATTAATTAAAATTAAGTAAATTCTTAAGTTAACTCCGAAATCTTAAAAACTCATTTTGTTATAACAAAAACTTTTTATTTTGCACATATAAATATAAGTTATATAGGCAAGCCGGGACTTAGGTAAGAGCAAAATTAGAAAGGACACCTGTTCAGAACTCACTCTTAACTTGTCCTATTTTATTTCTTTTTTTTATAAGAATCTATTATTAATATTCATAAAAAATAAAAAGAGGCAAAAATAAGGTTTTTTTATTTTGCCAAAGTTAAAAAAAGGATCTAATTATAAGAGAACAGATACCCTATTCTAATTAAGTAATTTTTATTATGTTTCATTGAATTTTATCCGCATATTTCTATATTACTCGTACGAATATGTAGATAAAATTCTTATCACCGTGATCCAACCCAGTTATAGTCTTATTAGTTTTGTCATGTGCATGGCAAATTGTATAAATTGCACCCGTTAAGATCTGAAACAGTGAAACTGACTAGACAAGTAGACAGAATGTGACAGTTAAACAACCAAACTTAAAGGAGTAGACATATGTGTGAAACTAACTTTTTATTATTTGAGAGAAATTGAACTAAATTAATGGTATATAAATCAATTAAATGAAGAAGGTGAAAACGTGTACAAGTGAAAGCGTGTAAGAGAAACGACCAAGCCAGAGAGTCCAAAGTCCAAAATCAAACCTAACAAAATCTATGCAACTGTATCTCTCTTACAATTACAAATCCTTTTTCCCCAAATTATTCTAATTATTTTACATTATAATTATTTAATTTATTGAATCCTTGATCTTAGCCTCCGAGTTTTTGACCATTACAACAAGAAAATGGTTATTTAGAGAAAACAGTGGTCCTAGAAACCAACCGCTCCAAGCATATTCAAAGTCCTCAATGCCGATTGCTCTTTCTCTGCATATCCCATGGATGAAACCTTGAAAAAACCTCCACTTGCCATTCCCAAAACATCCCTTTTTCTGGGTTGTTTTCGATTTTCCGGGAAAAACTCTACCAAGTCCAAACATGTCCAAACAGATATTATCAAGACGACCAAGAAGAAAAAACAACCGTGGCTGTCTCTGTCGAGGTTTGGCTGCAAAAGAACTGTTCCGGTCGTTGAATCTACCGTGTCCGAAAAGAAGAAGATACATGACAAGAGAACCTACTCAACTAGAAGGGCAAAGTTGAAGTGCAAATCCATTGACATACCTGCAAGTCCTACTCCAAATCCTACTGTATCTCACCGGATTCCACCAAGTACCCAGGAAATAGGTTTCTCAGAAGAACCACCTAGATTAAAACCTCGAGAGGTATGCAAAACAACTTCCTTACCTGTTCCATTATAGTCATAAAATCAATGTCCCGAATACCATATCAGATCGTAACGTATTGTATCGAACTAAAAATATTATTAACTATACGTTATTCGTAACTTTGATTATGATTTTTAGCGCTTCAAGCTAATTATTTAACCTCTCATTATTACAGTAGTATTTTTGGTCTTCACTTAACTTTATTTCAGACAGGACATGGCTCTATGTCTAACGAGAAAGTCATCCTTCAACATGGGAAAAGTTTGGAACATGTCGGTTCTCCAATTGACATGAACAACAAACGACTAGGATTCCGCCGGAGTGATGCTATAAAAACCAGGTCGACCCAACAGGATAACCAAAACTCCGGTCAACCCACTTCAGTGTCACGCTCAATCTCTTTTCAGAACCCGGTCAATAAGGAAACCCTGCCAGCACACAGTCGGGTCACGGTGAAAAAACCTCAAAAGGACAGTGGTGCCATGGCTAAAAGTTCTTCCGACCCCATGGTTGGTATGTCCATTGTAACGGTGACATTATTGCTCATGTTATTGTGTGGT
The DNA here is from genome assembly GCA_027563885.1 of Erythroxylum longipes. Taxonomy (NCBI): domain Eukaryota; kingdom Viridiplantae; phylum Streptophyta; class Magnoliopsida; order Malpighiales; family Erythroxylaceae; genus Erythroxylum; species Erythroxylum longipes. The sequence continues at coordinate 6,236,221 of JAOQMS010000003.1, read as the reverse complement.
CGAGTATGTGCGGTTCTTTGCACCTGTGCATGGTTTTATTTTGTTCCTCGTCTACGAACCGTGGTTGACCCTCTTGATTATGCTCAAAAAATCGGTTCGATCGAACCGGATTTGTATTCGGAGGAGCACAAGAAGAGGGTTGTGCTTGAAGGGCTTCTCGAAAGAAACCATAGGTCATCAATGTGAGCAGCGTGTATTTCTTTTCTTTTTTAATTATAGAAAAAATAAAAAGAAAAAAGAAACAAATTTGTTTATGCAGACATGGATTGGTCCTTAGGTTTGACCGTGTCGTACGAAGCCATTATAAGCGTGGCATACATGTCGTTTCAATATATGGGCCTAGATGGCATTTTGTATAAATTATCTGTGAATTTATGTCTTTAAATGTGAAAAAAGTCAAATCTTCTAGAAGTCTGCCTCCAATTTCTCTAACCTTTTGTCTTTTACCAATTTAGCGGAACAATCAACAAATCACTTGTCCTCGTCATTTTCTATATACTACATTGGATGTCACGTGATGTTGATGTCAGAGCACGTGCATGCAATCACAATGGGATATTACGGCAATGATTCTACTTAACGTTTCTTAATTCTTTATGTTTCTTTGTTATTATTTTTCTTCCTATTTTCTATTAGATAATATATAATAAGACGGCGGACCGTTTTGGGTGACTGCTTCCTTCTTCATCACCCAACCATTTGAAGAATATATGATTATATATTTGCTTAACTTTTGATTTGTTTTATCTTTTTTTAATGACCAAGCTTAGCTATTAGTGAAGCTCACATAACATAATGTGACTTGCACTTAGCAATGAGATTTATTAAAAGATTTTTGAAAAAAATATAAACAATTAAAATAATTTTAAACAGTTAATTTTTTTATTTATTATGGTCTATTTTGAATATTTTGAAATATTAAAATTAAACTTAAATACTCTTAAACATTAAAGTTTAAGTTATATTATGATAGAAATTTTAGGTCTAAATTACATTTTTTTGACCAATAAACTAATCATGTTAACTAAATTATTTAATATCTTACATTTTTTTTGTACCAGTCAAATTATTAAATATATAAATATATGTTTTTTTTAATCATAGGACGTGAAACAAGCAAATATGGATGGCAATAAGTCCGACTCTGACCCAAACTAAATCGTTTTAAAACTAAAATGAAAAATGACGTCAATTTTACAACTCAATGCTCAATATTTTGCTCCCAACAGGTCTGAGGTTTGGTCAACCTAAATTTAACTTGTTCATTAAGGTCTAAGATGGATCAGATTAGGCCCTTTTTTTATATCATCCCCACTAGCAAAGAATGAGTCAATTTGAGATAACAAATTACTTTAAATTCCTTCTAAGCTTTAATGTAATAGACTTGCAGAGCAAGCAATGAAGAAACTAAATGGAAGTCATCACAGTCGATTGAAACGAGTTTGTAAAATACTCATAAATAAACTCCAACACATTATATTCAGAAAATACGATGGATTTTTCACTTGCTTCATGCGTGTGACGTGAGTGCTTAGATTATGAATGGGTTTGAAGATTCATGATCTAATGTCATCTTTTTCTTCGTCTACATTAATAAATCAATCTAAAACATGAAGGTCGTTATTAATATTTTGTCACACGTGAGCCAGAAAAGACATTTACCTTCTAAACATTTATAATTCTTTAGTATTTCTTCCTTGTTTTTTATTTTTCATTTTTTTATGAATTATATAAAGTTTTTCTACCCGTAGTTGACCAAATATGGTCACATTTTATTTTAAAATAATTCAAAACGACATTGTTTTAGACTATAATCATCTTTATATTAGAGGTTGTAGATTTCAATTTAATCAAAATATTACTATTTCTCGTCGCAACCGTCCTCATACGGTAGGTTGCAAGTTTTAGTTTGACACATTGTTATCTCTAATTATACTTTTTAATAGTTGAAAATTCAAGTTTTGAGTTATATTAATTAATTCAAGTATATAATCTAATTTTGAGTCGTTAATTTGCTAATTAAATTATCTAAAACGTGTGAATTGTGAATTTTTACTTGAATATAATATTCATTTGATTCAAATTTATCTTTTATTCTAAATTACTAGTTTGTCATAATTGTGAATTATGGTGCATGTAACATTTAATTTATTTAATACGCATTCGAGAAATAATAGCAAATATTATAATTATAAATTGAAAATTTAATTTAAAAAGATTTCTTAATAATTAAATTTATTTATTTTATTTTTTAAATTTTGCATGAATATTTTTTCATACAACTTGTATAAATGCTAATTTTAAATACCAAATTGTTATTTTATTTCAAATTAAAAAATTAAATATGTACAAAAATAAAGTTGAAGAGGAACAATTCAATATAATTTGTAAACTTTTTTTTTCCGCATAGTTTAGGGAACATTTTTGCGTAGTGAATAATTAGAAATAAACCATTTTATCACCTTTTTTTTTTAACAAAACGATTAAGTTTTCATTAACTTAATTCAGCAAGTAATATATGAGAAATAGAGGCGTGAGGAGCCTCTCAAACCTCAGGACCAGGCAAAGAACAGGCAAAAGTGGCCAATAAGTGTGCCATCTTGTTCGCTGATCTAGGAACAAATAAAACCGAGCTTTGCTGTAGCTCCTTTAACATATCTTTACAATCTGCTATGATTAAACCAGTAACAAAGGAATCAGTTCTATTTGCAGCAAGATCTTGCACAAGGAGAAGGCAATCAGTTTCAAAGACAACACTATAATGAAAACCTCTCTGCTTAATTGAATCAATAGTTGATCGGAGGGCTATCGCTTCTGCAGTAAAAGGATTTGCAGCAACAAGTAATTTCAACTGCCCAGCTTCAATAAAATCACCTGTAGCATTGCGTACAACCCATCCAACACCCACCTGCATATCTGCATTCCTCCAAGAAGCATCCACATTGCATTTCACATATCCAATCGATGGTCTCCTCCAGTTACTTTCCCTTTGGACAAAACTATCAACCCTTTGATTCTTGGATGCTTGAGCAGCTTTCCAAAAATCCCAGAAAGAACGAGCCCGTACCAGGAGTTGAGAAGTAGAGCAACTGGACTGCTGCCATAACGCCTCATTTTGAACTAACCACATACCCTATAAAAATAAACAAAATTTCTGCAATTTTGAGTAACTCAGTACATCAAACAACTCTGCCAACCATACCTGAATTATCTGCGATTGATCACTATCAAACACCTGCAATATCTCAGGTAAAACTGAATTCCAACAATTTCTTGCAAAAACACAATCAAGAAATAAGTGGTGATTCTCCTCTATCCCCTGTGAGCACAAAACACAATATGGATCAACATCAACCCGGCGGATAATCAGGTTGTATTTTAGGGGTAGACAATCATGAGCCAATCTCCATACCAAATTTAGAACTTTAAATGGCAAATGTAAGTTCCATAAGCACTTCTCACCGAATAACAGCCCAATCGTTCTCTCAACAAGAATCAGGTCTGCTATGAAAGCTCAGTGGAATTCTCTGGATAAGATCACAATCTGCATCTAAAAATAAAGCGTTTAACAAACGAACATTCCATCCCACCTCGTTTCGATTCAGCAGAGATTGAACATAATAATAATCACAATTCGGTGGTGACATAGATTGAATTTTGAATTCCCACAACCCACTCTTTTCATAGAAGCAGATTTAACCAAAAGGATAGATTCAAAGATAATTCTCCAGACAAAACTAGGATTTTCCTTAATTCAGCGTCCAAAACGGAAGAGTATGGGAAATACCTTGCTTTATAGACTTTAGCAACCAGTGATTGGGGTTCCACAAGCATACGCCACACCTGTTTCCCGAGCATTGCAATGTTGAACTCTCTCAATGTTCTAAAATTTAATCCCCCTACTGATTTTGGGCAGCACATTAACTCCCATCGCTTCCATTTGATTCCACCAGCTGTGTTAGAACCTCCCATCCACTAGAAAGCAGTCATATGTCTCTCAATTTTCTGTCATAACTCCTTAGGAAGTAAGAACACAGACATTGCATAAGAAGGGATAGATTGGAGTACCGATTTCAGCAGAACCTTTTTACCCGCTCGAGAGAGAAGCTTTCGTTTCCACCATTGAATCCGTTTCCATACCTTATCCTCAATAAAGGAAAGGATCTCCTTTTTGTTTCTCCCCACAGCTGCAGGTAAACCCAAATAAAAACCTAAATTTGAGACCTTTGTAATTGATAAAACATTACTCACATCTTGCTTGCTTCCTATAGAGGTGTTTGAACTAAAAGCCACTGTAGACTTCTGGTTGTTTACAACTTGACCAGAGGCAGCTTCATAAAGCTTTAGACACTCCTTCACCTGTAGAATCTTAGCCTCGGTAGCTTTAAAGAAAATAAAGCTTTCATCAGCGAAGAAAAGATCCGATATAGGCGGTGCACCTCTTGCAACCGAAACACCAGTAATCAGACCCTGAGCCTCCCTTTTCCGCAATAAGGCAGATAGGCCTTTAGCATACAACAGAAAGAGATAAGGTGATAATGGGCATCCTTGGCGACGACCTCGTTGTGGTAAAATTGGCCCCAACTCTGTACCTCTCTGTAGGATGGTATATTGGACTCTTTGAACACAAACCATCATCAAATCAATCCACTTTTGACAAACCCCAAGACGCTACATCATACACTTTAGGAAACTCCACTTAACTCGATCGTATGCTTTACTCATATCGAGTTTTAGCGCTGCAACTCCTTTCAAGCCTTGTCTCTTCAGTTTCAAGAAATGAGTGACCTCAAAGGCTGCCATCAAGTTTTCCGAAATCAAGCGGCCTGGGATAAAAGCACTATGATTCTGGGAGATAACTTTAGAAATAATGGTCTTTAAAAGATTGGCTAGAACTTTTGCCACCACGTTGTAGAGAACGTTGCAAAGGGAATAGGTCGAAGGTCCGCCATAGAGATAGGGGAACTCTTCTTAGGAATAAGAACTATCTGGGTGTTGTTCAGTCCAGAAGGCATAGTCTGGGAATGCAAGCAATCAAGAACAGTATTTGTAACATCCGACCCTACCACTGACCAGAATTACTGATAAAAAGCTGGATTCTTATCATCCGGTCTAGGACTTTTATCGGGATGCATAGAGAAGACCACTTCCTTGACCTCTTCAGCAGTAAACTTTTCAGTGTGAAAGGTATTGTCTTCTGTTGAAAGTTTTTGTTCCACACAATCTGCTATACTTGCAAAATCACATCCTGAGGACTGAAAGAGATCCCGAAAATACCCAACCATCACTTCCTACAAACCAGAGTCCCAGTTGCGAAGTACCCCTTGCTCGTCTTGCAATTCAGAAATCTAATTCTTTTTCTTCCTAGAGGAAGCGTAAACATGAAAGTACTTAGAATTGCTATCCCTATCCTTAAGCCAGTGTTGTTTCGCACGTTGTTTCCAATATATCTCTATCTCCTCAAGACAAGAATCATATTCCTTTTGTGCACTAACAAGCCTACGTTTAGAAACAACATCACTCTTCAAACGTAGCCTGTCAATTTGATTTTGCAACCTCCCAACACGACGTCGTTTAGCCTTAAGAAAGCCACCACCCCATCTTTTCAACTCTATCGCATAGTACTGGATATTCTCAATCGTCGACAGATTTGGGGAATTCCAATAAGATGAGACAACTTCCTGACATTCTAGTTGAGAGAGCCACTGATTTTCAAACCGAAATGTTGAATGAGAAGTTGAAAATGTTCGATCGAGGCCCTGAAGAATCAAGGCCGTGTGATCAGAAGTCGTGCTCAAGAAACTAAGAACTTTTGTCGACGAAAATAACTGAACCCACCCAATGTTTGCTAACACTCTGTCCAACCTGGCCTCAACCCAATCCTCATCTGTTTTACCGTTGTTCCAAGTAAATTGATAACCCTCCATGCCTAAATCAATCAACCCACAATCTTTAACAGAATCACGAAACTCATTAACCAGAGATTGGGGTTGCGAACGACTCCCTTGTTTCTCATATTGCCTGAGAATATCATTGAAATCACCTAGAACGCACCATGGAAGATCATATTTTGATTGAAGCGTTCTCAACAATTGCCACGATTTATGTTGTAAGTGCCTCTTGGGTCTGCCATAAAACCCTGTTAATCTCCATGAAGGTTGATTTCCTAAATTGACATATACATCAATATGATAATTCAAATAGCTTATCAACTGGACCGAATTTTTTTGTTTCCAAAACAAGGCCAGCCCACCACTATGTTCAGAGCTACCCACAGTGAAACTTCCTTCAAAACCCAATTGACACTTTATTCCTTCCATTCTACTCCTACTTAGTTTAGTTTCAACAAGAAAAACAAATAAAGACTATTATGTACATATCAAATTCTGAAGGACTCGGACTGCTCGTGGCTTGCCAAGACCACGACAGTTACAGGAGATGCAATTCATTGAAAGAGAGTCATGCTGCACTCTTTTCCTTTTAGGGTCAAATAGAGCAAGACTCTCACTGTTTTCATCGACCCCGTCATTCGATTCTAGGTTGTTGACCAAATGGTTGGGCCCAATGCAATTCCCACTATTAAAAGCCATCCCACTAATAGAAGAACCAACATGGGTATGAGGAAGATCTATTGTGGCAGCTGTACTTGTAGCGTGACTAAACACGTTTTGGAATGTGGGAAATGAGTCATAACCGCTCCCAACATCTGTGGTCTCGGCACTTAAATGTTCTGCCGTCCGCAACCACCTTTCTCTAATTTGCATTGATCTTCGACGAGAGCTCGTGCGTAACTCAGGACCATAGAGACAAGGATGCACTACACCTGACTGGGTAATATGGAGAGGACAAAAACTCTCAGAGTGACCAATTATTCCACACAAAAAGCAGAGCAATGAAACAAAATCATACGAGAAGGATACCCAGAACCATTCTCCTGCATCTAACTTCAGTCTCATACGCCTCTTCAATGGCTGGCGGGTGTCGAACCAGACCCAAATGTGCATGAAAGTATGCCAGAACTCAGTAAAATTCTTCTGGTCAGATTCAATATATTCTCTGATGAAATCACCTATCACCTTTGCAATTTGCTATGATATAAATCTCTTGGAAAGATCATACACAACAACCTATATAAAAGGTATGATGGAGAGATACCTGTAGCGCCTGATCCGCAATGGACAATCGAGTCAATAATAACAAATTCTGGTTGAATGTCCAATGACACATATCAAGAACCTTCTGCAGATCCAATTCGTGAAAAAACTGAAATAAGTAACGAGAAGCAGCCACTTTTGAGATAGTAACCCCATGAGATGGACGCCAGAGAGCAGCCATCATATGTTTCATAGCAAAAAAGTTGACAGGCTTTTCAGTGAGAAACCCCCCGACTAAGCAGAGATCATTCCCATGTGAAGCTGAATTAGGGACATCTTCTGCATAAAGGATTACTCCATTAGCAGCCTCAGATTCCTCTAGAGAAAGGGATTAAAGTGTGGAAGTGATTTGTGCAGGTGGTGGCAGATGGCAAGCCATAGCAGAACAAAAAATAGAAACAAAAAACCTCAAACTAAGAGGACAAACTCTTGAAACAACAAGACAAAAATCACTTTTGTTGATATACGGATTGGATTACTTGAATAGACAATTGCTTGTCATTGCTGCGCAGCGCCGCTTGCTATCGCATCTCTGAGCAGGGACGGTGTTTTCCAGATATTTTCTCACTTAAATGCGAATTATAATTATGTAATAATTAGTTTGTGTATAAAGTCCTTTTGGGTTGCGGTGGTACTGTTCGTTCTTTTATAAGGTAAGAATGGAATCGTAAATCTTTAGAATTAAAAAATAGTGACATTTAATTAACAAAAATTAAAATTTACTTAATTTTATAATAATTGCTCAAATTTAAAAAAATGACACTAAAATACTTAAATTTTTAAAATTTAACAATAATAGCTCGATGTTAAATCTTTCGTTAATGTGAATGACGTAACAAGCTACGTAATATTAATATTTTAGTTACATGATTAGCATATATTATATTTGTTATATGAATTTTATTATTTAGTAAATTTAAAATATCAAAAACTTTAAAATATTTACTAAGTAAATTATAAGGAGTTTATAATTATTTAAGGTTTTTAAATTTATTAAATAATAAAATTCATATTTGTCACAAATACATTATGTTACAGTCACATAACAAAAAGGAATTTTCTATTCATTCTTTCATGAATTATTGAAAATGAAATTTTTTTATTGAAGTTCATAATCTAATAAATAATAAATCAAATAATAAAAAAACTCTTCAAGTTAAGAAATTTTTAACTCCCGAATACTCATCTCAATAAGTAATTCTTTATAACGTACTTTCTTTTTATTTGCTAAATAAGAAAAAAGCTATTGACATTTTCTAGTATTTTTCTTAAGTCTTTTTAAGATAAATAGTTATTGTTGATATCGAGTCATTGTTTTTAACATTTTTAATTTAAGATTGAATATGAAATTTTGATTTCATTTAGCTCCTTCATCGAATATAAAAAAATACGTTGCACGAGCGGAAAAAAAAGACCCATAATATATTTGGAACATAATTTATATTAACAGATAATTTAATATGAAATTATTTTTGTTAAAAATTAAAATATTTTAATGTCATTAAATTAGTATTATAAATTTGAATAAAAATTTAGATTTTTTTAAATAATTAGCCCTCTAAGTGATTGGTAATTACATTTACGTGAAGTTGTAACTTGACGCAAAAGTTAACAAACCCCAAAATCATAAATAAGGCCCAAAACTGAACTATCGTAGTTTAACATAAACAGAGATCCTAAATGTCGCCTCAATCTCTATCTCTTAACACCAGCAATCTGAATCTCCCTTCAGTTACAACTCAACTCTCTCACGCCTTCCACCCCCACTCTCCGCCACCTCCCTCCTCCGTCTTGCGTTTCAAAACAGCACCACCCTCCTCCGCCATGAGGGGTCTTGTCTCAACGGCCAAAAGATTGCCCCTGTGGCTCAACCAATCAGCTAGAGCCACCAGTTTTCGCTCTTACGCTTTGGTGCCTATGGTGATAGAGCACTCTTCTCGAGGTGAGAGAGCTTACGATATCTTCTCCAGGCTTCTCAAGGAGCGAATTATCTGTATCAATGGACCCATCAACGACGATACTGCCCATGTCGTCGTTGCTCAGCTTCTCTTCCTCGAGTCTGAAAACCCCTCCAAACCCATCAATATGTATCTTAATTCCCCCGGGGGGCAAGTCACTGCAGGTTCATTCTTATATCTTTCGGTCCACTTCTTTTTTTTTTTTTGGATAGCTGTTAATAAATAAATTTTGTGCGCTGATCATTTGATTGGATTAGCTTATTAGATTATATAGATGATTTAGGTAATTAGTTTATTAGTCTTGTGAATATCTAGTGTAGTGAACGGAAGTATTATGATATTTTTGGTTGACTGTATCTTGATTCTTAACTTGGAAACAAGAACAAAACATAAATTTCAATGGAAGGAAAGAACTTTTTGGATCCTAAACTTGAATTGGAATCGTAATTACTTCTAACTGCGAATGTGTAGTAATTTTGTTAGTAATTCAGTTGCTCCTAACCCAAGCTCGTGAAATTTTGTCACAAGCAACGAGGCTTAAATTCTTTATAATTGGACTCATGTTTGCAATTTAATTTTTGTGTTAAAGAGTTCTAATTGTGATTACCAAGTTCTTCTCTCTCATTTAAATTAGTTTTCAGTTAGATTTTGCTATCTAGTTTTTGTATTAGAGTTCTTATTCTGTATTGAGCCTCAATCGGTTATTGAATTTGCTGATTTTCTTCATGCATGATTCCTAACTAATTTGAAGAAGACAAATTTATATACAACCATTCCAAATGATGAGCTGATATGTACCTCCAGTATCCTTTATTGAGATTCTTATTCCTGTATAGATGATCGGTGACAATTACTGATATTTTGATGTGATTAGAGGAAATACTACTTTATATAAACGGTAACATGATAGTGAATTTCATACTCACGGTTAAGATTATATGTTGTTATATTTGTCAATGATAAATCTTGCACTTAAAAGGCATATTTTTAAATTACTACTAATGAAGATTAATCAAAGTAAACTAAATCAAGAATCTTTGAACAATCTTCTCCTCTAGATCGTAGATTGAAATCATATTACCTCTAAAAAGTCAACATACTCCATGTGCAAGGCTCCCCGCTTTGCGAGGATTGGATAAAGGTCATCAATGTATGTAGCCTTCCCTTTGTAATTTTTACAAAGAGGCTGTTTCTGTTATTCGAACTTGTGACCTTATGGTCACAAAGGAGCAACTTTTATCAGTTGCTCCAAGGCTCTCCCTCTCATAATGCATCTATTTTCATGTATCAAATTCATACACACACTTTTAGTTTCTTTTATGGACTTCTTAAATAAAACAAATATGGGCCATGCTATCTAAAATCTAATATGAGATATGTCTATCTTGTTATATTGTTTAAATTTGTCGTATAGATATTCAGTATATGGTTGAGAACATAAATGGTTTTGGTTTATTGTACAGGACTTGCAATATATGACACAATGCAATATGTAAGATCTCCCATCAATACAATTTGCCTAGGACAAGCTGCGTCTATGGCTTCTCTCCTTTTGGCTGCAGGAGCCAAGGGTGAAAGGAAGTCGCTTCCAAATGCAACAATTATGATACATCAACCATCAGGTGGGTACAGTGGCCAGGCAAAGGACATGACAATTCATACAAAGCAAATTGTTCGTGTTTGGGATGCACTGAATGAGTTGTACTCAAAACATACGGGGCAGCCTGCAGATGTTATTCAGAAGAATATGGACAGAGATTATTTTATGACCCCAACCGAGGCAAAGGAGTTTGGTATTATTGATGACGTGATTGATCAAAGGCCAACGTCTTTGGTGACTGATGCTGTTGGAAATGAAGGCAAAGGGAAGGGTTCGCCTTAGATCGAGGGAAAATTTTAAGAGGAAAGTGATCTTTGATTTTGAAACTAATGCTTACTTGTTTTGAGTCATCCGGTGGTGATTATATTTTCTGAATGTTCTCATTATCAAATTTATATTGTTATGTTGTTTATGTTGGATTAATCAATTTATCTATCATAACTTTTTTCTTTTTTATCCATATAAGGAATCTCTTGAAGTAATGAAGTTAGTTAGCTAACTTTCAGCTTTTGGCTTCATGTGCATAACACAATTTGTGAAATCAGGGTATCGATTCTGTCTGGCAGTACATCAGAACACGGCAATTATAAGATCATTTGTGTATTAACTGAGGGACTGAACCTGGTCTTCTGTTTAATAAACTGGTAAATTTTGCAAGCTCTCTTCGTTCACTTGGATTCTTTCGTTTTCCTTCCCCTTTTTTTTTTCTTAAAGGATTTTGAGACCTGCGTGGTAGTTTGCACTGGGGATAACATTGGTCTGCAGCTTCTAATCCTGGAATTCTCATGCGCTTCTATCCTTAGTGTTTCAAAAATAGTAGTAAAACGAAAAAATTATATGCTTATGTGAATGTATATGTGCATGTTTTTGTATTTCCATGTTTGTATAATAATTTACAGCGACCATTTACTTACTCTTGTAATCAGCAATGCACCTCCCACACGAGTTTTAAGACCCTGACCACAATAGTCTCTTTGTTGCCCAATCCAAGAGCACATAGCACCTTATTGGAACTAACTCATCTACTTATGAAATGTAAAACGTATGTATAGACTGGGTTTTCATTATGTATGATAAGTCAATGTTTCATTTAACAGAACCAGTCCATGAACTCCTAAGCTTCATACATCTTCCGTGTCTTATCCTATTGTCATTTGGAGAGAAACTTTCTTGGCTGTATAAGCATTTTGAATTGAAATTCCCAATTTGTGCTTTCTTTTGAGGATGCTCATGTAAGTTGGTCCTGCAAACTTGAATATATTTCGTAGCTAACCATTCAGCTTCCAACTCTGTGATTCTGGTAAGTCCTTCAAGGCTCATACTTTGGTTGATTAACTTTTAATTTTATAAAACTTCTTCAATTGGTATACTCACTTGTTTCTTTTTCGATTCTTAACTTCTCATGCTTCTATAACTCAACAAGAGCTTTAAATATGTGTTTACGTTGCCATATATTCATCAGAATCAGCATTGGACATTAATCCCTTTGGACGTGGCCTTTAACAACATTCACTCTTTGGTTATTATTTTAATTACTATAACATTCTAATATTTTAGAAATAGTTGTATTTTAGATTCCATCATAAAATTAAAATAGTTGAGTTTTGTATTAAAAAATCAATTATGAAAATCCTTATATTTTCAATAAATAAAACAAAACAACCAACGAGTTACGCGTAATAAAGTGTTGTGTTCCTTAAAAATCAGAATTTACAAAACAGCCCCAACTGGCAGCGAAATACTTCTCTAGGCTCCACAAAGCCAAAGCACCTCACCATCTCTACTTCTCTCTATCGACCGCCTCAAGTATCTCTCTCTTTCTAAATATCGAATTATTTTCTCATGTTCTCTCTAAATTCGCAACCCTTGCCTTCTTAGTCAGATGACGCTCTTCTTGCCGGAACCCTACCCGGCACTCCTCTGCCGGTCACCGCCTCTTCTATAATTTCGATTGGGTTCTTTTAATCTCTTGTTCCAATTGGGTTCTTTTCTTTTGCTTCCATCTCCTATTTCGCTTTTGATAGTTCCTAGGGTTTTTGGAGTGATTCGATAAGATTGTGGTTTGATTTTGTTCGATTGATCGACGAGGACGAGAACGGCGCCTATGGCTCCCGGGCGTAAAAAAGGAGCGAATAAGGCTAAGGCGAAGAAACAGTTGAGCTTGGGCGATCTTGTTCTAGCTAAAGTCAAGGGTCACCCCGCTTGGCCTGCCAAGGTCTTTATTTCCATTTTCTATCTTTTCTTTTAAGAAATGTTCTTCTTTTGCTTGTTTTGATTTTGAATCTGTTTTCCTTACGAGTTACGACTGATATTTTGGAGTTAGATTGCGCTTTGTCTTTTTTCTTTGCCATGGTAGTCTGAATTTGACTTGGCACTTCTGTGTTGTACTTCGATTGCGTTACTTCATCATGTGTTGGGTTGGGATATTTTTGGTGTGCATTATTTTGCATTTCATGCACTAAGTGGATTAAGTTGGCAGATTCTTCTGATGTTGTTGATTTCATACTCGTTTGTCCTTTTTTTTTTTGAAAGATAATCGTATCTTTCTTCTTTAGTTTTGTTGTTCTCAAGTGTTAAGTGGATGTAGTTGTGAACTTTAGACATTAAGGTTCGAATGTTATGCTAATTTATGTTTTCTCCTTTCTTTTTCTCTGTGCGATGTTAGAGTTTGTAAATTCTTTTTCGTTCCGTTTAAAATTTTTGGTTTTATTTCAATATGACAATGACAAATATTGAGCTAGATTTGTGGGTTTTACTTTACAGATCAGCCGGCCTGAGGACTGGGATAAAGCTCCTGATCCCAAGAAATATTTTGTTCATTTCTTCGGAACTGGAGAAATGTATGTATTCTTGTTCCAATTTATTGAACTTTTTGATGGCGTTGGTGGATTCTGAGGATCAATGTCTTCTTAATTATTTCTTTCCTTTTAGTTAATGGAAAATTTTTGTTGGGCATATTTCTAATTAACAGGAAACAATAGACTATTTTTGGACTAGATGGAGAGTAATAGCTTTTTGGTTGACCTTTCTTGTTGTAATTTAAATGCATTCCTTCCGAACTTTGAATTTTTGATGGAAGCTAGTAAATGTACATTCTCAACTAGCGTACGTTTGAGGCTGAGTTCAGTTTAGTAGATTAGATTTTAAACAGGTTTGTTTTTCTCAAGCTCAAGATTTTGCGTCATCTGCTAGATTTACATTGCAAGCCATGCATTGCACTTGATCTTTCTTGAGGTTATCTTCACGTGCATAGTCTATCATAACAATGGAAAAACAAAATTTGCCGCTGAATTTTGTATTGGATGACCCTATCCATCTAAATTGCTTGTGAAATTAAAGGTCTTAACTCTATTGCTCTTGAGTCAATTTATCATTTACAATTTTCAATTTTATTGAAGCAATACTTTAGTCTGGAAAAATAATCATTTTCTATTCATCATTTTCCACAAAGTCAATATTGAGATGTAAATACATGCAAAAGCAGCTAAACTAGTGCATGGAAGCATGTTAGAAACCAATGTAAGAACAGACATCAAATTACAGTGTGAAACTTATATGCGATTACACATAATTTGAATTTTACGGTTCCTTTTAGATCATGAATTGTTGCAAATATTTTTCTGTTCCACCATGTAGAAGTATCATATGCATGATTTTGCGTAGACAACACAGATGACTGGTTTCTTGATTGAAGCTGAAATTTAACCCTTTCAATGTGGTTTGGCCGTGAGAGGATACATAGCAAACATTGTCTGCCATTCTATAGCATCAATCAAATAGTATTTTACTTTGTTTCTATTTACTGGTTAACTGGTTTAGCATGCAGCCAAAGTATGAAAGTATTTTTCTTTGTATTTGAAGTGATGTAAAATATCTGGTTGTGTGCATTTCTTTTTGCACATATGTGCTGACATAAATCTCTTCAAATTTGTTAGTCTTTGGAAGTTCATTGATATTTGCGCTTGGATTTGTCATGGCACCGCTGTGTATAATAATGTGATTACTTTCGAGGGTCGACTCATAACCCTTGCAGCTTTGCAGAAACTAAGAAAATTTTGGCAGGGTACCTCTTGATGTATGAAATAGGAAGGCCAGTTCTAATTTGTCCTGCTCTTTACCTTGTTGGGCTTCGTGTATTATTGCTTGTGCAAAAGGAAAAGAATGAAAGAAAAATATGATAAGCATTGATTGTCTTCTCCTTAGATGTGGAAAGTTGGTGTTTTGTTTGCTTTTATTTAGTATCTGGGTAATACCTGGACATTTCATAGCTTCTGATGATTGAATGGATTGGTCATTGTACTATTTTTTTTGTTTTATTTCTCCATGTAATTTGTTTTCCTTTTGCAGAGCTTTTGTTACGTCTGCTGATATTCAGATATTCAATAGTGATGTGAAGAACAAATTGTCTGCAAGGTGTCAAGGTAAGACAGGTAAGTCCTTTTCCCAAGCTGTGAAGGAAATCTCTGTGGCATTTGAAGAGTTGCAGAAAAGAAAGCTTGGTGGTTTGGGAGATGATGTGGATGAATCAGCACTTGGCTGTGAGGGTCCTTCTGCTGATGGCCTAGACGATAGGATGGATGTTGACTTAAATGATGGACCGCATGAAGAAACATCAGATGAAGGAACTGGGGATTTTAACTCCAAGTTAGATTCACATTCAAATAGGGAAGGTGAAACTGATGATGATGTTGTAAAGCCTTCTCCATTGTTCAATGGTGAAGAACATCACACATCGTTGGCATCTGATATTGATGATGGCTATCATGTGAAGTTTGAAAACGCTGATGATGTGGAATATGCTAATTGTGCCAAGAAAGTTGGTAACAGTACATTGATGAATGGTCATAAGTCAAAGATATTGGGTACTGATTCAAAGAGGAAGTTGGAGGGTGCTGATGAGGGAAGTGGTAAGACTGGGTTGAAATCATTGAAGGACTCCATAGATGTTGGTGGAAAATTGGAAGATGGAGTTAGAGGTGAAATTGCTGGGGTTCATTGTGCAGGATCTTCTCCTGTTGCTGTTAAATCAGAATCAGGAATGAGTAGTGGAAAGAAGTCAAAAAAACTGATAAAATATCAAAAGGGTTTGAGGGTCTGTCAAGTAAATAATGACAGTGTTGTCAAGCTCACACCCGAGATCAGTAATAGAAAAACAGGGCTCCACCCTAGACCTGGAAGTTCAAAGTTTGAAGCTGGTGATACTTCTCATCCCGCTAAAAAGTCAAAGTTTGTAGATGTGGAAGATGGTGCTGCTGTGAGATTATCGTCTAAAAATTTGATGAATCATGCTTCGAGATCTACTGCTGATGAAAAATCAGTTAAAGATTCAGACAGGAAACGAGAAATTCTTTTGGCTTTAAGAGCTCAGACAGGAAAAGACAGATCTTATGTTCCCTTGCAATTCAGTAAAGATAAGTCCGATATCTCTCTTCAACCGGATAGGACTGATTTACTTTCTCCAACAGTGAAAGCCAAATCTGATGCTTCTGCTGAAATGATTCAAGTTAAAGCTGATATTTCTGGTGATGAAGCTGTGCTTCCTGTAACTAAACGCCATAGGCGGGCTTTGGAGGCAATGTTAGGTTCTACACTTAATTCTGATGACAGAATAGCAAAAAGTTCTCTTGATCAAAAGAATGTTTCATCTTCCAGTAATGCTGGAGCTACAGTTCATCAACTTCCCAAAAGACGAAGAGCTGTTTGCCTATATGGTGATGATGATGAAGACGAGGAGCCAAAAACTCCAGTTCATGGAGGGTCAGGCAGAGTTTCTAGGGAACCTAGGTCTATGTCTGATACTATCAAGAAGAAAGATGCAAATGCTACAAGTTTGTTAAGACAGCAGCATGGTGGTGTCATCAACACTGAGAAAAATATCGGGGCTTCTTTTGGATTTGAACGCAGCCGTTCAAAGGAAGCAGTGTCACATAGCCAACAAAAGATTATGAAAAAACCTGACATGTCTCCAAGTCCTGGAAAAGTAGAAATGGAACACTTATCGTCCAAGGATTCCAAACCTATTTCTACATCACCTAGACAATCCCCACGATTGTTCCCTGCTACCAAGTCAATCGGGGAACATCATGAACCTGCCAAGCCTGTGATTAAAGTTTCTTCAATAAAAGGGCCTCAGCCTGGTTCTAGTAAGGTTTCTGGTCATGTTTCAGGTTGCTTGAATACATCTTATGGTAATGGGGCTAGTCAAATGAATAGACCAGCTCTATCAGGAGAAAGGCCCAAAACTACGCCTAAAGCACCGTCAAGGATAAGTGCCGATTTGCTGGAGACTTCAGCAGAGTATAATCCTTGTCCTGGTGAAATTTTTTCAATATGTTAGACTACCCATGATCTTTTTGTGATTTTCTTTTGCCTTGTTACAGACTGCAAGTTGGTATGGAAGATAGGAGTGGTTGGTTTGTGGAATCAAAAACTCCAGATTCTGCTATGTCTATGAAGCATCTTATTGCAGCTGCCCAAGCAAAAAGGAAGCTAGCTCACTCGCAACAATTTTCTCTGGGAAGCCTTAATTCTTCTCTAATTTTTGCTAATGATATGCATGGCAGCACACTCAGCCCATCGCTTGTGCAACCTTTTCTATCTGAAACAAGCAATTTGCTACAGGGAGATATGCAAGGAATTCACCATCATGTTAATTTAGTTTCTCCATCTACTCATGCTCGGGAATCATCATCCCACAATCAATTGGACAATGAGGAAACTGGGGAGCGAAGATTGAGTTCAGGACAAAGGGCTGGTGGTGGCTCACTGAGTGGTGGTACTGAGGCTGCTGTTGCTCGTGATGCTTTTGAAGGGATGGTAGAGACCTTGTCAAGGACAAAAGAAAGTATCGGACGAGCAACTCGGCTTGCTATTGACTGTGCCAAGTATGGAATTGCAAATGAGGTAAGTTAATGTTGCGTTAAAGTTCCTTCCTGATTACTTGTTTTCCAAATTGTCTAGTGTGGTGAAATATTATCTATCTTGATTTCTCAAATCTTGCTATCAGCTTTCTTTTTCCTTATGGGAATTGTTTGCTACGTCAGAATTGTGGTGCTGTGCTGAAATATTTAATATACTAAGTTATTCATATATTACACCGTATTATATCTTTGGAAGATCAAGTTTTGGAGTCGTTGCATCATCTATGCTTTGGGTCCCCATTTAGGGCCTATTTTAATGGTTCAAATTGTGCTATATCAAAATTATGTTAGGTTTTGTTTCGATTTAATTTTGATAAGAAAGCAATTTAGGATTGTATATAGCAAAATTGAGTCAAGTGTAAGCATGGAGGGCAAGAAACTGATATTTGTATTCTAGTCTGCGATACCTTGTGAAGGAGAATTTGGAGAACTGCTGTCATTCAAATGATTCTAAAATATTCAAAAAATGATTGTACAGGTTGTTGAACTTCTTATTCGAAAGCTGGAAACTGAGCCAAGTTTTCATCGGAAAGTGGACCTTTTCTTTCTTGTGGACTCAATTACGCAGTGTTCGCATAATCAAAAAGGTTGTTTCTTCATTCACAGCAATAGTTTCTCCAAGTGTAGCTCTTATTCGTTACAATCAGAAACTCTTCATGCACTTGATGACAATTCCTTTGGTTTTAGTTGTGTTGTGATCTTCCATGACAAATGTTTCTTTATGGTACATTAGGTATTGCTGGAGCCTCATATGTTCCAACAGTTCAAGCAGCTTTGCCTCGCCTTCTTGGTGCAGCTGCTCCACCTGGAGCTAGTGCTCGTGAAAATCGTCGTCAGTGTCTTAAGGTGAATTTGACGTTATGTGGATTTAACAATGCACATTTTGTTATGAGGATGACGTTGACCTATCTGGATTCCCAGGTCCTACGGTTGTGGCTGGAGAGAAAAGTCCTGCCTGAATCTGTTCTGAGGCGCTATATAGATGATTTTGGAGTTTCAAATGATGATACCTCTGTTGGATTGTCCCTTAGACGTCCATCTCGAGCTGAGAGAGCTGTTGATGATCCTATAAGAGAAATGGAAGGAATGCTTGTGGACGAGTATGGCAGGTCTGTTGATATTGTCTTTTTTTTTTCTTTTTGTTTGATTTCCAACTAGTTGACAGTTTCTTTCTTCACATTCATGAAGTTGACTGTAGCTAATTTTTTTGGATGAAAGGGCATTTAACAGAGCTCAATTTTTTGTCCTTGATATGGGACACATGGAACTGAAAACATGGTTTATCTGAGGAATTTGGTCATAGTAATATAATCAGTGATATATCTCATAAAAATTTTCATGCGCATCTTCTACTTTATGTCTGCCTAAATGGGTGGTGTAGCTGTCCAATTCTTAATTTTAATTTCTCCAAAAGCTGGAGAGCTTGAACAAGCGAAGCTCTGATAGGATTCCACTGTCCTTTACTGATACAGTTGATCTGTGTAGACATGCCATGTTGTTAACACTGTAATGTGGAACCGTAAGACTCCATTTGTCCTGTACATTACTCTTTTGGAATTCTTTCTCGAATATTTAGTAAAGAATCTCACTTGTGGTCTTATGACTCTTTTTGACCATAAATTCACTACCATCATAATCATGCAATGTCAGATCTCATCCAAAATACTAAATAAATGTTATAGTCCATGTGCAATTCATTCTGGAATGAAAGCATACATCCTGAAAAGATCGTGTCTATGTTAGCTTGGCCCCTACATGTAAGCCTTTGGTGACAGCAGCTTGTAGGTCCAGACCAAGCAATTTCCTTGGTTTTAACTGTCGATCATGGGCCATATCTGGTATATGCTGATAGGCTTTCTTCAATTTCCTATAGAACGATTGAAATTTGTGATATGGAGAAACTTGAATGTGACGATATCAAATCAGTGAATTGGAACTGAAGCATGTGGGAGCCCTTGTTTTCATAATACTGGAAGTAATGGCTTTTTTATGTTTTTGTGTCTTGTGTGATGACTTTCTACTATGTCAGGAGTACACGCGTTATATGCAGAAGTTTGATAGTGAAATGTTTTGGTGTCCACGGTTGTTTAATATGTTGTATGCTGTAGTGTATATCTTTTTCTCATTTCTCACTGTGCTCTAACTCTATTTCTAATGCAATTTTTTGTCTGCTGAACCAGCAATGCTACATTTCAGTTGCCTGGCCTTCTATCTTGTAGTATATTGGAAGATGATGAAGATGATTTCCCTGGCATTTTGTCCAAGGAAGAAGCTGATGCACAACCAGTTGTGGAACCCATCTCTGCTTTGCAGGATTCAGATACTAGTACTATTGCTGTGATTGACAGGCGTCACTGCATCCTTGAGGATGTGGATGGTGAGCTTGAAATGGAAGATGTGTCTGGAAATGAAAAAGATGATACTCCCTCGCACAGCAGTGGTTCTGTTGAAATGGAAACACAACAGCAGTCTATGCATGGGTTGACTGAACCTGCATTAAACAATTCCATGGAGTTGCCCCCTTTGCCTGAAGGTTCTCCACCATTGCCTCCCAATTCTCCTCCCCCTCCCCCACCTTTGCCTCAGTCTCCACCACCACCACCTCCTCCAGCATCCCCATCACCACCACCACCTCCACCTCCACCACCAGTGTTGCCTCGACCTCCTGTATTACTGCCACCACCACCACCACCACGTCTTCAAGCTCCTCCTCCACCACCACCACCACCTCTTCAAGCTCCTCCACCCCCACTGCCGCCACCTCTTCAAGCTCCTCCACCGCCGCCACCTCTTCAAGCTCCTCCACCACCGCCATCACTTCTTCCACCACCACCATCTATTCCATCAGAGCCACCTCCTCATGTTCTGTCAATGGGTGCACTACCAGCCATGGTATCCCAAGCATCTGTACCTATTCAACAGCCTCAATCGGTATTTTCCTCTCTACCATTGTTGTAGTCTAAAAAACAGTCGGCAATAATTTATTAGAGTTGGTTTATAATTCAATTGCTTTTTCCTTTCATTTTAACATTTGTGCTGTATGTCTTATGATCTATTTATCATTATGCAGGCTAACCAAATGATCACCATGCCTGGAAATTCTACTCAAGCAAATCATGTAGATGGTGTTGTGAAAAGTGAATTGTTTCCACAACACTTTACACCATCAGCAGTTTGCAACCAAGAACCTACAGGATTTAGTTCATCAAGGCAATTGGAATATGGGCAAAATGGCACATATATGAATCCTCAAGCTTCTCAAACAAATCCACATTTTCAACCAGGTAATACACCATTTTTGCAAAGACCACCGCATCCTAACCTGCCTCAGAATACAACTGGTCATTTTCCCTTCACAAACCCTGCAATTCAGCAACTCCCACAGCAAGTGTATCCCCATCCATACAATTTATCATCCCTTCCTGATTCAAGAAGGCAATTTGTCCCTGAAGATCAGTGGAGGATGCCCTCAAGTGATTTTAATACCAATAATCACCATGGTGCATGGATGAATGGAAGAACTCCATCTCATGCAGGCCCTCCTTTTGGTCAGGAAGGTATGGATTAGTTAGCTAGATTGTGTTTTTCTGTGTAAAATATGAATCTCGATTCTTGTCATTAGACGTGCATGTTAACATTAGAATCTTCATGTTCCACCCAACTTGAGATTTTTCTCTACTTGGTTATCAGTGGATGAGATGTATAAACTTTTTCAGCTATTGTGGTATATGGTTATGTTCGGCTGTGGCAGCTCCATTTGGAAGTAACTTTCTTTCGACAGTAGATTAGTTATGAATTAGATATTAGAACATTATGACAGTTGGGTAATTGTTGTTTAAATTGTTCATTCTCTGAAATATATCTTCTATCTAGCAATGAATCTATTCTGCTTGATTCTTTTTTCTTGTTTTCTTGTTGGTGGTTTTTCTTTCTTTGTTGTTTGTGGCTCACTTGGTTGCACTACTTGGCATACTAACAATTAGGTTCAAAATTTCTGACATATTCCTTCTGTTAGCAGTTTAGATTACAAGGTTGATGGCAATATGATTTCACATCAATAACAAGAGTGATTTGTGCGTTTGAGTGGAGAAACGTGTTGGGTTATGTTTTTGTAGGCTGGGGATGGGTGGTGGTAGGAGTCTTGCATCATTGCAGTTATTGGCTAAGTTTATTAAATTTTAGTTTGGCTTGAAAATTATTAGTTCGGGATTTCACATTGTAAACTCGCGCAACATGCTTTTGCACATAAATCTGTCTACCTGTGTATTTTTGCTGACATTGACAGTTTAATATGCTAGTTCTCTACGTTTCTTCGCTATGGTGGTGCTTGAGAAGATCTGCATCACTACTGCTTATGTTTGTACAATGGTGGTCAAAATATATGATTCTGAGCTAGAGGTTGATTTGGTCCTTAAATAGCTAATTTGGGATAATCATGTAAACACTGCTTTGCCAGGCTACTTTAGGCCACCCATTGAAAGACCTGTTGCGAATAACATGAGTTTCCCACCCTCTGCCACTAACAGCTTGCCATCAGGAGCTCCAATTCCGGGTAATGTTTTCACTTGAACAACTGCTTTTTTTTTCTTTTCTGGGATTTTCTTTAAGCTCCAGTTTGTGTTTGTTTTAAAGTATCACTCAAAGAAGTAATTTCTTGGTTGTGTTATTTTAGGTCATGGTGCATCACCAATGTTGCCTTGTAGACCAGACATGTCCGCACTTAATTGCTGGAGACCTTCGTAAGGATTAGTCTGATGCCTTGTCTACATTAAGTAAGTTAGTTTCTTTCTAAGGTTTGCTTCATGTCTGATGAATTATTCTGGAGCTAAACTCTTTAAAAAGTTGGTTCCATTTGTTTAAAAGTTATATATATGGATCAGTACCTGAATTAATTGCTTATCTGATGAAATGTGACCTGACGTGTGTTTCTTGACTGATCCTATATTTAACTTTTGGCTTTCTTGTCCTGGTTTCCAATGTTTCATTATCATAGTTTGCTATTCTGTAATGGATATATCGTTCCTTCCATATAAGTTGTTACTGAAATGTATTGAAATTTATATTTATAGTTCTTATGTTTTGGATGCAGTTAATACCTTCAAAGGCTTTGGCCAGAGAATGTGCAGTCTCTGTTTTACTTCTTTTGGTGGGTGCCAAATTTGTGTTGGTTGGTTTTCCCACTGCTGTCCGTAGGAATACATACCATCATTTTTGTGTACTCCAAAGAAAAAGACCTTACTCGCGGACAAAACCACTGCATAAATGCAGTGATTAGACCATGTGGAGACTCATGGAAGGACTGTCTATATTGTAATTTTTCCTGACAAATGTAGCCCAGGAACATTTGCTTCCAAGTGTTGGCCCATGTTTCTGACTTGGTTAGTACATCACATCTTAACTTTGTAATTATACTGGAATTTTTTCTATATAAAATTACTTTTTCAGTTAAGACTGGACGAATGATTGTTATACAAATCCATGTGAAATGTAAATGTTATTGTATTTAATCCTTCTGTCACAATGTTGAATCTTTGTACCTCCCTCTACCAGTCTATGTTCAGAATTCCATCTCAACTTTTCCACCAAGTCAGAGCCATGCTTAATTTTTGCGTACAAATTCTTTTACTTTGTGCATTTTGTGTTATTTATGTTGAAGTGGAAGTTACTCTTATCTAGCACGCTATTTTTTCTCCGAGCTGGGCATCAGCTAGTCCTCTCTTCTTGTTCTTGTTTTGCAAGCTAGTTGGAGTTCTGATTTAGTTATAGATTACAAAGCTTTTTAAATTTAGTGTCAAATAGTATCTAGAATATTTATGCAAGCTTTCATCATCTCATCTGGGGTAATTTTCAAATTTGACAGAAGTGACAGATAAAGGAAGTTTGTTTTGTTTGATGAATCTTTGAGCTCTAGTTATCTGTTTAAGAAGGTGGTTGCATTACCTTTAGTATGAAAATGATATGACAGGTGCTATTATTGAGAACTAGATATCTTCATACTTCAACAATTGGGCAGTTCACAACGTTTTTCTGAAATCTCTTTGAACACCCTGTCCATTTTCTGAAATGTTTATTACTAGATTGATGCACTTCAAGATCTGGAATCAAATGCATTCTTTTAGCTGACTCAGTTTTCCTAACACAACTGTATCAATCCTGCTTAAATTCCTCCACAGCTAAGATTTTGAGAAGAAAAAATCATGTGTTGATTTGTTTCCAATTCTTTTAATCTCTTCAATGCAAATCTTTTTAGAGTATTGCTTCACTTAAAAGAAGTCTTACTTGAATTACTCCATTAAAAGACTTATTATGGAATTACACAAAGTGATTAAACTATGTTTTACCTTTTAGTTTTGAGTCCATACGACGTAACTTTAGAGGTAATGACTGAATTCTTCTCAACTTACATGTTTTGTCTCATGAAACTGAACTATTAAGGTAACACAAAAGGGTTTTCCCTGTCAAAGGGGAGAAGAAAATCTTTCATGGTTTTTATCTTTGTGTGTGTTAGCAAAGGGACGGGCAATGTTAAAGAGAGATAGAGTTGCAAAATCTAAATGAAGTGTAAAAAGTCTTGATGTACTTGTATCGTGGTGAGTTTCCATATGCAAATGATATAACATAGAAAGGATAATTTTAACAATTTAACTAAATAGTGCTGTGCGAAAGCATTAGCTGCAATTTCTAGGAAACCCAAAAAAGTAATCAGAAATCTTGTACTCTTGCATATGTGTACTTGGTAGCATATGGATACACAAGTAGGCAGAGGGTAAAGACTTTTAACTCAAAAGTATTGGAAGGATATGAAATTTTTTTTCTGTTTTGAATGCCATTAGAAATATGAATTTTCCAAAAAATGGTTTACTGATCTTACTCTCTTTTAAGATTTTGCGTTTGAATATCTGAGAGAGAAGTGGTCTTTTTCCTCAATATATATTTTCCTCTTGACAATCTCTTGATAAATAGGATGTGAATGTTGTGAGATTGTTGTTTTCTCCTTTTCTCGTTGTTTCCACTCTGCAGGAGTACCATCACTTATTTACAGGAAAATTTCATGTCTATTGGGCCTCAAAATGTTGATTTAAGTTTTGGTGCTTTTATATTATTTATGGGGTTTGGGAGATAAGTTTGTGTAAATGGCTGTGGTTACATATTGGTTCTGGTTATCAATCTCTTTGTTGTTATTTACCAACCTCGTTCTACTATATTAAATTGAATACTGGTCCATTGCCATATATTTTTTTCCCCATATTGGATGCGGTCTAAGGTGATTTAAGCTTCCAATAAGGATTCCCCCTTGTGAAAGCTTTTTATTGGGGAAAACTGTGAGGACTTGTGCAATGTGGACAGTACCTCAGATGTATTCAGACAAAGCATCACACACTTCATCCCTTGATTGTCCTTGTTGCTATTTTTGATAACATACAAAGTGAATTAATTCAACATCTCTACTTCTAATGTTTTAAACTTCGTATTGATATTGTCATCTGCAATGGATCCTTCTGGGATTTTGTTAGTTTTAAATGCTTTTAGTATCAGTATTGTTGTTTTCATTGAGATGGGTGCTCAATGCTTCAAGTGTTGGTTTCATAATTCTGGATTATATTTCGGTATGTTAAAACATGACCAGCCGATCCATCTGATGCCTTTTACCTTAGTAAAGTGCTTCAGCTTCGCTTTGTTGGTATAGCATTTTATCTTGATCTCTTTTCAAGTCTGTCCTCTTTGGGATGATAATTCTTTCCTGAGCTATTTATTGTTTTTGTGATACTTTAGGTGTAGATGTTTGTTTACTTTTGGGACTTGATACTTCTACTTACCAGCACAACTTAGTTGTGGGTTGATGGAGATTGCTGAATGTGAGAATTTGGGAGAACATGTTGCTCATAACCATGACCACCAGAAAGGATTATATGGATTAATTTCTTTGGTTTTAGTATCTTCTGTGGAATTTATACTGAATAGTCTGGCTTTACTAAGAGCATTTTTCTCTCAAGTTTATGTTGAATGGCCAGATTTTATGTTACACTACATTCATTTGCAGCAAACAGTGCAAATAACTTGGAGCCTTATACTGTAATAAGCCTGTTAATTTCCCACTTGTGGAGATTCTGAGCTGCACTAACATGTCCTGCTTGTCAACTAAAGAACTCATTTTTGACTTGTCTTTAAGATATTGAATTTGAACATGGCTGTAGATTCTGTAATTGCTTTGTTAGATAAAGAAGTTTGGATGGCGTGTCCTGATCCTAATAACGATTTGTGTCCATCATTGCAGCTGAGGATGCTAGTAACTAAATGATTTGCTTGTACAGGCTCTTTAACGTCGTATCCATTTTGGTTTCATGGGGTGTGCTTAGGCAATAGGGAAGTGGAAACTTAAATGTGTCATCCATACTTTCCTTGGTCTGTATCATCTTCTAAAATTATCCATCTCTATTCAAGTTTCTTGGATGAAACCCTTTTATAAGTATTTGTAAGAACTTAAGAAGGTGGTTCGTTTGATGTGTATTGTCATGTTTCAAGTTGATTTACTTGCAATTGATACCCTTGATCAGGTCTTGGCGGAGGGAATTTTGAATAGTACACTTCTTTACAGGTGTTACTTTTTAAATGCATTTATTCCATTGTGCTCACAAGAAGTAACCAAAATAGTACTTCCAAGGTGTCGAAGCTAGCTAGTTGCACTTTTTTGTCCCAGTTGTTTTCTTTTTTTTATTGGTTTTTGTACCATTTTCTTCAAGGGTAAGGTTATCTTGTGGCCTTTGGTGTTGCCAGTGACTGTTTTACTGAAAAAAAATAGTTTCGATAACACTTAAGTTTTTCATTTTCTGCTTCCACCAAATACTTATGAGGTCAAGTTTCAGAACGACATTGAGCTTTGTGGATCTGATTGAGATTAATGGTTTTATATGAGCATGCTTTTTATTCACCAACACGTTATTTCTACTATTTTTCTTCGCCTATTTTCTGCCACTAGCGAGTTGTTTCAAATGCTTCTATTTGGCAACATGGTGGACAAACTTTTGAGTGTTTGATGTGCCCAAGGGGTTTCATTTAATTGATAATTAAGGCCATTGAGATCATGTTAGTATCTTTAAACTGTTATGGTGTCTATTTGAGAGGGTAGGAATGGATTTGGGTGGAATATAAATGTCAATATATGGTTTTGTGCTTTTGATTCGAATGCCTTCAGTTTCATGAGTTCCTAATATTATGATTTGCTAGTCTTATTATCAAACTGTTGTTCTCAACTTTTGAATTTGAAATAATTGGATAAACTTAAAAGTCAGTTGAAACGTCTTTGTTATGCTAATTTTTAGAGCATATAATTTAGAGCATATAAGTTATCAACCAATTGTTTATTGGTGCTTGAATTGTGGGGTTTGGTGCAGGAGCTAAGGCCCTTTTTCTACTTGGTCAATTGGTGGATATTAATGTTCCAGATTTTGTTGTTAATCTTCATGTTCCTCACTACAGAATGAAAATTGAAAAGGATATTTACACTTACCCTTATCAAGGACAATGTTTTTGAGGCCTTTATTTTTCTTAAGCACAAGTTACAATCAGGTGATCAACAAATATGGATTATTGAAGTGTGATTCTCTCATTTGCTGTAGTGTTATTCTTCAATTGTGTACAAAGGCAATGGTTCCTTTAAGATCTTCATAGTTGAGGCTAGCTCATAAATAGGAAACAGAAATGTGGAAGACACTGTAATTAATTATTTTGGGTGGCTGCATCAAATGCATATTCCTTTGCTGATGCCAACCATGAGGATGTCCTAGTCAGGTGAGGGCTAAATGCTTGGCCTAAGGGATGGGATGCAACTGACTTTGTAGATGGTTCTGAAATTTAATGTGCTAGTCATTCGAGGCATTGGTTGAGTTTTGAGGAATTTTGAATCCAAGTAATTGCTACTATGATTGGTGCTTATCAGTTTGTTAGTAGTGGATAGTATTTAGACCCTTCTTTCAAGTATTTAAGGGTCGAGTAAATTCCATCTAATTTCAGGCTGGAAAAATCAAAGCATCTGTTCTGGTTACTCATCAGAAAAGATGCTGAAACTTTGTATTGTGTGATAACCTGGTTTTGTCATTAGCTTTTTGCGTATAATTCTTGTTTGTAAACTGTTTCCATAAACCTATTCTCATTAGTTAGAGAGCTTTGCGTTGGCAGCCTCCTGTCTCCTTTTTACAGAATTTCTGCCTTAAGAAAAATGCAACGTAGATATTGTTGTCTATAAATTTGTGCTTGTTGATATTTCTGTTAAATACATTATTGATAAAATAAGTTAGAAATGTGATTGTGGTGTAATTTTTCCTCTAAAGTTTTCTTTACCTGTTCTCCGTGTCTCCTTTTTCTTTTGGAAGTCTTCTAAATGCATTGCAGGCACATAGCTTTTTTATTATATTTAAGGACCTGTTATGTTCTGACTTAACTGCTGTTTCAACTTACTTTTTGTTAAGACAACTTTTATTCTATTAACAAATTCCTATTTTAAACAGGAAATAGGTTACCATTTGCTATGTTTATCTGATTAGTCAGATGTACACTAGGTATCTTCTAAGAGAATAGCAGCAAATTTCCTGCCTACTGGTTTATGGCACTAAGACATTAAAAGGAAATAAAATAATATAAACCAAAAACATAAATCAAAAGAATGTGCAAATTGCCACATATTTAGTCCATCGCCATCTCTTTTATTTTATTCAATGGAGAAATATATAAGAAAGGAGGTGCGGGAATGGGGGTACATATGTTTTCAAAGAGGCTGGATATTATTTGAGCTCAAAATAAATAGATGTTTGTCCATTACGGTTTAGGTCACTGGCACCAATTATTATGGTTCTTTATGGTCAGTATTTATTTTGACTTACATATTTCCTAAATCTTCCAGACCATTCTGTGCATGATTAACTCTGCTGTTTGTTTATAGTTCTCTCATACTCTGTCTTCGCTTCTGATAATGTGTCTGTCAGTGCTATGAGATGCCTGGTGAAACTTATTTAGGTATAAGTGTCAGATTTGGTGGCTATAAAGCATGGTGTTTCTATGCCATAGCCAGCACTCCCTTGAAAATTGAGAAGCTGGTTTTGTAGTTATTTTCAGATTCTTAACTGGATTGGAATGAAAAATGTGCCTCTGGATGAGAGAGAGTCTATAGAAATTCGTAGCATCCCTCTCTTTTTGATGTCTGTTATTTTACTGGTTAAGGCAGTAGTTTACACATTCTTAAGGATCATTTCTTGATTATCAAGAACAGTGAAACTTCTCTATTTGCAAACGATCCATTTAAGGTTGATGAGAAGTTGATAATTTATGTTTGTTTATAAAAATCCTGTTAAATGGGATCTGTCATGATCAAATAACTATTCCTTTGAGTCTCATTGTTGTTGCGTTGAATCAGTAATTTTCGTAGCATCTTAGGAACTCTAATAATTGTTCTGGAAGAGGTTATGTTGTTGGCATTATTTTAAGGTCAGAGCACGAGTGGTGATGAGTGTATATCACTTTTGAGATTGTTCCTTTTGCATAATTTATTGCTTTTATTGGTTTGAGAAGATTTTCGGTTTTAATTATTACCACTGCTATCTAATTAGTCTGGCTTGAGAGCATCTTGGACTGATTAATTGGGGAACCCGAATTTAGTAGTCCTTTTGGGCTTTGATCTAAATATTTTTGTGTTTAGGATTGGGGAAGCAGTGTGTGATTAGATAGGATAGTCATATGTAGGTCTTCTTGGCACTGGGAGGCATCTTGTGGCCACAGAGAGAAACTCTTGGTAAGAAAGGAAAATATAGCCCTTTGGCCGACTGCCACTTTAATTGCTTATAGTAAGGCTTTATGGAACCTGCTAAGACAGTTCTTTTGGAACTTTCCCATTTATGCTCAATTTTGAATCACCTTGTTTTGGGCTTTTACTTGAGGGCATTTTGCCTACGGGGAAAAAGGTGTTTTTTTCCATAATATAATTATCTTACTTCTTACTAACAATGTTTGGTAGATTACTTGACAAAGAGATACTAATAAATCATATTTTGACAGGGGCAGCAATAATTTAAGCCAGACTCCCTGTTGTTTATGGTGTTTGTGGTTGACGTTGGACAATAAGGTTGAAAGAAACTTCTGCAAATGTCAAGGTAAATATTTGACATGGATGCTATACTCGTAACTGTGCTCTCAATTGTACATTACTGCTAAGAGTAGTTTTCCTGACATCTTTATGGACGAAAGTGTGGTGGTTCTGAAGTAGTGACTTTTTTCAAGTTAAACCATATAAGAAATCCCTTCCTGCACATTTGCTACATCTATAACATGCTGTACAGCTGTGTACCGATTACAGTTAAGACAATTTGAACAATTTGCTTTTTGTTTCCATTCTCCTTCAACGTTAGTATGGTTATTTTCCTAGTTTCCTTTTCTTAATGTTTTAATCTATCGTCATATTAAAGGGTGTTATCAACTGGGAAAGACTCATCGGGATTTTATAACAGAATAATAGAGATGGCTCAAGTGTATGCAGTTGGCATTGGACAATACTTCTACCTCTCAGATTCTGCTTTTTCTTTACTTCGAGTGGCATCACTTTTCACCTTCCTCCTTGTCTCTGTTGTGTTTGATATTTATAGGGTTTTATGGAGCAAATGCTATATCATTTATGGAGCAAATGCTACATCATTTTCTTAGTTCCTGGATGATAGCAAGACAGTTGTTATATGTTGGATTACACATTTAACCATTTGATAAATAAATCTGCGCAAGAACATCGTCCACCTATGCACTCTCCTAAACTTTTATCCTATGCAATATTGTGATTTCCTGGTTATGTATCTTCGTATGTGCAAGCCTTGGATGCTTTAGTTATCCTATCATCTGGTTAAGTTGTAAGATGCCAGTATGGGGGGTATTCTGACTGAGAAGAGATCTAGTTGTTTGACTGAAGGCTTGTCAATTGTAATGCTATGTAGTTACATTGGTTAGGGGTTTCAAGCTATGACCTCGCTTTCATGTTTTGGAGAAGCTTGGGGCAGCTTGATCTGAATCAATCCATGTTAATTAAATGCAAGTGCTAGCATTCTGTATGGTTAACTCTCCGAGTGATTTTCTCGGGGTGGGGTGAAGATGAAATGTTAGGTATGGTATTAGGAAAGGAGTAGCAGTTGTCTTGTGCGAATTCTAACCACTTTGCCGCTTCTTGCCAACGGAGAGTTTTGAAGTTTTTAGGGTCAGGCATTTTCTTCTTTTGGACTTTCAGGTCATATTTTCTGTTCGGCTTATATATCAGTGGAAACATCACTTTTACTTGTTTGTTTTTCTAATGGGACACCTTTGGAGCGAAGAAACCTGAATCCTCTTTTAAGGCATTCCTAAGGCTCGAACCTTAAAAGATTGGGCCATTAGTTAGGACACTACTTTATCCAAACCAGGAAGCTTTGTTCCGCAATGGACGTGGCGAAGTTCTTGGAAGATATGGGGCAATGACGCAGCTCATGTTGTAGCCACATTAGGATTCCCACACCTAAGGGGCATTATTTGGGGTTGGGAAGATATTATGACGTCTGACATAAGTAAAGTCATCTTCTTATGTATATAGATTCCCAATCAAAGTAGCAAGTCCAATCGTTGAAGTTGTAGAATTATTTCGTTATCGGGTGTCAAGTTTAAACATTGCAAGCTGACTTAAAGCCTTTCGTTACGCAAGTTGCGGGACAAGATAATGTTTCATTTGGTGCTAAAATGTATTATTGTGATTGTAAGACTATAATTCATTTGTTTTTTTAGTTTTAATTCTCATAATATACGTTGTAAGAGACCCAAGTATTCTGGAAGTACTTAAGATATCAAAATCAGTTTCATTCATGATCAAATTTGTCTTTCAAAGTCCAAAATAAGGCAACTTTCTAAGTACTTGCATTTGCACTTGCGTCAACTTTTTTAGTTTATTATTTATGCTAAAACTAACAAACTTGGTGCAAATACTGCAATGAATGTGGAAAGAAGTATAACGGTGATCACCAGACACAGAGATCAGAACAGAAATGCAGTGCACCAATTAGCTCATCTAAGAGTTCGGTAAGAAAAAGCATGTCAAGATGTACCGGATGTGATTTGCAATCCCATTCCCTGTTCATATTCAGGAGTCCAGACAGTATCTACGAAGACTTGAGAGGCTATACCGCTACTTTGCAATGGTACAACAATCTGTAAATCGTTTAGGCTATACGAAAAATACTGGTAAGATGATACATTGCCAATTTCTCCTGATGCAAACACCAGAATTATCATTTATGAAAAAAAAATCATAAATAATTAAATATGAAAATGAAAACTGCTAAGATCACATATAAACATTTTCGGGCTGATCCTTTCGTATTCTTGGAACGTGATTCTGTTGTATCTCTTGCTATTTACCTTTAAAGCAATAAACCGGCTGACCAGATTGCAGACAATTTAAGTGCGGACTTATCAATCAAGTGCAGCTTTGTTTCTTCGACCAGTTATTGGGTTTGACAAGCCATCAAAAATTTGCTTTGTAATTGCTGAAGCTGTTAAGGCCTGCAGATCTGGCTTCATACTCCATTTGGAAGCCTGCCAAATGGATGAATTGCTACCATCCTGTTCAGGGAAGCTTGAAGCGCTAAATGACTTTTTTATCACTGAAACCCCGTCATCTATAGGAGAATCCATCAGATTTATTGGTATTGGAGTCGCCCCACCTGCTTCAGGTTCAGCTGATGAACTACTTCGGCTGGCCCCTTTGGATCTTAGGGCTAAACCCTTTCCTGTGATTGCTGAAAAAGCACCCCCACTGTTGTTATCATCCCTGATCAACAGTTTAGGAGAGTCAGCTTCTGATTTCAGACGCCTGCTCATAGATTTCTCATTCTTTTCCTCGCAGTTAGTTTCACCAACCTGTACCCGATTATTGTCATCGGAAAGGCCTTCAGCTAAGCTCTTAGATTTGCGGTTGAGGCTCAGTGGTGGATTAGAGGATGACGAGGGTTTTAGATACTGATCATCTTCAAGGAAGTCGGAACTTCTTTTGCTGTAGATTGCCATCTCAAAACCTTCTTGCTTACTCTTTTCATCTTTTGGCTTCAGCCCATAGTAACCTTGCAAAGAGCTCATGGCTGCAGAAACCTTCCGCTCAGAAGAATTTGGATTTAAGGTTTTGAATGAATCAAAGATACCAGTCTTCACAGGACGAGGTGGGTTCTGCTTAGATTTGTTCAGTCTGCAAAAGTAGTCCCAAAATTTGTAATTTATGGTTGATCACAAATATATAAAGAGTTTGAACACAGCCAAGAGACAGACTGCAGGTATAGAAGAGATAAGAAAAATGCATTCATGAACTTCGAGAAAAACCCTATCGAATTTCCAACTTAAAAAGAAATATTGAGATCAGATTCAGCAAATTTAATTTGTCACTAAAGGTCTATGACATACATCCCTTCCCCAACTCTTGTAAAGACGTGGATGCAGAATCAAAAGCCTTCAATGCATCAATGCCATGAGAAATCCCTCAAAAACGAAATACAACCTCACTAAGAATATGAAATAAAACAAGCAACAAATGTCAGTATATTAGTTACCAAAAACATCTAAGCATGAGTAAGCTCTTCTAGTATGCAAATGAGTTTTCAGTTCCAAGTAAAATAAGACTTCGCAAATGAACCATGCAGCTGTGACGTAAAAAATACAGCAGCACACAGCAAGGATCAAACCATGAAATCAGGGTGCACTAAAGGTGCAGTCCAGTAGATACAAATAACTACAGGAACCATATTATATGTTGCAGGTAACGGAAATAGCACACACATCTCGATTTAACAATGCCACCCCAGACTAGAAGGGAGTTGTTCCTGTTCCTTCATTATCAGTTCCATTCTGATACTTTTGTGACCTGCATCTCCATAGGTGTATGTACACAACCAATTCAATGCCACTGGCACTATTGACACTTTTGGGTGTTGCAATGCATGTTCTAACAAGCATCTAAATCTAGGGCACTGTTGTTACCACTTCCACCAAATAACACGATTACCCCATTTCCAACTAAGAATAACTGTCCTGTAAAAAATAGGAAGCCCACGTACCCATAGCACAGACACAAATTAAGGTAGTAGCTTTCATCAGTATCCTAAATCTAGTTTGAGTTGGCATTTCCAGGATAAAGCATGGTACTCGACTTACAAAGCCACTTAATGTGATCTTCCTTTAACCATACTGATTGACTTATCCACTCATTCATGCTAATGAGATTGTTAATGGTCAATACCAATACTATGAACTCAATTCTTGCAACTGAATTTAGAATAGAACTTCAAAGACAATACAAAAACAGGTCAAGATTTAAGATTACTATGTGACAGGTGAGCATTAGTTTAAGTCTCGTATGTCTTAAACAGCACAAATATGAAGATACATCGCATATTTTATAGTTGAATATGCTTAGCATGTTTATACAAGTCTTCAAACAAATTTTAGACTCTATTATTACCCAAAAATTGCAGCTAAATTAACTCTATATCCAAACAGCAACATGGGGTTGCAGACAGGAGAAGCCAGCTAGTTCTAAGACATTATATTAACAATCCGCAAAAGCAAGGAATCATGTTAAAAGAGGTGGCAAGTTTGACGCCCAGAACATTACTATACTAGAATGCTTCAAGTCCTATTAAAATCTTGCATAAACTTTAAGCACTTATGATGGAAAGGATGATCAAAGCTCACAAATGAAAGAACAGCTCTTGTTTAGGTTTTAAATAAAATTTAAAGGAACAGTCGTCGAACTGGATTATTTCAACAGAAACAAAGCAATGATGAAGCATTGCAAGAGAAAAGAAAAAAGAATAAACAAATAAAAAGCAATACACAAGGAGAACATAACTATGGGAGTATGTCCATACCTTGCAGAATCAGAACCGTTGCACAAGCAAGGCGATGGAGGATGGCGACCTGGAAGTGGAATTTTAAGTGTCTTGAGAGCAAACATTTGGAGATCCGTAACCAGACCATTCATTTTTTTTATATCAGAAACCTAAAAAAATGCAGGGTAACCAGAAAAGTAAATCAGATGGTATTGTCACATGGGTTGGACGTTAAAATTTAGGGACATATAAGCTTAGAGAATATGCAAAAGAAAATGACATAATGAACAAAGAAATTCAATACCCCAAATTAAATGATAATTAAGACTTACAACAAGGAAGAGACTCAAATTGTAACGGAAGACAGTCTTCACTGGTAAGTATGTGAATCATAATGATGCAAAGTAAAGCAAGGACTACGTTCAGACAGGTCTTAACATGCCACCAAAGAAGAAACTTGTTTCCCTTAACCAATTCACCCCAAAAAACGCAAAGGTTCATAGAACTAATATGAATGAAAAAGACATCTTAAGTTTAACAAACTTCTACAATTAAATTAAATCATTAATCTTTCTGAAACTAATCAATTACGTAGACTCCACACGAGAATAGAGATACAAATATGTAATTAAGCTATACATCATATCAAAGTATAATATATAATAATTAATTTTTTAATTTTAAAAAAAGAGATTGCGTTCTGGGGATTGCTTCAGAAATCAAAAGTAGCAAATAAGAAAAAAGAAACATAAAAGACTCTCAAGCAAAGGGATTCGTTATACCTCAACCCCGTACTTAATTGCGACGCCGGCGAGCGTGTCGAATTTGGAAACGGTATGCTGGATAAAGCCACCATTACTCCCAGAAGAAGAAGAAGACGACGGCGTAGCAGCAGCAACCTTATTCTTGTGATTGTGGTTGTTAACGGTTTTGTCGTTAGTAATAAAATGGTTGTTATCGTTGTTGGAATGGAAGGAAGTACGAGGATCCAAGAATTGCTCCTTCTTATAACCATCGTCGTCGTCGTCGTCATCTTCGTCCTTCTCCTTATACTTGCTCAAAATTGGAGTGCAGCAATCGAAATCGTCGTGGAGGGATTTCGCAGTGAACATTTGGGGCCTGATCTGCGGAATCAAAATCAAAGCTTTTCTTTTTCTATTTTGACTTGGAGAGAGTTGGGTGGATTGTTAAGTAAAGTAGATTGAGGACTTAGCAAGGGATAAAAACGGAAATTTTGATTCAAGTAGTTTACATTGGGCATTCATAAATAAAGCGAGGAGGAGGAGGAGGAGGACGAGGAAGTGGTGGTGGAAAGCGTAGACGATGGTGGTAGAAGGCGGAGACGGTGGCGGGGAGGATGCGAGATAGGGGGTTGGGTGGACACTGGACAGGTAAGCTATATTTATATATAATCACTCACACCCGTCCATCATGCAGTAGTATTAGTAAAGACCATCAACTTGTCCTTTATGTTTTCAAAAGGTAGTATCATATGATCAAGTCTTCCACCAACCTATATTGTTAATTACTTCAAATCATGAAATAGTAGTTTAAGATTTGATTTGATCATTATCCAAGTGTGAGACTTGAGCTTAGGACATGTTGACCTCCTCTTATTATGACCGATTATTTATATGTAAAATTAATTTTTTATAAATTAATAAAATTAAAATCATTAAAAAATTAAGTAATTGAGAGAAAAAAAGAATTTTAATTAATCTTTTAAAAAGGGACTAAAAATTAGTTATTAATCCATCACTTTATACTATATGCTTCATTATTTGTACGGGTAAGATTGCGTACTATTAGTCCTTCTCAGACTTCACACTTTAACGAGATTTCTACTCGGTGTAGTTGTTATTGCCCCGCTGCTTCTTTATTTTTATATAAAATTTAGACTTAATTAAGTATTAAAACATTATGTTTAAAAATAAAAAATTTAATCATT
Organism: Erythroxylum longipes; assembly: GCA_027563885.1. Taxonomy (NCBI): domain Eukaryota; kingdom Viridiplantae; phylum Streptophyta; class Magnoliopsida; order Malpighiales; family Erythroxylaceae; genus Erythroxylum; species Erythroxylum longipes. The sequence continues at coordinate 6,199,770 of JAOQMS010000003.1, read as the reverse complement.
CAACTAAAATAATATCATTTTAATTTTAATTTATCAAAAATTGAACTGTTCAAACCCAATTAAGCATTGCTAAAAAAGTCTATAACTCTAATTTGACATGACCTCAATATCCAACATATTGATTTTACATGTTAAAGTTGAAACTTTCATTGATTAGAAGAAGCACAAAATAACAACTTGATCCATCAAAATGTGTTAATTCAGGTAGAATCAATTTTATTCAACTCCTTTTAGAATGTATTAGTGGTACACAGCATGTATACAACTTTGAATAAGTAACAACAATACGTGGACAACACATAAAGCATACATTGGACGTATCTTATATATAAGCACACGTCCTTTTTTCCTTGCAATGAAGGACAAGTAGGCATAGAATGACAATTAAATCCAATGCCACTATTATAAAAGGGTCCTTCCAAGTGTATGCTTGTGATCACCAGTGTCTTTTTAGTCTCGTCTTTCATTCTCCATTCTGAAGTTTTTAGGTTATCATACACTTTTAAGGAAAGTGATCTTTTAAAGTATGAACTTTTCATTAAAATTCAATCCACAAGGTCAAATCCGTGAATGAGTTCATTTACCTCCATAATAAAGTGTAGGTGGATCTTTCTGTTTAAGCTTAAGCAACACCTGAAATTTCAAGGTTTTGGTCTTCTGCTCTTGTTATTCAGCTACTTCACATTATACTTTCCAGTTGGTAAATCAAAAGTACAAATTCAATGCTTCCAATAAATTGGTACAAACAGTTTTCCAAGATCTCAGTAAACTAAGAGTTTGACCAAATTCAGATTTATCTACATACGAGCATATTGAGACCCTTTGTTCGGACCCTTTGTTCTAACCAGTTGAGATGCAGATATTGTAAATTTTACTTTGCTGAAACAGCCATAAGCTTTTAGGAATCTAAAATTGGTTGCGCACAAACAAGTCAACTCAATCATTATGAACATACTGGATATCAAGTAATGAGTTCTCTGTAACGTATAAATATAATCCCATCCAAGAAACATAAGAACCATCCTACCATTTACTGCACAAAAGCAATGCTTCTATCCAAGAAAACGAAGCAAAACACCGTCATTTCCCAGAACAAATCCCTTCCTGTCATTGATAAACCTGAGAAAAGAACATTACGAGTATCAATGGCTTGGGAATGCAACCTAGTAAGAAGTTTGACAGGTGCAATGACTGTTCAGATAATGATTTTAGCAGTTTCCAAAACACCAGAAGTGTGGATCAAACCATAAACAGGTTACACAGACACCATATTAATTCAACTTTCTCTCCTTACTGATGTCTTTTGTACAAATTTCATGTACTTGACTTCTGAATCCAGTTCAGCTGAAGCAGAAGTTGATAATAAATCTTCCGAGCACTCAAAACCAAGATTCCAAATTGTTTTCCTTTCGTCAGTTTCTTAAAAACAAGTAAATTTTGAATCAAATATTGAAATGGCACAATTAATAGGGGAATGACATCAGCATGGATGCTAGTGGAAACTGTTACTTTCTTGCTAATAGTCTCTCCCTATGTCACGGAGGAAACCGTTAATGAACTGAAAAATCAGACAAAATATTCAGGACTTAATTTGATTGGACTCACTTCACAGAATAAAGATTTGCAGCAATATTATCAGCTGCTTTGTCACGGATCCATGTCTTCCCGCCATTAGTGGTTCTCAACAGAATGCCACTACCTCCTGCTGCCCAGGCCTCATCCTGTTCAAGAGAAATCTTCTTACGAGTAGAGAAACTCAATGAGGGAACTAGAGCTACATATTTTTTGTAAAATGCTTTAAAAATATTTTGCAGTATATAGATTATAACCTAGAATATTTACACCAATTATTGTGAGGCCATACTGCCACAATTAAATATGATAAGCTGTTAGTGTTACCTCTGAACGATACCCAACATCTAGAATACCAAAACCCCGACTTTGTACTGGAACTTCCTCAAAGTCCTCTGTTATCTACAACATCAAAAATCTTTATCACTCAACGATCAGCAGAGGGATGAAACCTCAAAGAGGAAACAATGCAACTGCCATGCATATGTGTTCGTAAATACAAAGACTGGAACTTCTTGTGGATATCAAACACCAAAACTACTTGAAAGCAAACACTTGATCTTAAATTAGGCATACCATCTGAGGTACTGATATGTTCTCTATATTACTGTATAAAATCATACAATAATACCAGGATCTTAGTCGAGGTAAAACAAGAGGATACTGGTATGAGAATGCTCTCTTAATTTTGATAAATTGAGAATGCTATTTTATTTTTGATAAAAACTGAGAATGCCTGATTACATCTAGGAATATAAATGGAAAGGGAAAGATTCCTTTTCCATTCAGATCTTAACATGCATGTAGAAGATAATGCCTTAACAAACATAAGAAATTATTTAGTTAGGCCTCCTTGGCCACCAACGAAGTGCCAGATTTTTACTTGGGAGCATGTGTTTGATGGAAAGGATAGAGAACATATATTACCATTCTACCATTCCTATTTCCACCTTTAATCTTCTTTTTCATCATCTACCTGCTGATAGATGATTCTTAAATTTTTCGCCTTGTTTCATAACTAAGGTTTTCAAACGAAACAGTATGTTTCTTTTTTATGTGATGGCTTACTATTCATTAAATTTATCCCAGTCTCAATACATGCTTCATGTAGATTTGCTTCAGTTGAATATGCCTTGCCAAATGCTTCATTTTTGATTTACCATTTTATTAAAATCTGGCAGGAGAACATGCTACGAACATTTCAGCACTTTTCTGGATCTAATCTACAAGAGTTTGATGAAAGCGCAACAATAGAAAATTGACCAAGGTTCTTGGGCTTGATACCATGTAAACAATTTTAAATCACATCATTACATCTTTGAATATGTTCATCATCATTCTTTGATGTATTCTTAATGCTAAAAGAAAGTGATTACAAAATGTACTTACTCCTGTTCCTTTACTGAGATAAAGCCCCCCACCACGAACTAGAAGCCAGAGGCCACCATCAGCCCTCCACCCCATGTTCTGAATTCTTCTTGCAATAGCTCTATTATGTGGCTGCCAAAATGGCTGCAAGTAGTGGATAGTAATGAAATCCTTGGTCCAAAAACAGAATATGATAAAAAAGATGCACATTCTCTGACAAAAAAAGAATAGTACAGAGCAAGAAAAAGAATCTCACCTGGCCAGGCTCCCATGTGAGATAGAAGTTACCACGACTTGAGACTGCAACATATCTGCCATCTGGAGAACGATTTACAGTATTAAAAGTTCCTGTGTAATAGCTTGCACCACTGATACCACTAGAAACTGTTCTGCAAAAGCATCAAAGGCCCATCAATGTCTCCCCACGCCAAAATTACATTTCTTCAGTTTAAGAAAGCCCACAGAAACTTGGCTGATCAGTGATTATAATAGTTAACTGAACAATGATAAAAAGAGAGGAACCCATACAAAACAAACGTAACCTTCACGTCAGAAAGTAGGGGCAACAGAAAGTAGTAAATGATCATTTCAGATGGATGTGGTGACAAAAAGGAATTAAATGAAAATTACTAATCACATATATCCTTCAAATGGATCACAACATTTCCAACATAAATTTGGTCAAACGCAGCCAAGCTTCAACAAAGAAGCAAAATTAGAATTGACATGGCAGAATGAAATCACTGTTTTCATGAATTTGAGAAAGAAGCCAAGTTCGTTGAAGCAGGAAAGCAACTCAAATGTTGCTATTCACGTTAACAAATTGTTAACAATTTCGAAACGGACAGCAAGTTCAAAAGGGATTTTCAATGTAATCATTTAACATTAGTTCTAAATCTTTTTGATCAACTGAAGCTATTTCCTAAAGATAATTCACCAAGTTTTGCACATAAGAACTCGATTACTCTACTACCGGGGACAAAACCTACCTATTCAGAGTCGCTGAGACAGTCTCCTGCACTGCAGCCTTCCAGTTATAGCCCCCATTAGAGGTAATATATATGGCTCCTTGGTCAGTTACCATTTCTGCACTTTTCTCCCCAGTAGCCTTTATGTACACCTGCAGATTTACAGAAAAATCAATTGCTAACCATTTTCTGCGTCTGGAAGAAATAAATAATTCCTATGAATAGCAAAAGCTCTCTTCCTGGGAAAGAGAAAATCTGAGAGCCGCCATGTTTCCTTGTTCTACAGAGAAGGGAAAAAAGAAGATGATTGTGTTTTAATATGTATAAAAGCTTTCATGTCTCTGATATCCATTCGAACAATAGATATAACTGAAGCCAAAGTCCTTAGAAGTTGAAGGAGTATCTATCTAGTGTTTAGGATGACTTTACCATATCACCAGGAAGTTGAGCACTTAATGGTATCCTCTGCCAGGTTTCCCCAGCATCCGAGGTGTACAGCAAAATTGCAGGTTTTCCAACAATCCATCCCTCCTTCCCTTTGAAGCTAATTGAATTAAATCTGTAGTTGAAATCTTCTTCTTCCGCAGATGGTATTGATCGAGGAACCCAAGTGTCTCCACCATCTTTGGTCTCCAAAATGGTCTGCCTGGTACCCAGCAGGAAACCTACAAGGTTCTAGATTAGAAACTAGGTCCCAGGCCTTCACCAATTAATGATCACCGCCATCAAAATGTCCATTAGAAACAAAATAGGTAAATGCAGTCTGTTACACAAAACTGCTCCTTATGCTAGTTGATGAATTGTTTTCAGTAGGCACAGGCAGTTTTACACTTAAGCACGAATCCACCAGGAGAGAGATTTTCCATAAGAATGACCTCACATGAAAAGATGGCAAGGCAGTCTTGGAAACAATTACCAAGCCTCAAGTTCAAGTAGTCATAGGATGAAGACTTATGATATGACTACGAGTGAGAGATAAACCAATGATTAATGCTTTAATTTTTTCCATAGGATATGATACAACCAACTTTAGAAGGGAAGGTTGTAGTAGGCATAGGTTTATAACTAAAGACACTTGACATTGGGATAAGAAGCTATCCAGTTCTTAAATCTGAAAATGTCAGGGGTAACTCAGTCACCTCCAGTTGTAAAGGTCTGAAAATTGTCAGCATTATTCTCAGTGAACAACAACTCAAGATTACACATATAAGAGCTGCATTTTTCTCTAATAACTGATCTTAATGTAACTAGAGGGACGAGAATTTCACTGCACGACCACCGTATGGCCTTTACGAATCAGATAATAATGTCAATCAAATTCTAGCTAATCTCATTAGCACCCCAATAAACTACAATACTAAACAGAAAATATGAACTGGGTTCTGAATAAATTCTTTCACAACAGCAATAAAGTCTAAGAAATTTGATATAACTAGAACACCAAAGACTATAGTGAAGAAGAACGTAAATACCATGCTGCAAATTATCAGGGACAAAGGCGATGTCTAGGAGGACGACGCCAGGGTCAATGGGTAGATAAACTCTTTCCCATTCGGAGAGGGTATCTTCAGCCATGGCAGGACGGACATGGATTAAAGGAGAGATAAGCGGTAGTGTAAGAGTGGTGGCACATTGATATACAAAATCTCTTCGGTTAGTAAGCTGTCTTGCACTGAGTTGGTGGTCAAGGGAAGCTCTGGGTAAGAAACGTGGTTGTTGGGTGTGAGAGTGAGGTCTCTGAAGAACCCAAGAAGTGTTGGTGGTGAATGGAGAGGCTAAAGAAGCCATCTTTTTGGGGGCTCTGTTTCAGATGCAGAAGTAGTGTAATGAGTGTTTCGCTTATCCAAGTGGTGGTTATCATCAACCGCTACGCGGTCAGTTTCAAGCGTCTCATTGTCCATGTGGATATTCTTCTTTTCTTGCTTTCTCAATTATTTTTATGCTAAAATAATTTATATTATTGGGGCTAAAATCTAAAATAAATGTTTTTTTTATAATAAAGCTAAAATAAATGTTATTCCTTTAATTTTTACTAAAACTATTCAACCATTTTGTCCCATATTACTCTGTTCAATCTTATTTAATTTCAAAATGATATTATTTTGATCATTAGATATAAGTTTAGAGAAGGTCCAATCTTATTTATAATATTTTAAACATAGTAAAATTAAACAAAAAATTCTTATTTATAATATTTAATTTATAAATTTTATATCATACTAATTAAAAAATAGTACAAAATATAAACATATTATACCAGATATTGGTCGGTACTATTAATATCAGTAAATATTGGGAGGTTTTGTAAATATTAAAAATTGAAGAATTAAAAAAAAAAACTTAATCTTTACATCTGCGATTTCTCATTGTCTCTCACACACACAACCATCAAAACCAAACACAAACAACGCCTCTCTCTTGTCCCGACTCTCTCAAGTCTCTTCTCCTGCCCGTCGTCATTGCTCCGCCGTCCATCCTACCACTTCTCCATTGTTGTTGTTTCTCTGTTCCTATTAGATGTCGTCTTCATCATTGTCGTTGCTCTTTGTCGCCGTTGTCTCGTTTCCTTCCATGGTTGCTTCTTCGTTTGACACTGTTTTTCTTCTCGTCGAGACTTGAGTGTCACCTCGTCAGCTCTTCTGCTTTGCGTGTAACAATTTGTACCAAAGTCAAGGTTGATGAATGACGATGGTGGCATTTTTTAGAAATGTTTGTCTGTTAGCTGTGTGTCTATTGGTTTTAGCACGAGACTTGTAGAATGTTTTTTTTCTTCTGAAAAATTAAATTGAATTAAAAACAAAAAATTCAGTACAACACTTTTCTTATCCTACTAAAAGATGACAAAAACAATGATCAAATGACATGATAAGCAAGAGAACGACCCGTGTAACATTAAATTCTCCCAACTAAAGTTCCTTCAAAAGTTTCAGAATTGAGGCTCGAAAGTCTCCATCAATTCTTTCTCCAAACGATCAAGGAAGTAAGAGATTTCTGATTTGAGCTTAATTTTTTCATCTTCGCGTTCATCTTCACTCACGCGACTTGTAGAATGTTGAAATTTGATATGGCTTGATAAATTTATGGCTTTGAGTTTGAAATATTTAATAAATTTGTTGCAACGACGAGTCGATGAAAATTTGGTTGTGAAATTTGTGATTTTTATTGATTACAACTTTACGAGTTTATAATTGAAATTAATAAAAACGTCAAAGTGTAGAATATAAAATTAGTTAATTAGTTATATAATTATAGAATTTAGAGATAGATCAATAATTAAATTTTAATTGTGAATATTAAATATTTTGTCAAGAATAATATCTAAATTATATAAATTACTGTAATTTTTATTTTATTAATCATTATATATAAACTTTTATTACTAATATATTTAACTTGTTTCTTAAATAAATTAATATTACATTAAATTAAAAGGATTCATTTGTAATATAAAAGTTAAAGTTTAAGGATTATTTATGTGTGTGTGTGTGTTTATTCTTTATGATTTACAATGGAAAACTAGAAAGAATCATATTTAATGAAAATTAAAAATTATAATATTGACAAAAAAGTTAGAAAGTTGTAAAGTTATGGTTAAATTATTTAATCATACATAATCAGTTATACTTGTAAGTTTATGGTAGAAATGTTGAATTGTGTAATCACAGAAAAATAGGTTATAATTATAAATTTATGATTGAGTTATATAATCACACTAAACGAGATATAGTTAGGGCTGAATCATATAATCACACAAAATAGGTTGTAGTTATCAGTTATTGTTAAATTATGTAATTATATAAAATGAGTTATAGTAGTTGGTTTATGGTTGACTTATTTAATCACACAAAATAAGTTATAGTGAAAGTTAAATAGCCACTTATATAAGTTAGTGAAGTTCACTTGCATTTCTATGTCATATGATTGTTGAGAAGTTATTTTTGCTCTATTTCTTTTTGTTATTTTACACAATTTATTTCACATTTTTCATGTCATCAGTAGTTTGTAATAATGGTTATTCGCCTATTGACTTAAGGAACGAAAAATGAGAGATTTAGATTAAGTTCATTGTACAAGAGATGAAGTAGGGCGAGTGTTTGTGACTGAAAATGACATCAAGAGAAGATGATAAAAGTACTTTTATAATCTTTTTAATGAAGGCATAGATGACATCTTTAGGTGATTTCATGTAACATTCCACTACCATAGAGCATATACCAACATTCCAGAGAATATCCGAATACATACTCCACGGAAGCGGCATGTTAGAGTAGTCACTTTAACTTATCATGACATCATATAGAACATAAGCATTTTGAAGAACTACGCTTTCTCATATCATTCATAGCCATAAGCTTACATTGTCATTACATTTATTACACTTATAATTCATGTTTATACAATATATAACATGTGAATGTTCACAACTTTATACAATGTATACAACATAAAACTGACCAATATAATCTAAGTAGATGCTTCATAATCAGCTGACCAGACCTTTGAGCCATTCTTAGTTCCAAAACGAACAATACTAGGCTACTACTAGATTGTCTTAAAAGCTAAGTTACCCCAGCACTTGAAAATTAACGTTGCAATTTTGATGAGTTTGCAAACTCAGTGAGTGAATCATCATCGATGTGTTCACTTAAGTCAGGACACAACATCACAAACATATAATCCAAATTCTCAAATATATCACATTCTTCAAAACTAATTCCCATTGATCACATAATTTAGTTTGGATAACAATTCACTATATATGTTTCTCACATTCCAACCAACACATTATGAACACAACCATTTCATGTAGTCATCTCAAATAATCCAATCACTCATCTCAGTCATTCATTTTAACATGTACATAAACATTTTATATTATTATTTCAACACAATTCAGTAATTCTTCACAATTATCCACATGACACACACACACACACACACACACACACACATACACACATATGCAAATGCACATGTGACTCTACTTTCTTTTTATTTGTTGTGACTAAGTGCTAATTTAATTGTCCCGTATCTATTGCAGATACCGAGCTCATTTCAAACATTGTCCTGTACCCATTGTGGATATTGAGCTCATTACTTATTGAGCCTGTGGCTCTTTGTGCACATTTCTGAGCCTTAAGCTCCTTTCCACACTGGTCACTTCAGTTACAACTTATTTATCTGATCATGCATAGCAATGTCATGAAATACATCAAATTATATAATATGCCATCAATAACTTTCATTCAGCGTACACAGGCATTTATCGCATTCATTGGATCTTATTCCAGCATTCAACATTTAGTTGAGCACTCATTTCCCACATTCACATACAAGTAGATAACACTTACAATGCATTCCTAATTATTGAGCTCCTCATATAATCAATGTCCGGAATTATCAATATCACAATATCAATATCAGTTCAAAATACATATAAAGATTAATCAAGACAATTCAAACAAAAATACATATATAATTGAGATTACACATCTAGGTTACTCACAGTATGCTTTAGATTAGTTATTGCCTTAACAATCTGACAATGTCTGGATGTTGTCGGTCAGTTTGTGCTTCTATATCATACAATACACACATATATACACATTACTAACTTGTTTAATCAAATAAGTACTCAATCATACACATGTATAGGTGTTATGTTTAATGCATGCTTAATTGACTATCCTGAGTATGTAAACTTATTCACAATTCTTGCTCATTCATTCATCATAGCTTGTATATATCTTGTTTGCAATTAGGTTATGCCTTAAGTAAGTTTGGTTACTCTCAATTCATCAATCATACATTCACTAATCCTTTTCTAGTATTATATTTACAAAATTTCCCAATTCTCATTCAATTATGCCTAATTCTTTACCCATATCCTTTGAATCACATTTGCATTCATAAGGACATCTTTATATGATTAACAACTCATACGTCTCAAATTCATATACACTGATATCAAACAATTCAATCCTCAAGTTATAACATCAATTGTCAACTCAAACTCATCAAACACTTAACCAATTGATTCAACAGCAAACTAAGTGCCTGTTTAGATGGATTTATTTTAGTAGAGCTTTTGTCAGTAGAGCTTTTCTGAGAAGAGCTTTTCTAAGAAGCCAGTTCACTGTTTGACTGTTAATTAAAAAATAACTTTTTTGAAAGAGCTTCATACAGTAGACTGTTTGGCAATATAAAAATAAAAAAACACTTTTATTAATTTTAACTATACCTTATTTTGTGATAAAAATTATTTATGCATATAAATAATATTTAAAATATATTAAACAATATGCAAAGCACAATATATATTAGGTTTACATTTGATTTGAAATAATTCAACTACTATTAAGTCTTTCATGAATGGAATGGATTTACATTTAATTTACAATTATTTGACAAATTCATTTCCATCTTGTAGGAAATTATTTAAAGAGATGTCTCATTTTCTTGTAGGAAATAAAACTAATATAACCTAGAACATATGGTTTAATTTATCCTGTTTAATATTTACTTTCTTAAGACTGTATCTAATCTCCTCTCTCCCAAGAATAGCGATTAACGTCAAAAGAAGTGCATCTATGTCGAAAATTTTGGACAAGTTCTGATTGCTTTGTCTAATCACTCTCCTCTTCCCATTTACCCTACAATAATAAATGTTGAAAAGAACTGGGTTAAATTTGCTATTTGCTACTTCGTATGTATGCAAATTTATAGTCTCATCCACAACGAGTAAGGCCAACAGGTCATTCCCTTCCCTGATCTAATTAGAAGGCGTCCACTGTGAGTCAAAAGATTGCCTAAATTTTCAGCTGTACTCAGAAAAAAGATCCAATATAGTTCCAATTTTTACCATTTAAGAAGTATATGGAAATCAGTTTGCATAAATCACATGTCCACCGGCCAACAAGCTTCATCCACTGAGTCAAAAGATTGCCTAAAATTTCTAGCAGTACTGAGAACAAGGATTTAATATAGTTCCAATTGTTTCCATTTAAGAAGAATATGGAACTCAGTTTGCATAGCTCACATGTCCACAGGCCAATAA
>JAOQMS010000003.1:6168576-6188705 GCA_027563885.1 Erythroxylum longipes | reverse complement strand
CTACAAAGTTTTGAAATTACTGGAATGAAGGCTCAGCTTTAAGGACCATTATTGCCTCTGCCGGAAAAACATTTTTTATAAATTTAAAACCTCTTATTGGAAATGAATTATTGTGAAAAAGTGAAGAAAGATAAGTACTTGCTAGCAATATAATTGGTGTGTTTGCAAACAAAATTAGAACTTTATAAGAACAAACAACCAAAGCAGAAGGGATGTTTAGGTTTAGGGACTAAAATTGTGTTTGAACGAGGATTAATCATTCGTAATGAGTAGTATTGCATTTCTATTGTGCTAAAAATATTTGGTAAGTGAGAAAAGATTACAACTTGATTTGTTTGTACACAAAAAGTTGAGATTTTTGTGTGATCAGAACTATCTTGTCTTTTTCAGTTTGGTAGGTGGAATTTGAGTTGACGGGGTTGTGAGAGAAGTTTGGGTTCATTGTGCTTAATTGAAAAGATAGTGAAAAATCTATTTCTGGTCTAAAGAAATCTTGTGCTGCTGTGAACTTCTCTTTATGTCTCATTGTCAAATGATCTTCTTATTTATGTGGATTTCTCATACCATCTTGATGCCTTTTTATTGATAGAAGTGAGTTAGATACCAAAAAGGTCATTCTCGTTTCCTTTTCTTTTGGTTACTGCAGCAATTTTTTTCAAAGACTTTCAATTTGTAAAGTATCAATTTTACAAAAAGTTGCTTATATCTTAATCATTTCCACAGGGCAGTTCTTGGAGAAGCATGTAATGCTGATACTGCCTTTGCAGATTCTTTAGAATTATTTGGTGGTGGGCAAGATGATCCTGTCAGTGTTTCAATAGGAGGTTGTTTAACATTTTATTTTAAATGCACTTGCAATTGGAATTGCCTACGAGCTCTCCCTCTTTCTCTTTCTCTCCCAGACACACTCACATTCACACACACACACACATGCAGACAAATAAACAAACACGCTGAAAGACGCTTAAACTTACACTCACATGCTCATACACTGATGGATAGACACATAAGCATGCAAGGGATGCTTTTTGCGAGGGATGAGGAAGGGAAAGTACGCAGGGATGTAGGTTTTGCTATCTAGAAGGGATAAAATAATTTTAAGTCTTGGATCGTGGGTTCCCATGATCTGTTACAAAATGGACTTAAAAGCACCACTTGGAGTCTATCTAGACTTACAAACAAATGATTAATTTATTCTCTATCTTCAAGACATGAGAGGCATAACTATTGTTGCAGTTCCTTTTCACAAACCTTTATCCTTACATAACTTAAGAGGTGCAGTTCCTAACTAATATATCCGCATGCTTTCTCAATGTCCATCTTAATGACTGTGCTGTTTCGTTCTTTGATTTAACTACCTACCATTTCACTAGATATCCTACACTGTCTATAACTGTTTTCTTAGTGGATGTGCTGTTTTCATATCACCTTCTTCAGTTTCAATGCGATACATTGGAACTGTTATATTGGTGCCGTATTGAAGCCTTCTATAAAATATAATGTTGACAAAACTGGATTCCCAAGTTCCTGCCTAACAGTATGTAAACCAGCTTTCAGCTAAGATTCAAGGCTTTGACATTGTGTGTGCCTTTTTCAGGTAAAAAATTGCCTTGATTGATTCCCCCCTTTGTTTCCTATCACAGTTTTTGTAAGAGGAATCAGTTCTCCACGACATTTTACACATCGGAGTTGGTTACTGTGCCAAAGTTTATGAATTCTGCCCTTGGATGGACGCCCCTCTCCTTTCAATGCCCATGATCACATTAAAAAAGTGGATTTTTAGTGTCATCAAAACTTTTTTCTTCATCTCAGAGATCTGGAGTTTTATCTGCTTGAAACATTTTCCTCATATTCACAGACATGTCTCTGTTTGGTGTTCTATATAGAGTTTCAGATAGCTTTGAATTTCATCAGGATCTAGTGTGTCGTTTGGGAAAATGTCATAAGATTTTCTTTTCTTTCCATTAAGCAGTTCCTATAGAATCTGTTGGCCACAGTTCCCTGCTTCCAAGAACACGTAAAATGTGACAGAAACCCAACAGAATTGTTTTATTTTCACTTTCATGCATTTAGGAACGTTACAATAATATATAGATTGTAATTACTGGTTAGTCTTGGTTCCATTCTTATTCATTTTTGCTGCTAAATCAGGTCCAGTCATAACCAAGTTCGTCAATGCGTTTCGTGAACTTTCTACTTACAAAGAGCTTCTTCGTTCCCAAGTGAGTGCTCAATTTACAGTTTTACCTTAGAGGGTTTTACTGACCCATCAGTTATGTGATACAGACACAACTTTGTATGAAAAAAATGAAGACTTTCATAAGTCACATTTTCCCTTTACTTGGCTGGTTTATGTAACATGTTGTATATGAATCGTAACAAGTCATTTGTCATAGGTAGAGCACGTGCTGATTGATCGATTGACGCACTTTATGGATGTTGATCTTCGAGATGCAAAGGTGCTTCAATTTGTCTCTAATACTTTTACTTCTTTTGCCCTTGGTAATGTTACAAGTTATACATGCTTTTATTGCAGGAGTCTCGTAGGCGCTTTGATAAAGCTAATCATGCTTACAATCAGGTATTTAAGAACACATTGAAAAGGATTACTCTTCAATAGTAATGGGTAAAAATAAGTAAAAAATAGGATTTCTGAATAGATGATGGTTGTATGAACTAACTCTTCCATGCAATTTATTGTACAACTTGTGCTTTTGACGTTGGATTAATCTAGATAGTTGGATTAAAATACCTCCTGTTGGTCCAAGTGGCAATTAGCTTGGTTCCCCTCAAGCAAGATCTCGGGTTCGAGTCTTCTGGATGGAACAAGCAGGCACTGGGAGAGCTTTACCCCCTGCTGGGTCCAGCTCACTCAACCCAGGTAGTTGGGGCCTAAATGTGGCTTCCAGGGCACTGGTGGTCCTCAAACCAGAAGGAATAAGTTTCTAAGATTTCATCAAGATTCCTTGTGCATAAGTAATTGAAGCAATTGTGGTTGACTCTTTTCAGTTGCAGAAACTTTGACTTCTTGTTGAATTCTAATTGCTTGAATGAATCAACTTCACTATTTGATTTAATAGCTTGAATTAATCAACTGTTATGGTCTCGCTTGAACTATCACTGGTGAAGTGAATTCCTTAGTTCAGCACCGACGCTTCTTAACAAAAAGAGACCAACAGCATAAAAATTTGGTACCTGAAATGAGGTTTACCAACATTTCTGAGTCCACACTGTCATCCCAACTTAAAATGAAACTTTAAAGCTGAACTTAAATGAAAACTTCAAGAATAAGTAAAAAGAAACTTTAGGACAAACTAAATAAAAATATTTGGTATAAAAAAGAACTATCAATAATACTATGGTGGCACTGTTCATCCTACAGTGTTAAAACAAACTAATAAGTGAAGATGTGAACAGTGTCACGTTAGTAATGTTCACCCTGTTATGATAGTTATCCTCTTTTTGCTTTTCAGGGTTTTTCTGGCTTTAGTTCCATGTCCAAGAGCTATTTAACTAAAAAATTTGAACTGTTCAGCGAGATTCAGAAATAGATTATGTATTATTCTAACCCACCTCTTCACATAGTGGGGAGAGAAATCACAACCAACTACAAATTCAATGATAGCAACACAATTGGAACATGGGGCATCATAGTCATACAAGTTTCTAAGACCATGTTATGAAAATTTTCAACCCAAAAGTTTATGCTATCACACGGGGCTTTTGAGTTCAAATATCATTCTAATAGAGCTTAATCTAATGTAAATTCCTTTTATTGTGCTGTTGTGGTAGCACTTGAAACATGTTGGGGAGGTTGTTCTTGCATTTTGGGTTTTTTGAAATCTTCTTTCTTCTTGTTAACTTCGCTAGCACTTCTGTATGATTTTGAGATCTGTTATTCCACGCACAATGAAAACTCTTACAATGCTGAACTTGAAGCTGCTAATGCTTCTATACCAAAGTTTTCTGTTCTTGAATTTTCTGAGTGTTTGTCAATGTTGCAATTAAGAATGGCTAGAGTTCTGTGAGTTTGAGCAAGCGATACATTTGGCCAACTAATAGAGGCAGTAACATCCATGTAGCAAGCAGAAATGTTGTCTCTATACCTCTACAAGTAGTCCCAGCTTACTGCATCTCTTTATCAATTGAAAGCCACAATGATATATGCAGTGGATGCTTGCTAATTTGTTCTCTATTCCCATGCAAGTGGGTTTTTAGAATTTACGTATAGTTGCTCAATAATTTTAATTTCTTCATTTCTTGACAAGGTTGAGATTCTAATGGCTAGTATTTTCTCATTGGTCATTGCCAGTCACGTGAGAAATTTATGTCCTTGAAGAAAAGTACACGTGGAGACATCGTTGAAGAATTTGAAGAGGTATATCCTGTCTTTTCTTTGCTATTCAAACAGAATTTTTTTCCCTTAAGCCTTCAATTATTGTGAGCTAGGAGGTGAACCTTAATTTGCCAGGGTAGGTATAAAAGGGAGCTTATTGAAAGCTAGGGTTTTAAGTTGCCAGTTATTTTTCAATGATAATTCATGAACTCTATGTACGTAAAATGTTAGACTTGTGATGCTTAAAATCTCTGGACTTGAAATTAAAGGTCTCTCTAACTGGCCTGTTATTTGAGTCCATCTGTCTGTAACCAAAATTTCTACCATTTTATGAACACTTTTGGCAAGAAAGATCTAAAGGAGCTTCAGAACATCAATTTGAAGTGATTTTGCATTTGTGCGTGTCTTGACCTGTAAATTAACAGCTTGCAAAAACCTATTTTTGATGTATTTCTTTTTCTCTTTTAATTACTAAATAATTCTTGCAAGGAAGTTCAATTTGCAAAATAAGTATTAATTGACACCAAGGATTTTGCACTTTTCACTTTTTCTTTTGTTTTTATGATTGCAAATTTTGTAAATCTTCAGACTTACTACAGTGCGATAGGTGGAGAATTTAAAGAAGAAAACTTTTCAGTCATATTTTCTTTGTATTTGTTTTAGGCTAAATGTTGTCTACGTCAGGTTCTTTGCATATGTTAGGACTGATATAGGTGAGGATAATTTAGAAAAGGGGGAGAATAACAGAAAAGGAAATAAGCCTAGGATATGGAGAATATAATCGAGGAGAAAGAAAGAAGGTATAGAGGGGAGTGAGTTAGTGGCTGAGCTGGCAAAACAGAATTGTTTTCGGGACTAGGTGGTTTTGAGGCAGGGAGGAGGTGAGGAAAGAGGAGAAGAGCAGATTGTCAGTGTAGACAGAAAGAGGATTGTTCTTTCTGAGGAGCTTTCATCTCTAGGGTGGTGTTTCTTGGAAATCACTACTTGTAATTGCAATATTATGCTCTGAATAATAGCAATATAGTACTCGGTTACTCAATAATATAAACTTACTCTAGTATTAGAAAACTAGAGTTTTATCAGCATATATATTCTATTCTTTAGACTTTGGAGATATTAATCTGTCTGCTATTGTCATAATATGAGACATTGGATGCATTTGTCTTTACTTTCTTTTCCTAATTATTTTGTATTTTGTACGTCTGTTGACAAGTTAAGGAACACTATAATTCTTGCTTTTGCAGGATCTGCAGAACTCTAAGTCAGCATTTGAGAAAAGCCGCTTTAACCTAGTGCGTTTTTTTATAAATTCTGCCCCTTTCTTTTACCAATTACTTTTGCATAAAACTTTCTGCTCCTAAGGATCATTAATCTTTGGTCTCAAGGAACTCAGGTAAATGCACTCATGAATATTGAATCAAAGAAGAAGTACGAGTTCCTGGAATCCATAAGTGCAATTATGGATGCTCATCTGAGATATTTTAAGCTGGTACAGTTTATGTTCTTAGTCAAACGTTAAGTGCTTGTTTGATTTACTGTTTAATGTAAATTACTTTGTAGCTGAATAAAGTTTCCTGGATAGTGTTCTATAGTTTTTCAAGTTATTTTATCCAAGAGAAGTTATGGTGTTTAAATACTTAGATTAAAAGTCATATGTTGGTGCTTTTGGATAGGAGAGGCAGACTTAAAAGATTTTTATGATGATTAGAATTTTGGTGCTATATCCAAATGCTTTTTCTTTTTCGTATTTATCCCTCAAAAATTGTGAGGCCCCTCGTGATTCTTTGTGTCTCTTTCACCATTTTTCTTTATAAAATAAATGCATTCTATTGATTGTTTTATGTGTATATATAGTGGACCAAAAAAGATATATGTGTATATATTTTCAAATCCATTTTTAGGATTCATTACAGGCAATATATATCCAGATCAGTAAAATATATACACCAGGAGATTCATATGCATATCGTCTTAAAATTTTCCATACTTCTTTTTCTTTCCACACATTTTATTTTAAAAAGGTGATAATTCTCATAATTTAAAAGAGGATTGAATTTGTCAAATTAAATGTTAACAGCAGTTTGAATTACTTTAAACCAGATAATTTGCAAAAATACACCTTCTTTTATTAAAGTTCTTTTGGAAATATTAAATGAAATCAAGATGCTCTTCAAACTGTAACCCTCTTATTTAAAATTATGCTCAAAATGTTACATGATTAATGGACAAACCCTAATTTGGTAATTGTGAAATTAAGATTCAAGAAGATGAAGAAGAACAGAGAGCTTGAGAGAGAGTTAAGAGAGAACAATATAATGTTAGTAGTTGTTTCTGTTACACACCTACTAGCCGTTACTCCCTTCCAATAATTTGTTTACAAGTCTCGCTATCCTATGCTTCATTAAAACGAGCTGTGTTGTTTTGACTTAGCTCAAGAGTTCTCCAAATGACATCATTGCTTGCTATCCTACTACTTCTGCTGTTCATGATCGTCTTCCTACTCTGAGCGACATTGTTGCTTGCTATCCTTCTATTACTTCTGCTGTTCATCATCATCTTCATACTTCTTCTCATTTATCGCTTCATTATGTAACAGAAAATATCTTCACCAAATAGTGAATGAAAAGTTCTTGATTTAAGATCCAAATCTCTTGGTTGTATGACTAGAATTAACTTTTGCTCTGTGATGTAGGGGTATGATTTATTCAGCCAAATGGAGCCATTTATTCACCAGGTATGGATAAAATTATGTTTCCAATTGGTTTTGCAAATATAAATAAGAAGAGATTTGATTTTTTTTCCATTTTGCGTTCACTTACTTTGCTTTTAGGTATTGTACATGAGATGCTAGATTGGTTACCTGTTCATAAATATATCTTCTGATCTTAGGTTAAATATCCTGACTTAATGTCTGAAGTTTGATTTCGACTTAGTTTAGAAGAGTATGCTGAGTCCATTATAAACTTTTTGATTTGACATCTGATTACTAGACACAGAAGACTAAAAATTCACATGCTGATTTTATGTTCGCTTTCTAAGATAGTTTCTTAGAGATCATGCAAATTCTTTTCTTAAATTTAACCAAAGCATGAATAAGTTTAATATGATTAAATAAACATCATGCATTTTTAGACAATTTATTGCAAGATATGCTTCAAAACAAACTAAAATGTTGAAAATGAATATACTGAATATTAAAGTCACACAGTTTTCAATCCAATAAAGTTATAAGAGTTGAATTTTTTATGAAGCCGAAGGAATAGGATTTTATTTGATAATTTTCCTCAATACTTCCATGAGGATTCAAACTGACATCCACCTCTCTCTTGGGTTTTGAATTCCTCTATGTTTAAGGTCTTTAAATGTCTTGGGAAATAATCCAAGAGCTTCCTCTCTATTTTGTGTAGCATCCTACTAAACCATAAAAGTTGTATATTCATCATATCTATGTCCCATAAAATGACTTCTAAAGTTTTTCCATTTTCTCTCTAACAAAATTTAAATAGATCAATTTTTTTGCTTGGTTAAGTGTTTTATGCAAATTGAACTAGTAATGAGCATCTCTATGTTGCAGGTCTTAACATATGCACAACAATCGAAAGAACTGGCTAATATTGAACAAGACAAACTTGCAAAAAGGATTCAAGAATTCAGGACCCAATCTGAGCTGGATAGCATTCGGGCTTCATGTAACCTAGAACCTTCAGTGGGTGCTGATGGCACTCATGTTGTTGGTATGGATTCTTACAGAAACATAGAAGCAATTATGCAGTCCCCTGCTGATGCAGAGGTAAATAATCTGTTTGCAACTTTTCTCAATTCTATTAGCTCTTTCGTGATTGAAACAATGAAAACATAGATTTTGTTTGATTGACGTTAGCTACATTGTTTCCTTCGATTCATTGTTATCTCCGTAATCCTTAAGCAAATCCTATTTCTTTTTTATCTACTTTTTAAACCAGAGTGGATCAAAATTCAAAACTAAAAGCAATTAGAAAGCAAGGAGTCATTGCTTAATGGTCTACTTTTACATTATATCCCTCCACTTTGGTCAACTTCCTTTCTCTGTAAATGATGTCGGACAGAGTGATTTCGACGTAATTACTCATGTCTCTGGTGAATGACAATGCTTTTGAAGGTTTTCTTGGTTATGAAGGGCAATCCTTGAGGGGAAGGGTTTAGTGTTTGAAACAATAAGAGAACTAATTTGACACCTATAGCTTCAGAGGTCAGAGGTTAAACATGCCTTTTTCATTGTGCATATTTCCATTCTCATTGCAAATTTTAGGAGTGGATTCTGATGTTGTGGAATTTTCCTTGTCTTAAATTGATATGATTGCATGATGTTATTCTCTAAAATTTTTTTTGTTCCTAAATTATGGATAGCTTGTTAATGAGTTTCTCTCTTTCTATGGGCCGTATATTCAAACTTCATTGTGCCTCTAGTTTTTAGTTACATGTTATGCTTTGCACTATTTCAGAGGTTACCCTTGAGACCAATTTTGCTTTATGATCTGCATCCGTGTTTGTACATGCACGTGTGTGCTATCTACATTGATGTACTCATAATGAAGTTTCATACACATTTATGCTATGTACATTGACATAAGCTATAATTGTTCTTCTTAAATTACAAAATGTAATTATGGCTGTTGACTTTTGGTTCTTTGTGCCAGTTGGATTTCTCAATTGAGTACTGATGATCCTTCTAATTTCTTCCTGCTTTATTCATTTGTAGGTCCATATTATTAAGAAAGGATACCTACTAAAACGTTCTAGTTCCAAGGGAGATTGGAAGAGAAGGTTCTTTGTACTAGACAGTCGAGGGACTCTATATTATTACAGAAACAAGGGTCTCAAACTGACGGTATACTGTACCTTCATATTACTTGTCCTCAACAAAATAATGTATCAAGATCCTTTACTCATTTATAGGTCCATACTGTATTTTAAATGGTCTGTTCTTGCTAAAAATGCGAGTGTGTGCCAGAGATGGAATAATCTTACTGACTTTGGTTATCATGAGAACTTACTAATGGATATTTTAGTCAATTTTGCAACTGTGATAGATATATCATTCAAAACTTAATCGAGTTCTGCTAGGTGGTGGTGTTTTCAAATATGCGTTCTAAACAAAAAGAAAATTTGGCGTTCATCAAATGCAAAAGGAAGTCTTTTTACAGGTTTTCCAATTGTTGATATTTGGTATGGTTGCACGGTTAATTGATAATATACTAAAAGATTAAAACGTCTCTTTGAAATAACAATTGGAAACTTGCATTTTACCAATTTGTGTTGTATTATACTTACAGGATCTGCTGGGAGGTCGGATCAATTTATAAGTAGTTGTGTTGTTGAACTGTTATAGGTTGTTGACATATTTCTATAATTGTAGCTGTATGGAACTACCAATGACTAAACCAATATTGCTTGTTGGACTTTTTGATTGTAACTTAAAGATGTGATAGAAGCACAAATGGAGTTTGTGGGACTGGCTATCCATGTGGATTGTCAAAATCCTGTTGGCCACTTGACCTAATTTCTGAAGAAGTATTGATACAGAATTCTTGGTTCAAGGGACCAAGCTTTATATATATAGTATAAGATGTGATGAGACTTACTTTTAGTAGGGTGAGTGTGTTGGTGGTTCAAGGGAACAAGTTATAAAGTTGAACTTTCGTTCTT
Source organism: Erythroxylum longipes (assembly GCA_027563885.1). Lineage (NCBI taxonomy): Eukaryota > Viridiplantae > Streptophyta > Magnoliopsida > Malpighiales > Erythroxylaceae > Erythroxylum > Erythroxylum longipes. The sequence continues at coordinate 6,178,684 of JAOQMS010000003.1, read as the reverse complement.
CTACAGATTTTCATTCAAACGAGCATTTGACTAGTTGTACATATTCGATCTAATTTAGCTTGTTTTTGGAATGGTTTGTAGCCATCCGAAATTATTGTGTTGGCTATGATTTGAGGACTTAAAGATGAAGAAATGGACTTGGCTTTATGCTTCAGAAGTGTCACAAGTTTGCTAGGCATCTTGTACTCTGGAAAGATTTGGAATATTAACATCTCTCTTTGTTTATGAGTGTAAAGTATGTACTTTGACTGTTCTTATCTAGGATTACTAGGCATATCATCATAATGGTAACACTGAAATTTTGTTGGTCGAACTCCAGAGCATTAGAGAACAATCTATCAAGAGAGCCATAAATGAGCAGTGTTTATTTGAGTAAGAACACTGTATTAAGTTGTGTTTGAAAGCTGGGAAGTGGTTGTGGTTAAGCCACTCTTGAAGCTAATAATGCGTGTTAGCTGGGTGTCCATTTGGGAAGAGTGCTAGCATCTGGTTTAGAGTAGCATCATGATTCTAAGTCAGATTGTGTGTGTCTTCTGTTGGCATAGTAACAAGGGATATTTCTTCTTGCCATTAGTTTTTCCTATTAACCAACAATTTTCATCTGCATTTACATTGCCCATTGAACTTAATTCACCGGTAACTATGTATGAAATTTATGTTGGAAGTCTCATAATTATGTAGGGCTAAGGAGCTACTTTTCTTTGAATATGAAAACGTATTGTTTCTTTAACTTGCTCAGGGATTCCGTCATCGCCCATCTGCATCTGCAGAACAAAACGGCGGTGTATTTGCTAGATTTCGTACAAGGCATAGCAGGGTTTCTTCTCTTGGTGAAGGAAGTTTAGACTGTTGTTTTATTGATCTCCGTACTTCAACATTAAAAATGGATGCAGAGGACACGGATTTGCGGCTTTGCTTCAGGATAATTTCCCCATCAAAAACTTACACATTGCAGGTAAATTAATTGGTTGAGTAATGGCACATGCTTTGCTTTTTAACTATGTAACACTTTTCTCAACTTACATATGTTTTGATCTGAGCCATAGATGGTTAATTTCAAGGTCCAAAAATGCAAAGTATGATGCAGATTACAGTACAATTTTTATGCAGTATAAAAGTCAATCAAAACAAATGTTAGATGAAATTAAGCTTTTCCAATGAGAGAAATTTATAGGTCATGTCTGGTTTTGTCAGGCTGAAAATGGAGCAGACAGATCAGAGTGGGCAAACAAAATCAGTGGAGCGATTGCTTCTCTTTTGAACTCTCATTTCCTGCAACAGGTTAGTCTTTGCAAAGCATTGTGTTTTCACATGGTTCAGGTTCTTGCTAACATAAAGTTGTGTTGCTCTTTAGTCACATCGAGGACTGAAGCATTTGGAAATTAATGAATCTGCAAGCATTGCTTCTTCTGATTTTGGAAAACTCCATTGTGGTAAACAATCAGTAGATGACGTAAAGGCCAACAATAGAGGTGATTCTGTCTCTACTATTCTTCGAAAGATAAGTGGAAATGATCTTTGTGCTGAGTGCAGTGCTCCTGAGCCTGATTGGGCATCTCTTAATCTTGGCATGTTGTTGTGTATTGAATGCTCTGGTGTTCACCGAAATCTTGGAGTTCACATATCAAAGGTACATTCTCTTCTGAGCAGAGGTTGAAACTCCATTCTTTCTTTAGTTGCTTTAAGTTGCAAGAGTCAGCAAATTTTTTCATTTCTGAAGTATGTTTGCAGAATAATTAGCTGTCTGAGATTGCCAGTTTAACAAGTGTTTGGATCAGAAAACACAAATTATGCTATAATGCCTCTAGACAAGTTATTTATTTATTTAAGATAACAGAAGACGAAAGCATCCATCCGTCAAGCTCTCCCTTTGTGTTGGAAAGACTTGTAGATTGTTACAAGATAACAGAGATTTCTACACCAGGCTAATGTACACTAGATGGTTTATCGACAGATGCCATTTTCAACTGCAAGTCTCTGGATAATAGAAAGAGCAGGAGGATTTAACAAAGCATTCAAGTTGAAAGTAGTTTATCTTTTGGCAAGGATAGTCCTATAAAGTATGATGGCTGGTTTTGTAGTTCTTGAAGTTTTCCAATTATAAGCTAGGATTTTGTGAACACTTAAAATAAAACAGTATCTTGATAGAATTTAACAGATGTGTGCTAAAGTGTTGTGACGTCTCTTAGGGTACCACCATATTGTTTGATAAAAAGATTCAATATAATTCTTGGGGGATGCCATACTTTGTCAACAAAAGTGGAAGAAAACTGTCCGGTTGATCCTTATCTTGCGTGTAGATTGTTTTGGAGATAGTTTGCTAATCCTTCCTTGAATTCGAAAAAGTTGACATTTTAAGGAAGGAAGGAGCTATGGTTATGCTTTATTTGTGTAAGGAAAACAATTTTGGATGCCCTAAAATAAAAGCCCTTCTAGTCAAGTCACTAGCCAAGTCAGTAGTCCTATTATTGTCACTGGTGGTTTTTAATATCTATTGTTATTGTTTCATAAGGATATAGGAACCAATGTCAATTCTCTCGAATGTTGACCGTAATTTTCTTTTGTTGACTACTGAATGTGGAAGATTTAAGATTTCCAGGCTGGTGGGCAATAAATGTTCTTTTTCCATACTTAAATCTTCTTATATGAGGTTTTTGGAATCCCATGTTCGTATGCTTTCTTATTTAGTTTCAATTGCCATGTTAATGAACCATGATGGTTTTTAGTTGGATTTACGTGACTAGTTAGTGGCATGTCTTCGATAAGTTATTATTTGTAAGGTTTTCATGCAGAGTTTCTCTTCTTGCTTTTTACTTCTTTTTTGATTTCCTTTGTAATTCCCTTAGCCCTTAGGCTTAGTTCATTTTGTTATCTTTACTATCCAACGTCAATCACTCACTATAAATGTATAACTCTCTGGACATGATATTTGCTAGTTGAAGAACAAGTGTAAAGTGAAAACTGATTGAACCAATTTATGCTTTAACGTGTAGGTGAGATCTCTTACTCTTGATGTGAAGGTATGGGAACCTACAATTTTGAAATTGTTTCAGAATCTTGGCAATGCCTATTGCAACTCTGTTTGGGAAGGATTGCTTATGCCAGGAAGTGAAAGGTAAGACCTCTGTTGTCCTAAATGGATCTCGTTTGTAAATTAAAAACCATGGAGACATTTAAATTTTGTTATAAACTATGAGGATTACCAAGATGGTCTTGGTATGTGCTTGACCAAAGAATCAGCTATGTTTTAAAACAATTATGTAAAGAATATGTCCACATGCACAAGTTTTCTTGCTCCACTCTACTCTTTTTGGCCAATTCTTTAGATGATCAGTAAGCATAACCTTTTGTTTAGCAAATAAATGTTGGAGTGTATAAATGTTGCAACAAACAAAGATTTTCCTCCTGATAGGCATTTCCTTATCTTCCCTCTTTCTTTTTTGAACCTTTTGTATCGTCTACTAAGTAAATCAGCTTTAAGAATTTAGATGATGTGAAACAATAATGATTGCAAGGTTGACCCGTTGCTACATTACTTAAAAGGCTTATATTTTGCATTCATATATACTGGAAGCACAAACACACATACACTTGACACATCTTTGTATCTTTTGCTCGACTCGTCTTTCAACTTTGTTGTCTATGCTTGTTATTTTGTTAAAAGGAGTATCATTTTAAACTCAAGATGTTAATATGAAAAGCTGTTTTTGTAAACAATTCCATTTTTCGATCAAATAAGTTGGTTTTTCATTCTCAATGTAATGGCTATGTATTACTTCTGCAATTCTTCCGCTTCATAATCTTCCTCATGGAACAATCCCATGCAGAGTGAGGGAACCAAATAGCACGTCAATTAAGAAACCATGTCCTAAGGATGACTTTCATTGTAAGGAGAAATTCATTCAAGCAAAGGTACTTCATGAAATTCTTTACTTGCAGTGTATTTCCTTGGTAGTATCTTGGAAGCTATAATAAAACCTCGAGCATTCTGTGAAGCAAAAATATATGTCAAGGGGAGTTTTGAATGTTGTAGAATTCAACAATGCTATTCTCTAGTTATTATTTTCTCCATCTGTCTCTCTGCCACACTTGTCAAGAACTTAGAATCATGTCTTCACAGAGTTGGAGTTCAATTTTAATTCAGTAGGACAGAGTCTCTTAAAACATGGCTTTATGTGCGTTTAATATTTTCTCAAGGAATGATTAGTTGGTTAGCTTTCATTTACTCCTCCCTATTTCCTTCTTGTACCAAAATTTTACAGTTCGGGTTTAACGTCACCAGTACTGTTTAAGATGTTCGTGCATCTCAATAAGACTCCTACTGGATTGAATTTGCATTTTGAGGACCATGTAGCGTGGGAATTTATCAAGTAAAATCTATTTTTCAATATCCTAAGGGGTTAGTACAATTGATAAGGATAGGAGCTCCATTTCCTTGTTAGCCAGGGTTTCAGTTCCTCTAGGATTCACTCCAGGAAAAAATTCTGAACACATTAAACTGATGTAGAGCAGTGCACTCTTAAGATGATCCAAGGGAGGCGGTTTAGTTTCAGACAAAATCCTTCCTGGGGTACTCCTAGCCACACGACCTGAAAAGTAACTGTAGTTTTGTTTTTACTGGATTTTGGTGTATAAAACTTATGAACTAATAATTGATTGTCTTTTATTTATTGAAAGAGATTGATTTGAAATTTTAAATAACATAAAAAAATACTGAAAAGTAAATCAATATGTGCTAACTAAGAAACTGTAGGACATCATGGCAGAGAGGTATTGTTGAAAATATCCATGTTACGAGTGGCCTTACTGTATTTTACCTTTAAGTTTATAAGTGAGGCGGAGGTTGACGTGCCAGCTGGATTTCCCAAGCAAGCTCACTCTCACCAAGATCTTCCTTCCAGAGCGTATCATGAGGAGGTTGTTTACACGTTACCATAGGTGGAATGGAGAGGAAGCATTGAGCATGATTGTTTTGATAAGAAAGGAAAAAGTTCATTGTTTCCAGATTATCCTGCACTGTTTCTTCCCAACTGGAAAAGAACTTGTCATTGAATTTGAGCAAGTCTTGCCTCACTCTTATGGGTGCTCAATATATTTTTCCTGACTTACATTGCCACCTAGAGTTGAGTGTGCCACTAATCAAATTTTATCGTTTGTAGGTCAACATGCATAACAACTAGGCATTTCTACAGAACTACATTGATCAAAACTTGGGAAAAAGAATATAATGGTCACCTAAATTTCCTTCGACTAAATTTCATGTGCTGCAAAAAAACACTTAGACATTTATAGTCTCACTAACTTACCATTTTTGTTTGTCATTGCGGGCTGGTTCGTATACAGTTTGAAATCTAAAACTAATTACCAGCTCTTTCCAGTATGCAGATAAAGTACTCGTCAACAGAGAAGCAACTGCTTCAGTCCTTTTTCCTCACACTTCTAGCATTTGGCAAGCTGTCAAGGATAATAATTTACGAGAAGTGTATAGGCTTATTGTGATATCAGAAGCAAATGTCATAAATGCCACCTTCGATGAGGTGATTAGTATTGAATCGTATCATCATGTCTTCGAATCAAAGGACTCCCAGTTTAGTTCGCATGTTATGAAAAGGATACACTCTGATCCTACAACCTGTCAAAGAATCAGGGATTCTAATGATCCAGGAAATTGTCTCCAAGGTTGTTCACTATTGCATCTAGCATGCCACTATGGCCACCCAGTGATGCTTGAACTGTTAGTGCAATTTGGTGCTGATATCAATTTCCAGGACTTCCATGGAAGAACTCCTTTGCACCATTGCATTTCTAAACGGGACTATGCAATGGCTAAGTTGTTACTTAGAAGGTAAAAACTTGTTACATCTAATTTTTTTTTCTGGAAATAAATTAAAAATTCATGATCCCGTGAGCCAAAAAAAAAAGTCATGCTGATATGTTGTGAAATATTTTTACTTGTTTTTTAGTATAATGTAAGAATTTGGCGGGGTGTTTTCTTTCTTCTTTTTATCACCCTATGGCCTTGATTAGCATGTTTTAACCTCAATTTCAGTTTTATTTTCCTTTGGATGATCAAGGACCAGTAACAGTAAGCACAAAAATTACAATAAAGATTCTTACTGCTTGTTCTTTCTACTTCATTAACTGGATCACTATCCTGATTTTGATGATAAGCAGCTCTATCTAGTTTTTTATTGCTTGTTCTAGGATTTTAGCTTGGATTTACTATTAATAACATAGTAAGATACGATATTATCAACTAGTTCTGCTTTCAGAAAGAGCAGCTTCTCAAACTCACCTACTAACACTGATTACTATAATAACTTGACAGGGGTGCATCTCCATCAATTAGAGATGGTGGAGGTCTAAGTGCACTAGAAAGGGCAATGGAGATGGGAGCAATAAGCGATGAGGAATTATTTATAATGTTAGCAGAATTCCAATGAAGCAGAGAGAGATTCCTAGATCTTGGTTGTGGCGTAAGTTAAATGTTCACTCCCATAATCTTGCCGACAAAAGCCTGATATCTCCTGTATTGACAAGGATTGTTGCCAACTTGTTGAATTTTATGTTGTCAAGATTTCCTGAAGTTGGGGACTTGGTTTGTCTCACTGATGTAGTTTTCAGTTTGTACTTTGCTTCAGAAATAGCACGATCCTAAAGTTATTTGGATTACTGTCTTGCACAATTTTGCAGAATTTGATTTTGATAATATATCATGGTCAACTTGACAACCGAAGATTCAGTAACCCTACCCCATTGTTAAGATTACTTCTTCTGCAAAGCTTCACTTTCGGGATCTTGATTTGAGGCTTCAGAAGAGTTGTTTTTCTGTTATATTGCACATCCGAAAAATAGTCAAATTCCGATCCCAACTTTCTTTCTGATAAGCATCAAATATGTGTCTATATACTTCCTGCGGTCAACTGGTTATTGTTGTTGGGAGTCATGGGCCTGAACTATTCATCAGACTCTAAATATACAAAATATGTAGTTATATATATATATATATACAGTAACTATAAACTTTTCTTCTCTCTAGCAAAGATTCTTCTTCTATTTCTTTATTTATTTGCTTAATCTTCTTCTCTTCTCTTCCCTTCTCTTCTCTTCTCTTCCTACTACGTAGTTCTTTTGTTATTGATTCTGGACCATATCAATTGGAATTAGAGCAGTTGATTTCCGTGGCAGATAGAACGCGTTTGCAAGAGTATCTATCAGAGCTCGTAACTCCGGTGGAAGAAGCTGAGCAGCGACAAGTGAATAGATTGAATCGAGCGATCACAAAGATCAAGACTCTATTGTGGGGTCTAAGTTTGCAATGTCGAGAAGCAATTCTTTAACAAGAAGATTCTTGGTAGAAGCTGTCAATTCACAGGCTACATGAACACTTTTGTAGACGAATTTTTGGCAAGCATGATAAACATCAAGTTTCCGAATTTGATGGAGATAATTTTAATGGTTAGTATCTACCAAGTGCAGAGCTATTTCGATGTAGAGGGTGCCTTAATAAATAAAAAAATAAGGAAAGTGGTACCCTGTTTAGGAAAGTGACATGCTGGTTATGTGAAGATGAAGAGACAGCTAATTGCGAAGAATATGTCTATAACATGAGTTGTCCAGTTATGCTTTAACTGGCAACAGGGTTTTCATACTATGAGAATGAAAGGTTATCATGGTAATAAGAAGGGATTATATATTCTAATTAACTAGTGAGTACTTATACCTTCTTAAGTGAGAATATGACCTGCAAATTGAGTTGTGTTGTGCAGGAAGTGGGCAATTTCAAGGTTACTATGGCTAATGGTTAAGAAATAGGGTGTAAGTCCAAATGTGAGTGCTCCAAATGGAAAATGCAAGAAATTTTTTTTGAAACTGACGTATTTATTCTTCCTCCGGATAATTATGATCTAACCTTGGGTCTACAATGGTTTTCAACCACTGGAGACATCTTGTGGAAATTTCAACAGTTAAGGATGACATTTAAATTACAAGGGTAAGAACATATGCTCATAGGGTCCAAGACTGGGGTAGTTGAAGTGGTAAATGCTTTGCAAATCTATAAAACACTTACAAAACAACAGCAGGTGGCTTTTAGCCGAGTGATTTCATTGTTAGAGTTGGTAGTTGTCAATGGTTTGCCTGAGGAAACTTCAAAGAGTTCTTAGCTTGAGTTACAGCAATTGTTTAACGAATTTAAAGCAGTGTTTGAGGATTCTGTGTAATTACCTCCACCTCGTGAGTTTGATCATCGAATTGAACATAAAGAAGGAATTTAGCCTATTAATGCTCGACCATACTACTATGCTAGCCTCCAAAAGGATGTCATTAAGAAGATGGTGAAGGAGATGCTTAATGTAGGTGTCATAAAGTGCAGTCACAATCCTTATGCTAGCCCAATAGTATTGATCAAGAAGACGGATAATAATTGGCATATATGTGTAGACTATTATGCACTTAATCATGCAACCATTAAAGACAAATTTTCCCATCCCTATAGTAGAGGAGCTCTTGGATGAATTAGGAGATTTGACAGTATTCTCAAAGATAGATCTGCGTTAAAGGTATTAGCATATCATAATGCATGGTGCTAACATTGAAAAGACTGCTTTTTAAACACACGAGGGTCATTACGAGTTTCTAATAATGCCTTTTGGCCTTACAACGCTCCTTCTACATTTCAGCATCTCATGAACTATGTTTTTCAGCCTTATTGAGAAAATTTGTTCTTGTCTTCTCAACGATATCTTTATTTTTTAGTCAAAATAAGTAGGAACATTTAAGGTGTTTACGGGCTATCTTGGAGAAGCTAATTGGTGCATAAGTTGTTTGTTAAGCATAAATAGTGTTTCTTTGGTTGTGAAAGTGTATAATACTTGGGCCATATTATTTTTGGTGAGGGGGTAAGAACAGATCTGACCAAGATTGTAGTAGTCCAAAATTGGCCTGTCCTTTATAATTTCAAATAGTTGAGAGGTTTTCTTAGATTGAAAGGTTGTTATAAAAGATTTGTCTCTAACTATGATAAAATTGTGATTCCCATCGCTGATTTGCTAAAAAAAGATGACCTTCGTTAGGATAATAAGGCTCAACATGCCTTTGAAACACGAGTTCAGATCCTCTATCTAATATTACTCTGTCTAATTGAAATACGTTATCGTTTCTTGTTAAATTTTAAACACCCTGTTACTCTTTCAAAATTCGTGGCTTATGAACCAAGCCGACCCAACCGACGTCCTCTATCATCTTCTTTTCAACATTACAGAAGTAATCCTCTCACCGTCTCCTCTCTCTTCGCCACCTTCCTACACCTTGTAATACCCAGATTTTCTTAATCTCAACCACATCAAATTATGCAATATTTTTGGACAATTACACTATTGAGCTTAACAAATTGAATGATGAATACATTCTCTGATATTGCCTTCTGTAATTTTATCAAAGAATTAGGGATGATGATGGAGCATGAATAAAGATGAAGCATTAGCAGTGATTTACAAAAAGTTGATATTATAAATTTATAGATGTTCTTAAGGTCGTAAACGAGAAAATTATTCCCTGAATTTTGGAGGATATAACAACCTAAGTATTATTCTAGCGACGTGGATGTTTAATTAACAAACTCTTGATTTTCAATTAGACAGATATTAATCAGTATTCAACTCACAAATTTCTGACTTCCACCCCAAACTGAAAATGCACTTAAAGAAACCATAGATAAAGAGACTAATAGTAAATAAACAAAAAAACTCCATTTTTTAATTTACCAATGCTTTAATGAGCTTGACGTTTTGTCCTCATTCTCTAATGACCACAACTTGTGGTGACAATGTCGTAGAATCAACATTAGGATTTTCAATTAGGCAGATATTGAACAGAAACAAATTTCTTACACTTGCACGATCGCGTAAGCAAATCACGACCGTGACTTTTCTTCGCCTAAAATTAATATGTTCTGAAATTAATATGTTGGAGGAGAAGAACTAGGATATGACAAATTGAAAGGGTTAAACGGGCATGTTGGGTCCTGATTTTTTTCTTAAGATTTATTTTATTAAATTATCAAGCATGAAAATAAATTAGAATTTATGAATTAGAAAATTTTTGGAGT
>JAOQMS010000003.1:6139201-6149764 GCA_027563885.1 Erythroxylum longipes | reverse complement strand
CGGGCCAAAATGGCCCGCGGGAGGCCCGTGGCCCGGCCGGGCTAGGCGGCCCGGACCATGGGCCTCTCCTCGAGCCACCACTTCCGCGGCCGTGGGCCGAAATGGCCCGATGGAATTTTTCAATGGCCCGGCCCGGCCCATTGACATCCCTAAGTGTTGGTACTGATTGAGTCCATTTTAAATTTAATAGCAGATTGTGTTTTAAAAAAAAACAAATTTAATATCGGATTGAGTTTTGATATAGTATTATATTGATACTAATTAATATTAGATATTATTTTGAGTAATTTTTTAAATTTATAAAATAGTCCTTAATTTTTATAAAAAATTAGAAAATAATTTATTATTATATTGTACAATTGTATTATATATTTTTAACTATGTCTTCAAAAATCACAATAATAAATAATAATCATAATTAATATGAAATAATAATAATTTTCAGATATTTCCATATAAATAATAACCACAATTTTATGAAAAAAGAAAATTATCGTCATACAAATATAAAATTATAAACAGTACAAAGTATTTAAAATATCACAATTTTAATTTTTATTATATAATAAATAATAATTACGTCAAAACATCTAATAAAAAGAACAATAAATATTTTTAACTCTCAAATTATTACAATTTAGAACAAGAGTTCGTGATAAAGATAGAATAAAGGAGAAAATAAACCTTTATTCTTTTCAGTGCCTGCATGGAACTAATGGTCCTTCATGTTGACTAATATAATGCTTAACTGACATAACTTAAATGAGATAAAGGCTTTCTTTAGTCTAAAGTTTAATTGAAATGTTAGGATTCCTTTTTAATGCTGCCAAACATTAGGTTCCACATGAAATCTTGGTATAAATATTTATTTATACACTTGATTTTCATGCATTTGTTATATGTATTCCAAATATCATAAAGTGAACCTAGATTTTATAAGTTATTGGCATAAATGTTAGATGGAGATGGAACTAGGGTATAATAAAATTGACAAAGCTTATTATAGACATGAATCATAAGGCACATTATATACATTGAATCAAATGACAATTACATAAGGATAATTAATTTTATGAAGATCCATGAGATGGTGTATGTTTATGTGAGACACAAGTTAGATCTACTCGTGGTAGCTTCTGAAATATTATGGATACCTTAAAAGGAAGATGTGATTGAAGGGTTGAGTGTTGATGCAAATATTTATGATATACCAAGAGGGACATGTGGTGATGTTTGACCAAAAAAAAAGTGGTTATAGAGAAGATAATGAAGATTGTCATTATGAAGTTGAAAGTACTCGTGAGGATGTAGTTATTAATAGAGACAACCAATACGAGGAATAATGAAGAGATTAAACATGTTAGTGATGAAGTTAGATAATAAGAAGATGTATAACTTGAAGATGGCCTCCATACTTTTAGTGTGCCTATACAGATGGACATCAACCATTAGAAATATATTCAATAAATTATAGAAGTTCTCTACATAGTGATGACTATCTTGGTGGTGAAGAATCTAGTAAACTACTAAAGAGATCATCTAAGAGCGTTACGAATCAACCAGATGATGAATAATGTAGTTATATATTGATTGATGGTCTTCATAGTGAAGTTTTTCTTCTTTAACTTCTCATTCTTCTTGCATGTTTGCACCTATTTAGCATACATTAACTCATAAGCTTTGCAAATATCATCCCTTTATTGCTATCATCACTATCATAATCTAAACTGGAGCTATGGACTGATTTATCTGAGTTTTTCTAAAATCTTGGACTGATTCTTCTTCGCTTCTTAATCAATTTCTTCTTTGGTTGTTGTTAAGCAAGCAACTAAACTTTTACTGTTTAAAGCAACCAATGCAACATTATTGCTTACAAATTCTTCTTCACAGTTGCTGAGTCACAAGTTACATATCTTTTGTCAAACCAAAAACAACAACACTTCAGCCCACAACATATGTAAATCCCAGCCACACTACAACTGCAAATAATCAAACCAAATCTCCAAAATTTATGCTTCCTTAAATAGCTATTATCTCAAAATAGGCTGTCAAAATAAAAGTCCAAAAATCACTAAACAACTACATCTTATATTAGTCAAGATATGGTGATTTGATTCCAATTAAATCCTATCCTCATTAAGATTTTAATCTTCACATAAGAGTCCCGCATAAGATAGATAACTTAAAATAGTAAAAACCAAAGATGCCAACTTTGTACAATTACAAATAATGCCAAAAAATAATCAATAAAATAGCTTAGCACATATCTTAACAATCTCTCTCCTTTTGGCATTATTTGTCACATATCGAAAGTCTCCCTCAAGAAGATAATTAGACATATATCATTAAGACCACATAACATATAGGAACTCCTCCTTGGGACAAACATTCAAATAAATAATAATCTCAAATAAACAATAATCCAATAATCCAAATTTATCCCTTTTGGGACAAACAGATACCAAAAAGTAAGACCAATAGTCACGCATATATCTTGAAATCTCCCTCTGAATAGAACAGTTACCAAAAACAATCTAATATCTCCCCCTTAGAACAAAACAATGTCAAAACAAAGAATGTCTTCAATGCGATCAATCTCAGCGAATAAAGAAGCATAAAAATCAGCAATAGGTGCAACGGAAGAATTATAAGCACGCCAAGATGACAATTTACCACCAGTCAAAATATTACTTACATTAAAGTCATCCTTATACAACTGATTAAATTCAGAAACCCCAGAAATGCTTTCAACAAATCATAATCAAACTTAATCAATCTCCTCCTCACCTAAACCTCGTAAAAGCATATTGCCCAAACTCATACAACCATTGATATAGAGAGAAACTAAGATAAAACTTGAAAAAAATCGAATCATAGAAAACTTGAATTTTTTTAAAGAAATAACATCGATATACTTCAAAAATGTAAAGTATACAATCCTTGTGCCCTTAAAAAAAATTCAAACCTTGTCTTATTGCTCGTCACATTATCTCTGTCATCGACTGTCTATTTGGTTTCTTCTTCTGAAGAAACTGACTTATCCTCTGTATGAATAGTTTCTCAGTTTCTTCACCAGTAGCACTAACTGCAGATCTGGGCAGTTTTTGGTTCTTGCTTTTTACGTCTTTGAGCTGGTTCGTGAGGTTGGTTTTAAAGATTTTCTTCAACTACCAAAATGGTTTTTAGACCATCCATATGAAGCACATTTTTAAAGTGTGATTATACATCTACGCAAAAGATCCCTCTTCCAATAATTGCGGCCTTCTTTCCATCTCCAAAAGTAACGTGGTCATCTATACAACTTTGATAGTCCATCAACTAGTTTCTTTCACCCTTTCTAACCAAAGTATACTTTGGTAATGTTGGTTGTTACTGGAAATTCATCGTAGAATGTCTAGACTTTCAGTTTTGAGTCCTTTGAAATATCATTTATAACTTGTAATAATTTGGCCTTATGTGCCCGTTTACCTCATAAAAGTGACAAGTAGGTATAAATTTTTTTTTCCTCCTTGAAGTTTCTTCTTGGACAAATATGGTCACACTATTTTTTCATATTCAACTTAGAACATTCACCTTTATAGGCAATGCCTTGAAGGTCTCCTTTAATCTTAACAATTTCAAGCAACTTTTCTAACTTTTCAATACCTCCATTTAACATTCTTATCCCTTATTTCGTACTGACCAGCTTCATCTTTGTTTCATCAAGCTTATCTATTTTAGATAACAACTTCTTTTCTAAATCTTAACTAATGGTCTTCATGGTGGAGTTTTCCTTCTTTAGCTTCTGATTCTTTTTGCATTTTTGCACCCATTTATCATACATTAACTCATAAGCTTTGCAAATATCATCCCTTTTGTATTCAGAATAGTTATCATTTTCATATTCATTCTCACTCCATACTCATTTTTAGATTCATTTTTTACTAACATACTCATTTTCATATTCATTTTCACTTCAAGTGCTCGTATAAGATTTCCATTTTCTCTTCTTCAAAGTGTTATCACATTTTGCTTACACATGTCCGAAACCTCGACACTCATGACATTGTATTTTCTTTTTTTTGCTTATTGTTTAAAGTTATTGTTGAAAGAACTCCCATCGTTTTATCTAAACTCAAGTTTATCTTTCTTCACCTTCTTTAGCCACTTGCTGAAATTTCTTATTAATAACTCCATATCTTCATTTTCATTGGATTCATCTCCTAAATTATTTACGACTTTACCAACCTGAACTGGCAATGCCAATCCTTTGTTCTTCTCACGCTTATCCCTCAACAAATTTATCTCAAAGTTTGTAAGAATCTCAATTATCTTATCCAAAGATAATTCATCGATATCATAAGCTTCTTCGATGGCTACAATTTTCGATATAAATCTCGAAGGCAATAATCTCAATGCTTTCTTGACAAGTTTCAGATTTGAATACATCTTTCCAAGTTGATGTGCTTGGTTGGAAATATCACATAGCTGCTCATGAAAGTCGCTAATAATTTCACTTTCCTGCTAATAATTTCACTCTCCTCCATCTTAAGCTCTTCAAATTTGGTAGTCAACAATTGAAGTTTTGAAGCTATCACCGATTTCGATCCCTTGTATATTGTTTGTAATGTATCTCATGCTTACTTTATTGATTCACAAGTTGATATCATACTGAAACATCCATCATCTACAACACTGAAAATTGCATGTATTGCTAGAGAGTTATCAAGTGTTTCCTCTTCTTCGGCCCTTGTCCATTTAGATGGATCTTTAGGTACCGCATCATTCTTTTCATTAATTGTCATTGGATGTGTCCAGCCATTCAAAATTGAATTTCGTGCGTTGGTTCCTTGTGCCCGAATTAATCCTCTCATTTGTGATTTCCATGCAGGATAATTTGAATCATCTAGCAACGATGGCCTGGTGATCGATTCCCCTTCTCTTGTAGCCATACTTGCGAAACATTGATCTACACCAACGTGATGCACCAAGTTCTGATTCGGTGAACCTACTCTAATAACAATTGAAAATTTCCCAAAGGATATAGTTTCGCAAAAATTCTGGTTCAGCTGCAGTTATTTCTAACACAAACAAAAACAGAAAAATTAAACGCAAAATAAACAAATCAACATTCGAGATTAACGCAGTTCAGCACATCTTGCCTACGTCTGTAGGCCCTCACCCAGCTTAATTACTTTCACCTATGATACAATAATGTTTTACTCAATGCATTACAGAGCCGACTCACCCAACCCATGACACTATCTATCGTCCTCACTACCCATGAAAGTAATTCATACCTAATAACACAACTACTTCGTGCTAACCTCAACAAAGGATTTTCTCAACAATGTTAGATAATAAAGATGATAATAAAACAATTCAAGTGGTTGGAACAATAAAGGATATAAACAAAGACAACAATTGAGATAAAAAGTAACTCTCTTAAGTTTGCCGCTTCATCAACAAAATAACGGGAAATTATCCACCAAGAACATTGCTGTAGGCTTTCGATATTATCACCGAAACACCCCATATACAGCAGTAGAAAAATCACCAACAATCATAAACGTTTCTTCACTGAAATATTAGAAACATCGGAGATGCAAAATCCACAATGCTTGTTGAAATTTTAAGCACATCACCACCGCTGTTGACAGCTACCAAAAACACCCACGATTAACACTCAATTAGCCCAACCACAATTACACCATCAATCATAAGTGATAGCTGCAACAATCATGAAAACTTGTAAAATTTTCGCACCCCCCATAAATCACAATCAGCATCCACAAATTAACACTTCATAAAAACAACTAACAGCCACCAAAGATTCATATAAACTCCAAAAAAATCAGCTGCCCAATTGCTCTCAATGTTCGTTAAAAAAAACACAATTGTCAAAATCACACAAAATTGACAATCACACAGTGCTTTGTTGTCATGCAAAGATGGAGAATACGCAGCTGCCAAAATCAACGCAATCAACAACACAATACAACCGTCAATGGTTATTTGAGACAGAAGAATGTGTAACTGTAGAAAACACACATAATCCACGATGAACCCAGTAACAAGGTCGTGAAACCTTGGTAGAAAGTTACAGCACCAAATCAGAATCGTATCCCACAAAATTAACTACAAAAATGATCAAAGATTGCCCCTAAAATTACAGCTGTCGAGTCATAAGTTACTTATCGTTTTTCATACCAAAAATGACAACACTTTAACCCACAACACACATAAATCCTAGTCACACTACAGCTGCAAATAATCAAACCAAATCTCCAAAATGTATGCTTCCTCAGATAGCCATTGTCCCAAAATAGGCTGTTAAAATAAGAGTCCAAAAATCACCAAACAACTACATTTTATATTTGTTAAGATATAGTGATTTGATTCCAATTAAATCATATCCTTATTAGGATTTTAATCTTCACATAAAAGTCCCATATAAGAAAGATAACTAAGCATAGTAAAATTACAAAGATGTCCAACTTTGTCCAATTACAAATAATGCCCAAAATCAATCAATAAAATACCTTAGCACATATCTTAACAAGAGTTGAAAAATAGCAATCCTAGTTTAGTTGTGGAGCTTAATTGTCAAGGAAACATAACTTATTAATACTCTAATTTAAAGGATTGTACATATATTTAAGAGCCATGAAAAGGGGGTTAGAGACATTTGAGATCAATATTTAGGATGGATGGTTACTTTCTTAATATTGAGTTTCACGGGTAACTCATCAGTACAATTGGGAGAGATAGAGATGGAGGAATATATCAAATATTATGTGCTATTAGTCTTTGATTTTATTAGCATTTTATTAATAATTTGTTAATAAATTTTATATAAGAGATTGAAATAAATTTATTTAATTAAAAGTAATTTATCTTTAATTTTTACCTAATATGTAATTATTATTAGTGATAAAAATATAACTACATTGACATTAACAACCAAGCAAAATTTTTTTAAAATAAAATTAAAAACAAAAATTAAAAACTATAACAAAAAAATAAAAGGGAAAGCAAACAAATTACACGAAAAAAAATCACTCTTATAATTTGTTAGCAATGGAAATCTACTTTTTTCAATTAACTAAAATTAACCCATATCCAAGGTTGAAAACTAATAAAACAAGCATTGGTCATTAAAGATTTTATAATTTGTGAAATAATCTCTATTTCTATCTTGGCTCAAACTACCCTATAAAGTTTGAAAACAACCTATCAATTGCTAATGATCTTAAAAGTTACAATTCCAATGATTATAACACTAAATTATAAAACGCTTACTTACAGATCAGATAATCGTGACAACTATTACAAAGGTTTTCCTTTATGCACAAACTTGTCACACAAGATGCACCAACCCTTTTCCACGACAATCTCACTTAGCTCTGCTAAAGCAAGATTTAGCCTTGTCCCATGATCGTCGACTAACCTACTTATTTTCGAACGTCCCACGACCCTCGTAGTATTTCACTCTCTCTCTTACAAGAAAACAACGAAAGAACTAAATAATCATGACAACAAAAGAACATGAGAAAGAGGTACAACTAAAAAGCTAACCTTCATTGTTTCCATCAAAGTATACAAAGGAATATTCTCTCAATTTCTAAGTGTCTCCCATATTCACTGTTCAGAGTGTTCTCTCACATTCCCTTCTCCGAGAAGAGCAAGGCTCAAATAAGCTATTTATAGGCACCTCTAGATGACTAAATTAGAATCCTAATAGAACTCTACTAGCTAAGATCACAATCTTATCATTAAGGATATCAATTGTCGGGTTGGGCCCGGCGGGTTAGGATGGGTCAGCCCGTGGCCCAGCCAGCCTGTGGTAGCCGAGCTAGCTCGTCCCTTATTTTTTAAAATTAAAAACTTTCAAAACGACGTCATTTTGAAAATGATGGTCAGGCCAAAGGCTGAGCCGGCCGGGTCGACTTTGATATTCCTACTTATTATATTTTATCTTTATCATATTACATCAAACTAACTAATAAATGGCATCCTTATCTAATTAGAACTTTATTTAATAGGATTAAACTATATTATAATAACAAGATAAATGATTATCCATATCCATGAAGATCTCCTCTATCTTCAGATGATCCTTCCACATAATCTTTATCTATTAAAGCTGATTTTCATCCATTGTGATCTTATCTGCTACATCATCTAAGATCTCCTCGTCTCTATCCATTAATGATGAGTCATCCAAGCCAATAGCACACTGGTTGGTCCAATGCTTACCCATGTCAACTCCATTAGCCATGGTTCGTCCACTTGAGCACACATTAAGTCCTTAGTCTATTAAGAACTTAGTCTTAGTTAAGTCAGCTCATACATAGTCCGAAATTCTACTAAAACTCGCACCATTCTTATCTACTTGTTAAGTTACCTTGGAACACTCGCATATTTCTGTCATGCATTTGATCTAGCTAACTTTCTACCCGATGTCCATCTTAAGCCTTCTTTTGGTTTTACATCCGAATCTTGCATCTCGTGGAAGATTTTCGCCAATGTGCACTAATGCATGTCAAGGCTCGTCAATGCCCGTGTGATTCTACTATCTCAAACTTAAGGGTCAACAGCCGCCCAGCAACATGGAGAGAAGCAACAAACCAAAAATGGAGAGCACCAACGAAAAGAAGCAACAAGGAACACCCTGAATGGAGAGGATCAGTGATGGAGTCCTAAATTAAGTTTTGGGGATAAACCTTCATTAATAGTGCTCGTTGAGACCAGAGTAAACGATCTGCAGGCCCAGGAGATTATCAGTAAACTATACGGGATTGATTCTTCTTTTCGAGTAGAAGCACAGGGCTTTGCCGGAGGCATATAGATGCTTTGGATAGTCGAGTTGGAAGTTAAAGTACTATTGGCTCACTGCTAATTTATTCACGCTCAAATCCAGAAGGACGAATTGAAATTCCTTTTTACTGCCGTGTACGCCAGCCCACAGCCTCGTCTGAGACACTTTTATGGTACAATCTTCAACAGCTTGCGAATACCACTAGAGGACCTTGGCTCATTGCCAATGATTTCAATGCAAAATTAGAAGTGGGAGACAAGTGTGAAGGAAAAACAATAGTGCCAGTGGTCAGTCCAACGTTCCAAGATTGCATACAACAATGTTGCCTTCATAATTTGGGATACACGGGCTCCAAATACACATGGCGACGAGGACTTCAACAAGCACGGCTGGATAGGGCATTATGTTCCTCTTCCTGATTGACTGCTTTTACCGAGACTGAGGTGCATCACCTACCCTACATAGGATCCGACCATAGACCTTTGTTAATCTGCATCGCCAGGGCACCAGCACGAACTGATAACTCCAGATGTTTTAAATTTCAAGCCGCTTGATTGGCAAACCCAAGCTTCTCAAACCTTATTAAGTAGTACTGGTGACCGAACATCCATCATTTAAGCCAATCTCTTGCGAGTTTATTAGAAAAGTTAATTGAATGGAATCGTACGAAATTTGGCAACATATTCTATAAGAAAAAATGCCTATTAACCAGATTGGAAGGCATACAGCAGGCCATGGAATATAGAGATACGGACTCCCTCCGAGGTTTAGAACAAAACCTTAGAGATGATCTCATCCAAGTCCTCTGCAAAGAGGAACTATTTTGGCATCAACAATCACGTTGCAATTGGCTGGCCCAAGGCGATCGTAACACGTGTTATTACCACACAGTCACCATGACGAAGCGAAAACAACTTAAGGTGACTCAACTCCACGACACCCGAGGCAACATTATCTCTGACCGTACTAGGTTATGTACGGCGGGAGACTCATAGGCAACACCATTTCCTTTACTAGGTCACTTTCCTAGATTGGACGAGGACTTTATTGGTACACTCAGTAATCCAGTTCAGCCGGAAGAGGTGAGACAAGCGATATTTGCCATGCACCCGAACAAGGCCCCAGGGTACGGTGGGTTTCATGCTCTTTTTTATCAGAAACAATGGCCAGTAGTGGGGGAAGCGATAACCGAATTCATTCGAAAGATATTCAGATTGGAACATTGGGAATCGGACCTAAATAAGACAATACTTATAGTGATCCCTAAAGTTCCCTTCCCTATTAACCTCGACCAATTCTGACCCATTAGCCATGTTCCATTCTATACAAAGCTATTACTAAGGTCATTGTTAACAGATTGAAGCCCTTCTTGGATAAAATTGTTTCCTTCAATCAGTGTAGCTTCGTCCCTGGGCGACTAATCACTGACAACATTATTATCGCACAGGAAGTAATCCACTTCATAAAGAGAAAAAAAGGGAAGAGAGGTTTCCTAGTTATCAAAGTCGACCTGGAAAAGGCCTATGACTGGCTCAATTGGAAGGGATGGCAATGGGTAGGGTTCGGTTCGGTTCGGGTATTACTCTACCCATATCCATATCCATATCCATAGGTTTTTACAATTTACTACCTATATCCGAATCCATTGGATTGTTTGGGTTTTTGGATATCCATCGGGTTGTATGGCACATAAAAATATAACTTCTAAATAGAAAATATAAAGAGCAGATTTTTACGAACGCTCCAAATCAAAATTAGTTTAA
>JAOQMS010000003.1:6112255-6139101 GCA_027563885.1 Erythroxylum longipes | reverse complement strand
CTTATAAGAAAATAAAATATGATGAAAAAGGTGAGGACTGAGGAGTAAAGTAGGGATTTTAAAGCTGTTTCTTCTCAGAAAATATTAATATTTTATTATATTTAACCATAAATATTTTAAAAACATAAAAAATAAAGTTAATAAAAAAGGGTAAGATATGGGTATCTATCGATTCGGGTTATTACTAGACCCATATCCAAATCCATATCCACATCCATTTTTTAGCATCCATTTAAAATTCATTTTTTAGCCTCCATGTCCATTTTTTCAGGTCAGGTAGTGCAGATATTAATCGGGTTGAAAACCCACTACCATCCCTAATTGGAACTTCATTCTTCACACTCTTCGGGACATCAGACTACCAGATGTCTTGATAAGTCTCATTATAAAATCTATCTCTTCAATATCCATGCAGGTCTGCTGGAATGGCTCGCTGTCGGGACCGTTTAACCCCAGGTAGGGGCATCAGACAAGGAGATCCTTTGTCCCCTTACCTTTTTGTGTTATGTATGGAATGATTAGGACACTTGATCAACCACACAATAGCTCAGGGGGAGTGGAAACCAGTTGTGCTCAATAGAGGTGGTCCCCCAATCTCCCACCTATTTTTTGCAGATGACTTGATTCTATTTGCCGAGGCTTCAGCAGAACAAGTTCAAATCATTTCCACCGTCTTACATACCTTTTGTCAGGCCGCAGGACAGAAGGTTAGTAAGGAAAAAATTCGTGTCTATTTTTCAAAAAATATATCTCCCGATCACGTTCATTCCCTAAGCCAATAACTTGGCTTCAGACACACTAACCAGCTTGGTAAATACCTGGGAGTGCCATTACTCCATGAACGAGCAACCAGATGCACCTACCAATATATACTAGATAAGGCCCAGCAAAAATTAGACGGGTGGGGCACCAAATTTTTGTGACTAGTTGGTCAGGTTACATTAACACAATCAGTGTTAGCTTCATTGCCCATTTATACAATGCAAACAGTTCGACTTCCTCGTCAATTATGTGACGACTTAGAGAAAATCATGCTCAACTTTATTTGGGGGTCCAAAGTCGGACAGAGGAAGGTGAATTTGGTGGAATGGATGTCGGTCTACCAATCTAAAAGTGCGGGGGGACTAGGGATACGACGAGTCAAATCTACCAATGACTCGCTGCTTACCAAGCTTGGATGGAGGTTGCTGACATCTCCATCAACTTACTGGGTCCAAATTTTACGAGCAAAATACCGCTATGACAGCGGCACCGCTCCCTACGACCTCCACATTACCGGGGTGTCCTCAGTTTGGCGCGATATCGCTACTACATGGCGATTTATGTTAAAGGGTGCTAAATGGCAGCTGGGTAATGGATCCATCATCAACTTTTGGACAGATGATTGGGTGGAAGGTTGGGGCCCTCTGTACCAAGTTACTATTTCGTCAGTACCACCTGACTAATTGCATGAGAAAGTTCAAAGCTACATGGACATTTATGATGGATGGCGGTGGGATAAAATTAAACATCTTCTATCTGCATCAATCTGTATGACTTTAGCAAAGATACGGCCACCAAACCCAAACTCCGAGGCGGATCATATCATTTGGGGGCCTGATCCACATGGTACATTTACTGCATCCTCTGCGTGCACACTCATCGAAGATGACGAAATAATGGCGTGCTCTCGATTATGGCAAGGGATTTGTTAAATCATTCTTATGGCTGGTCGTTAAGGGCAAACTCTTGACTAATCAATAACGCGAGACATGCCACCTATCTATTGATAATCGCCGTGACTTTTGCAGAAACATCAAGACAGTTTTACACGCATCTTGCGATTGTCCAAAAGCGCGTTATGGGCTCAATTCCCCATAACGACCGTAAACCATGAGTTCTTCCATCAAGATGTTGATGTCTGGCTAATGTCAAATCTCCATAAACACTGTCTCGTGAGGAACTTGGAATGGTTTATTATTTATAGTGTTTCATGTTGGTTTTTATGGCATTGGTGGAATCAACATCTCTTTGAGAGCCAAATCAAGTGGTCTACTCCCACCATGGCTACTGCAATTGTAATCAACTATGTGGAGGGGATTGCGAAAACAGCTCTCATCGCTAATCGAACGAATTTGGGTCAAGAATTCACGTTCACAAGGCATGTGGGATGGACAAAACTGCCAGAAGAGTGAGTTCACCTAAACACAGATGGCGCCTCACACCCCTCTACCCGTCATGCCATGACTAGGGGCCTGATCCGAGACTGTGTTGGGAACTGATGAGTGGCTTTATTCACAATATTGGAATGGGGTCTCGATTAGAGGCAGAATTTTGGGGTATTCATAAAGGCTTAGGGTTAGTTTGGAATCTTGGGTACCGAAGGGTAGAAGTTGAAGTGGATTCTTTGGAGGTTATTAATATCTTATCGTCTTCGGTACACATGTCTAAGATAACGCACCCATTACTCAAGATGATTTGAGCTATGCTCAACAGACAATGAGAGATCGGCTTCAAACATGTCCTCTGCAAAAGCAACCACTGTGCGGATAGGCTAACTGCTATGGCAAAGTTATCAGGGATGAGCATGGTAGTTTTCCACTCTCCACCTGCTGAGTTTATGGACGTCTTTATCCCCGATATGGTTGAGATCACTTTTCCTATAAGAGAGTGTAGTTAGGCCGCTTTATTATTAGTTTTTTCTTTCCTCTGTAAACAAAAAGAAAATATTTGCTATATTTCTTTATTAATTTTTAATCAAAACATAAAACAATGATTGACATGATTGGCAATCAGGGTTTTGGAAAGCAGCTGTAGGAGCAGAGAGGTGGAGGACTTGAGGCCTGAGGGGTTTAGTGTTGTTCCCTTTATTTTTTTAGTGTTGTTCTTGTTGTTAGTAGTAGAAGACAGAGAAACAGTCAAGAGAAGAGATGGAGAGTGAGAACGAAGGATTGGTGAGAACAGTGGACATTCCAAGAAGAGGAAGGGGTGTGGTTTCTTGTAAGCCCCTCAGAGCAGGCCAAATCGTCCTTAGAGACTCTCCAATCCTCCTTTACTCTGCTTCACCGTTGACAACCCAACAACATTCATCCTACAAATACTGCAACAACTGCCTTAGAAATTTACAACAACAACAACAAATTACCTTCTTGTCATGTCCAAATTGCTCCAATCATCATTTCTGCGGCTCTGCTTGTTTATCTGCAGCCACTTCCTCTTCCCACTCTCCTTGGGCCTGCCAATCCCTTTCCCGCCTCCGCGATTTCCCATCCCTGCATAATCAACCCCTGGAGCGCCACCTTCAACTCCGCTTTCTCGTCGCCGCTTATAATCTTGCATTTTTCAACCCATCCCATTTCCAATCCTTATTGGCTCTCCAACCCCATTCCAGTCATACTGATAATTTTGATGAGGAGACCCAATTCCTTCATTCCGTTATCTCCAGTTTATGCCCTCCTTCATCTAACACTTCCTTTTTCGACTTGCAACTTACGTCCACTCTATTGGCTAAAGACAAGCTCAACTCTTTTGCCTTAATGGAGCCTTTTAGTGTCGACGGGCAGAGGTCTGTTAGGGCCTACGGTGTTTACCCCAATGCGTCTCTCTTCAACCACGATTGCCTTCCTAATGCTTGTAGATTTGACTATGTGGATTCGACTGTTGATGCCAATAATACTGACATCATTGTTCGAATGATTCATGATGTCCCTCAAGGGAGGGAGATCTGCTTGAGCTATTTTCCTGTCAATTGGGATTATCCCACCAGGCAGAAAAGGTTGCTGGAGGACTACGGTTTTTATTGTCAATGTGATAGGTGTAAAGTCGAAGCTAATTGGTCCGATGATGATGATGACAAAAATGACATTGTTGTTGATGAGAATGAGGTGATGGACGACGATGAAGACGAGGAGCATGTCGATGATGACGTGATGGAGGCAACCGAGGAGGATGCTGACTCCAACTTTCCTCATGCCTATTTCTTTGTGAGATACATGTGTGATCGTGAAAATTGTGGGGGCACTCTAGCTCCTTTGCCTCCATCCGACCCTAGACCATCTAGTCTTTTGGAGTGTAATGTCTGTGGTAACATCAAGAAAGATGAAATCGTTGATGCTGATGTGGGGGGCACTTCATAGACTGTGTGAGTGCTTTTACTCGTGCTTCATTGCTCACTAGTTTGTTACTTTTACCTTTTTTAAAGACTTTTAGTTGTTCTTGAGCGAGATGCAACTATGATAAAGGGTCAGTCACTTATATGAACTGATTCTTTAATAATTCTGTCTGGTATATGCCCCTTTTGCAATTGATCATAATATCAGCCCAGGATTATTGTTTGGTGGTGATGGTAATGAGGACAAATTCGGTCAATAAGGGAACTACATTTCATGTTGTTGGGATATATAAAATGCGTAGCTTTTCTTCCGTCCATTGCTCCCCTCCTAGATTGTGCAAATTGTTATACCACCAACGACGAACTAAGGTTTCTTTAAGTGAAAAGCCCGTCCTCACCACTTCAAAGCATCAAAAAGAAGGGGAAAGCAAGTACTTTTGTTTGTATTTCTGGACCTTTGCCCTTTCTTTACCTTGCCTCGCTTCTGATCAAAGCTACCTGTAAGAATTTTGTTGACTGCTTCCAGATAGCCTTAGCACCACCTTTAGTGGCCTTAGCACCACCTTTAGTGGCGGATAAATGGGTTGTTGGTGGGCCCTCCGAAGCTACGACAACACTTGTATTCTGCAATATAGGATTATGGCTTCGTCTGCATTCTTGCCCCATTCCATGCCACATAGAAGCTAGCTTGTGATTGGGATAAACGTATTCATAATATGTTCACATCATGATTATTCATGTAAATGTATATGAAAAATCGTAGGGGTAGTAGTTTCGTAAACTTTCCGATTTGTTCCAAACAAACAAATAAAATCAGAAAAAATTAAAAGAACCAAAAATAAATCAACACCGAAAATTTGATAACGCAGTTTGGCACTCTTTACCTACGCCTGCGGAGCCCTCACCCAGCTTAATCACTTTTATCGAAGTACAATTAATTTACCCAAGGCTTTATTGAGTCGACGTCACTTAACCCTTGACACTATCTCTTAACCTCACTTTCGTGAAAGAATTTTACACCCAATAATACGACCGATTTGTGTCAACCTCAACAAAAGTTTTTACTTAACAATATTATAACTAAGGAATACTGAATAAGTACCTCAAATGATTAAACAGAATTTAACATAAATAAAGACTCTTGAAAGAGGTACAAGAATAACTTCTCAATTTTCTGCACTCCACTACTGCAAAGTTAATTCATCCAAAAGCCAAAAACGTAGTCACGGCTGCACCAACAAAATAATCAATAGAACTTCAGCAACCTTTTTCTTGAAACATCACACATCCATCAATCTTGGGTTTGTTCAACGCATAATATCAAAATAAACTCAATAGTAGAAACACTCAAACTCCAGAACACTTATACTCACTGCACTCATAAACCTTAAGCCATAAATCCCGTGTGATTCTCAGAAGCAGCACCCACGTTTATTTTAGCAGAAAACGTAAACTCTGGAGCTCACCATGAAAGCCGTAGGTGAGATATATTATTCCAAGTAGCATACAAAACTTACACCTCATTGCTAACGCACACGGCACCCACTCACCATGTAACTCACGCAACTTCTGCAGTCTCACACACAGCATAGCCGTAGGTCTTCTCACTCTCACACACTCACCTTAGAGATGGAACACACATTGGAGACCGTGAATGCAATCCTTCAACCAACTAAAGTCCCACTACAACACCTCCACTTCAGTTATCACATACTTACATTAGAAATAGACTTCTGTCGTAGATAGGAGATAGAACCACTTCATTTATTCTGCTATCCACCAAAATCTCCACAAAACAAATTTCCCTTAAACTCATCAACATTATCTTAAATGTCCAATTATCAAAAAATGCCAAAATTAAATAATAAGATATAGACCATATATCTTAACAATCTCTCCCTTTTTGACATTGTTTATCACATAGTCAAAACTTCCCCTAAATAACATAATTGGACATATAAGTATCAAATTCACAATTCATAAGATAAATACTTCCCCTTAATCAAATATCAAGTTTCAAAGAACATTACAATTATCCAATCATGCAAATTTCTCCCCTTTATCGTCCAAATTTCTTCCTCTTGAGACAAAAGATGCTAAAAAGCAAGACTAATAGTCACAAAAATACCTTAAAATCTCCCCCTGAATAGAACAGTCACTATGAACAATCTGATGTCTCCCTCTTGGAACAAAACATTGTCAAAACAAAGAATGCCTTCAACATAATCAATTACAGCGAATAAAGAAACTTCAATTCCATCTTCATAAAGACTAATCAAATTCATAAACCTAAGAAAATAAAGATGAGTGTTGTCAATGTAGTGAGAGAGAGATACCTGAAAGAGAGATCCACACTGATGAGAGAGTTGAAGAGTCTTCGGTGGAGCCAAATAGAAGTCACAATGCAAACTACTAAAAAGATGAGACGACAATGGCAACAATAACTAAAGAAGAAATTAAAAAACAATTTTTTGACTTTTCTTTTTCTTTTTTGTTTTTTTAATAAAAAACATCAAACCATACTTCAAAAATGCAATGCACATAGTTCCGGTACTCTTCGAAAAAATTCAAATCTAGGATTATTTCTCATCACATTATCTCGATCATCAATTGTCTGATTGATTTCTTCATCTAAAGTAACTGACTTATCTTCAGTTTGAACAGTTGCTTCAAAAGCAGTAACTAACTGTGAATTTGGACACTTTCTTGTTTTTCCTTCACTCCATCTTTGTACTTGTCCTTGATCTTTTCTAACCCAAGTGGATTTCGATACTAAAGCGTGATTCTGAAATTTATGTGAGGGACGTAAAATTCTTCGGCTTTGGCTTCTTTGAAACACCATCTGCAGTAACTGGTAACATCTTGGCCTTATATGCCCAATAACTCTACAAAAATGACACGTGGGTACAAATCTTCGACTCTTTCTCAATGTTTCTTCTTCTCGGACAGATCTGGACATATTATTTTTCTCCTCATTCACTTTAGAGCACTCACCCTTATAGCCATGCCTTAAAGATCTCCTTTAACCTTACCAATTTCCATTAACTTTTCTAGTTTTTCAGTGCCTCCATTCAATATTCTCAATCCCTTTTTAGTACTTACCAATTTCATTCTAGCTTCACCAAGCTCATCTAATGTCAACTCCAATTTCTTTTTTAACCCTTGGATAGTGTTTTTCAAGTAGATATTTTCTTCCTTCAATCTTTCATTCTTTCTCCACGTATTCACCCATTTTTCATACTGTGCTTTGTAAGTCTCGTAAATATTCTCCTTTTTCTCACTTGAACCACTTTCATCACTGTCATAATCTAAAATCGAGCTTTGAGTTGATTCATTTGCGTTTTTCCTAAAATTTTCTGATTTTCTCACTTTTTCATCTTCAGTTACTTCCTTCTCAGTTACTGTTAAACAAGTAACTGGACTGTTGCTATGTAACGCAACTAACGCAACATCATTGATGATTTCTTCTTCACTACTATATTCACTCTCGGATTCATTCTTACTCCAAGTGCCAGTAAAGGATTTTCGTTTTCTCTTCTTTAAAGTATTAGCACATTCGGCTTGAACGTACCCGAAACCTTGACACTCATGACATTTGATTTTCTTCATCTTTCTTTCACCTTTTTTAGTTTTAACATGTAATGTCAATCCTTTGCTTCTTTCTTGCTTACCCCTTAAAAGATTCATTTCGAAATTTGTAAGAATTTCGATTACCTTCTCCAATGACAGATCATTAATATAGTGGGCTTCCTCTATTGTTGCAATTTTCGGAATAAATCTTGGAGACAGTGATCTCAGCGTCTTCTTGACAAGTTTCTAATTGGAATATTTGTTTCCAAGTTGATGCGCCTGATTTGCTATATCTCACAATCTTTCATGAAAGTCCTCAATGGTTTCATTTTCATCCATCTTTAGTTCTTCAAACCTCACAGCTAACATCTGTAATTTTGATGTTATCACAGATTTGAACCCTTCATAAATAGTCTGCAAAGCATCTCACGCTTCTTTAGCCAATTCACAGGTTGATATCATTGAGAAACGTCCTTCATCAGCAGCACTAAAAATCGCATGCATTGCTTGTGAGTTTTCAAGTGCCCTATCTTCTTCGGCTCTTGTCCATTCAGTTGGATCTTTACGAATTGTCTCTCCTTTGTCATCAGTAATCATCGGATGCGTCCACCCATATAACATCGAGTTCCATGCTCTTGTTCCCTGTGCTTGAATAAAGACCTTCATCTGTGATTTCCATGCAGGATAATTGGAACCGTCCAACAACGATGGCCTAATAATTGATGCTCCTTCTCTTATAGTCATGTTCGCGAAACTAAGATCTGCACCAATTTGCTAATAAGTTCTGAAACGGTGACCCTCTCTGATTTCAATTAAAAAACCCTAGGGGTAGTAGTTTCGCAAACTTTCCGATTTGTTCCTAGCAAACAAATAAAATCAGAACAAAATTAAAAGAACCAAAAATGAATCAACACCGGAAATTTGGTAATACAATTCGGCACTCCTTGCCTACGTCTGCGGGGTCCTCATTTAGCTTAATCACTTTCACCGAAGTACAAAGGCTTTACTGAGCTGACACCCCTCAACCCTTGACATTATCTCTCAACCTCACTTCCCGTGAAAGAATTTCATACCCAATAACACGACTGACAAGTATTAACCTCAAAAGAGGATTTTACTCAACAATATTATAACTAAGGAATACTGAATAAATATCTCAAATTATTACACAGAATTTAATATAGATAAAGACTCTTAAAAAAGCGATAAGAATAACTTTCCAAATTTCTGCACTCCACTACTGCAAGGTTAATTCATCCAAAAGCCAAAACGCAGTCACGACTACACCAACAAAATAATCAATAGAACTTCAGCAACCTTTTTCTTGAAACATCACATATCCATCAGCCTTGGGTTTGTTCAACACATAATATCAAAATAAACTCAACAGTAGAAACACGCAAACTCTAGAACACTTACACTCAGTACACTCACAAACCTTAAGCCATAAATCCCATGTGATTCTCAAAAGCAGCACCCACGTTTATTATTAGTAGAAAACGCAAACTCTGGAACTCACCATGAAAGCCGAAGGTGAGATATATTATTCCAAGCAGCACACAAAACTTACACCTCACTGCTAACGCACACTGCATCCACTCACTATATAACTCACGCAACTTCTGCTCTCTTACACATAGCATAGCCGTAGGTCTTCTCACTCTCACACACTCACCTTAGAGATGGAACACACATTGGAGACCGTGAATGCAATCCTTCAATGAACTAAAGTCCCACTACAACACCTCCACTTCAGTTATCACACACTTATATTAGAAATAGACTTCTGTCGTAGATAGAAGATAGAACCACTTCATTTATTCTGCTATCCACCAAAATCTCCGCAAAACAAATTTCCCTTAACATGAATTTGAATTTCGAACTCATCAATATTATCTTATCAATATTATCTTAGATGTCCAATTATCAAAAAATGCCAAAACTAAATAATAAAATATAGACCATATATCTTAATAATATATTTAATGGAGCGACGTTTTCTTTTTACATTTGGTACTCCCTGTACTGGTCAATTCTATTTGGATTCTCAGTTATTTAGCACAAGTTAATTTTCTCTCGTCCCTAGCAAAATTCACGTTTTGGAATTGAGTTCTAATATTCCATTACGGCCCAAGCACGTCATAAACTCGGGTTTTTAACTTCCTCACCTGTTTCGAATATGGACAAAGAAACATAAAAGCTTTTATGTGGAGGATTTCTTAGCATATTTATATGTAACACAACTTTAATTTTGCAAGTAAGAACTGAATGTGCTATCTTTATGATTGCAACCTCTGCTAATGATGTTTTGCAGTTATCTCATGTAGTGCTCTGTCTGGATTGGCGAGTAAGTAGCAGTGTTGGACTGGTTCAATTGTTTTTAACAAGCGATATCGATCCAGGATATTTTCCTTAAAGTACTACTGAGAGTGATGCATAACCTCTTTGTCTTTTCAGCTGTCTTTTTTTAACAAATGGATGCAGACGTGTATGGATGTACACATAAAATTTCAAAATATCTGTCTTCAAAAAATCTGCTGGCACGTATTGCACAAATTGGGTCCAAGTGTTTGCTTTTGTCTTAAGCTGACAAATTTAGTACAGATTTTATGCTTGAATAAGTAAACCAAACTAAATATATCCCAATTTTTGTCTAAATAAAGTATAAGAGGGTAAAATATATACAATCATACCTGCATTTTCGATAGAAATACAGAGATTATTTCTTGATAGACCACCGACTAAGGTAAGATAAAAAACAAATAACAACAAACAAACCAACACAAACATGCTTAAATAAGTAAGACTGGCCTAATTAGTTTTAACTCTTTATTTAAGGCTCTTTTTTATAAGAGATCTTAAATTCGGGTTACTAAAAAAGAGGAGAGAAGAGGAATTTTTCTGTTAATAATTCTCTAGTCTCTTGAGTATACTCCTTAGTCGGATCAATTATGGACGTCTAGCTTCTAGTGACAGCATAGGAGTTGGAACTATTAAAAAACTTGAGGCTGTTGGAAATTTGATATTGAGTAGAGTCAGTAATTAATCAGTAGCTGATGAATCAATATGTGACGACTCTTTGTGTGTAAAGTATACAGGCTATATAAGAATTTAAAGGATCTTAAAATTTTAGATTTATCTCTTATAAAAATTTTAAGACAGGATATTAAAATTTTAAAATTAATCCGACAAAACGAAAAAAAACCTAATATATCTTTAAAAAAAAGTTGTACTGAGGAGTTGAAAGTGGCGTACCAGATTCAGATGGGTGGTTTTATCAATGTCTCATTAAATGATACTTAATGAGTTATGGTTACTTAATGTGTTATGGTTGCGGGATGGTAATTATTTATTGTGATTGTCGTGCGACGTAAAAGACAGGAAAATATCAGCCGTGTTGGGGCAGGGATGCATTAAATTTTTTGACTCTTATGGCATGCGAAAGCTGTCATGTATTGGATGCAGTGGCCCAATTAAAACATTTCAAAAGCAGGATTTGTTGCTGCCTAGGATCTTATGGTCGCAGAAATTGGGAAGGCAAGACTCTGAAGTGCTGAATTGGTGACCAAAAGAAAGAAAAAGAGAAAATTTAGATGAAAACGTGAAACATATATAGTTGTGCTTCATCGGCTCAGCATATATACTTTGCCCACTTTGCAACTACTTTCTGTTGATTGATGTACCCTCTCTTCACATGTATCTGCTGTTATTACGGCGGAAGGAGGAATCGACTTTTTTATAACCCCTTTTTTATCTGCATTTACCTTTGTCTGTTTGCTGACGAAGAAACCCATTCAAAGTGTGGGAGGGAATCGGTTCGTGGAAAGGTACGGTGTGAAATGTCTTAGTCACGTACAACTGTAGAATCAGTCTTGGCCACTTTTAGAAGGGAACGTTTATTATGTGTGTGTTGATATACTGTATCACTTTACTTACTTGGTGAGATAACGCATGACTCATACATGCCAAAAGCTGGTATCTGCCAAAGGTAAAGTTTTCTTTTTCAGTCTTAGGCTTCTAATGACTTGGAGTAATCTAATTGGAGTTGCGTAAATTAAAAGAGAACATGCACTTGGAACTAACTAATACGAGGGTGACTTTTTAAAGTGAATAATCATGTTTAATTTGGGTAAGTTTGAATTATAAAAATTAATCAACTTAAATTTGATTTAATTGAGTTGTAATTATAAAACATTAATTAACTTAAAATGAAATTAAAAAATTGAATTTAAATTTGTTTTTCTAAATATCGAATCCAAATCTTAAAAAGGTGTTAGAATTAGTTCAACTTGATGTCTACCTACTGGGAAGGGGATATATGCCACTTTTTTTTTCTATAGATTCTCTTAAGGTGGACGATAGAAATATTCAACCAGTTCACGATTTAATCGTAACATTTTTAAACCGTTTAATTTTTCGATTCGATTTATTTTAATAATTTTTATTAAAATTAATTAATCAATCGATTAATTTTATTAATTAATAAATTCATATAAATTAAAATAAATCAATTAAATTTTTAATAATATAATTTTAAATTAAACTTTAAATTTTTATATAAATAAGGAAATTTACTTTTTATTATATTTTAAATTCTTTAATTTATTAAAATTTTAACCAATTCTATAATAAGTGAATTTTTAAAATCATAAACCTTTTATTTTATCAATCTAATGCCTAAAAAGGTTGATATGGTACATTCTTTTATGGAACTCATATACTCTATATCTTGCTGTAACCATTTACACATAAAACGATGTCATTTTTAGGTAAAAATAAGGTTATAATAAGATAATGAACCATATGTATCTTTGAGGCGGGATTCGAGTGGCTAGACAGGGGCTATCAAATTGTCTTAAGGTATGTGTCTTGGATCGGTCAAGCCCATGTTATGACGGGTTACGTTTCTAACCCATAAGGACTGCTAGTAGGGGCCCCCGTCCACTAATTTCCCCCGTTGGAGAGCTGGATTAAAGTGAACACCAATGGAGCGATACCTCCTAGTTTCACTACTAATATGACAGGGGGCTAATTAGAGACAGTCATGGCCAATGGTGTGGGGAATTTCTCCATAAGTTTGAGGCTGGCTCGCAACTAGATGCTAAAGTACAAGGGGTTAAAGGGGGACTTCAAGTGGCATGAGACCATAGCTACCGGAAGATTATCTTAGAAGTGGACTTGTTCGAGGTCATTAATATCCTCTCCTCTTCCGGAGGTCTACTGACTAAGACTCCTTTTTTGGTGCAGGACATCCGTGAGTTGATGGAGCATGATTGGGAGGTGAAGATTCAACATGTTTATCGGGAGGAGAATAAAAGCGTAGATAATTTGGCAGCCGAAGTGAGGTGAGCTCACTCAAGATTGCATGTTCTTACAGAACTTCCGCCAACCCTAACGCCCTTTATCTTATCAGATTGCCACGGAATTATATACCGTCGAGGTTTAACCTACGGTTGAACTATAATTTGTCGTAATTTCTATTTTTCAATTTTTCTTCCTTTGTATTCAAAAAAGAGTATATAAACCCCTCGTACAGAGCGAGCGAGACGTGCATAGCACTGGACTTAGAACACTTAGGGTATGCTTGTTTAGTAGGTGTGAGAAGAAAGGAATGAGTATGAAATCAAAAACAATGCTTGGTAAAGAGTTATGATTGGATAGGTAATATTATCATTCCTTATTTTGGGGCCTTACTTCATTCCTCCCAATAACCAGAGGAATGGGAATCATTACTTAGACCAATCTTGCTTTTTCTCACTCTTTCCACAACATTTTTAACAAACCAACCACCATTAATAGTAATGATAATCATTCCTTTATTTTAACCAACCATCATAATTATAATGATTATATCTATTCCCATTCCTCACTATATTCATTCCTATTCCTATTTTCATTCCCCTCTTTAAACCAAGCGCCCAATCGATCCCTTAGTTCTCTGCTAGATTCCCCAAACCTATGACTTCAACTTAGCTCGTGTCCAATGTACAACGAAACAAGAATAAACCAACAATGTCAACAGACTAGGACGACCCTATGTCAAAAAGGAGCACAATGGTAAGAAAGAGACGTAAAGTATACCTGTAAATCTTAAATTATATATGAATACTCGTCGCCGACACCTGTCAGGGGAGTAAAAGAGTTCGATACGAGCTAGAGTCCAAAAATAAGAAGGTTAAAAGGAGATATTTCAATCGGAAGCGGATACGGCAACTGATACAAGGCCGTCCGTTACTCTCCCCCGACTTTATTCCCTTATCTTATCATCACTTCTTTTTTTTTTTTTTTTTCCGTGTCTCCTCTCCTCTCCTCTCCTTTCCTTTCCTCTCCTCTCTTCTTTTTTATGGTCGACACATTTTAGTATAGGACACACATTAATTCTTTCTACCTAGAAATATAGAATATAATACAGTCATTGCGAGTACGCAAGTTATAAAAGCAGAGGCTGAAGATGAAAGATGAGAAGAAGATAATATAAGATGAGCTTGTGGATGCTTTTCTCTTGTGAATACAGATACAGAAAAAGGGTGCATTTCACTGTTCTTCATTGAGTTCAAAGAAAGAAGAGATACAGAGAAATCCAGGATTAGCAACAAACAACCATCTTCATATCAGGTTTTTTTGTTATATCATCTCTTGGTAGGTATGAGTAAGGAAGGGCCAAAGGCAACATACTATGAGCCTGTTAAAAGCTATGATGAAGAAGCAGAAAGTGAGAGGCCATCTTTGAGAAAAGTGGGTGAATCCCGTCATCATGAAGAAGAAGATGTTGAATTGGCTCTTTCTTTCTCCCACTCCGGATACAATGCCAATCTCGATCGAAGCCGCAATCTTCCTGTTATGAAAGAAACTAAACTCTTAAACCATTCTTCTCCACATTCAAACCACCACCAACATCAACAACACCAGACCGGCCGTCTAGTTTCGCTCGATGTTTTTCGAGGACTCGCTGTTGCGGTAACTGGATTTTCTTGTCTTTACTGTGTCCTTTGCTTCCAGTTTTTTTTTGTGCTTTTTTTTCATTGTTTTCTGCAGATCTCGTACATCCTGTTATGGGGGATCTGTTTGTTTTTAACATGATTGATTTACTCCGATGAGTAAAAATATCTTTTACCAACTTTGTAGTAATTCGTAAAACTCACAGAACAAAACAAAATTTGTTTTTTGTCCATTACCCAGTTTTTGATTTTCTGCTTTGTTTTTGATTCACCATTTGTTAAATTGATTAAGCAGAACTCCAGAAAGACTTTCCTTTTAATACGATATCTATATTCACTCTTTTTTCCATGTATCTATCTGTAACAAATTTTCAAGTCTATATACCATTCTATTTTTGTATTTTGCCCATGCTTATTCCCATATCCGTCTGGTTTTCTAAATTAGTTCCAGATTTTGCTGATCCCAAAATTGTGGGAAGTTTACATGTGCATTTATTCTCTTCTCCAACATGTTTGGAAATCTTAGCCCATGTTATGTTCCAGTGAATGTGTTCAAACCATCATCTATTGCAACTTAAATCTCTTCGAAAACTTCCAATATAGTCAAACGACAGACAACATCAATGAACAGGGACTGAAATCAATTTTACTTCTTTCCTTTAGCCACGACTCCTGTTGTGATGCCGACATATGTTTTCAGTTTCAGGATTAGAAACAAAAATTAGAAAGTAAAGTCTAATTTTTGGATTTAAATATCTAAAATGATCGTCTTACTTGTTGATATCAAACATTCCAAATGCAGCTTATGATTCTTGTGGATGATGCTGGTGGATTGCTGCCAATGATTAATCACTCACCTTGGAATGGTCTAACGCTCGCAGATGTTGTGATGCCATTTTTCCTCTTCATTGTTGGTGTTTCCCTTTCACTCACCTACAAGGTACTCTTTTTTATGCTTTTATCATATAAACATTACACACAACAACACTAAAAGTTCCTACACAATCACATGCCTACGTTTCTTATACAGTTACTCTTTTTATTGTTCTTACACACAGAAATTGTCTTGCAAAGCCGTTGCCACTCGAAAAGCATTGATGCGAGCACTCAAACTACTGTTTTTAGGACTTTTTCTCCAAGGTGATCCTCTTTAACAGCTACATTATGCATTGTAGAGCACTCGGTTAATTTCTTTGTTATTGTTTCCATTTTCATGAGAACCAAAGAGGGCTGTGTTACCAGACTTTCATGTTAGATATTCAACAGTTGCTACTTTCACTTCTGTCCAGGGGGTTTTTTGCACGGTCTCAGTGATTTAACTTATGGAGTTGACATTGATCGAATAAGGTGGACGGGAATATTGCAGGTATGCCTACTTATCTGTCCTAACCTTCCTTTTCATTATAGTCTGATCAGTTTAGGCTTGTAAAGTCTAGCAAATTGAAATCATTTGATGCTATTGAGGGAATTGATTGTACCTAAATCAACTTTTTAGCCATATCAAGTCTGCATTATGACTATAGCTTAATTCTGTACAAACTTCAGGCTATGCAAATCCTCAAAGTAGTATAATTAATGCCTCTTTTTTCTCTCAGAGAATAGCAATAGCATATTTAGTAGCAGCAGCATGTGAGATTTGGCTGAAAGGGGATGATTCGGATACTTCAGTTACATCTGCACTGAAGAAATATAGACTCCAATGGTAACCACTTTGATTCATCCCACGATTATTCTAATTGATGCCACAGCAAAACCTCAGGCTTACGGACGGGGTTATCTCATAAAAAGATTGACTTGCCATATAACTATTGTAAAATTACTGTTTTTGCTTCAAACTTGAAATTTGGCATCTGCTGTAATTAAGATTATTTGTGAAATTATCCATATTATGGTTATTGGCATACTCTTTCTCAGGATCATTGCTTTGGTGCTAGTTGTTCTATATCTTGCCTTGCTGTATGGCTTGTACGTTCCTGATTGGGAGTTTCAGCTTCCATTTGGAGAGTCTTCCTCTCCTCCCAAGATACTTTCAGTGAGCTCCATTTCATTTCTTTCCTACCTCAATAACTTAGAAGCTTGACTATTTCCAAGTCAAGAATTTTTTTTATCTGCACTTACTGCTTGCTTTTTGAGTGGCTTGAAATAATCTTTTATAAATATTCACTAAAAGGTGAAATGTGAAGTGAGGGGTGACACCAGTCCAGCTTGTAATGCTGTTGGAATGATTGATCGTGTGTTACTGGGAACTCAACATCTATACAAAAAACCAGTTTATGCACGAACAAAGGTTGTTAATATGAGCCTTTAATTACTTGTCCTAGTTCTAGCTCCCTAATTTCTTCTAGTCACTGAGCAAGTTATCTATTATTGATGTAATTTGCATCTCATTGAACAGGAATGCAGTCTAAATTCTCCAGATTATGGCCCATTGCCCCTTAATGCTCCTTCATGGTGTGAAGCCCCTTTTGATCCTGAAGGACTCCTTAGGTTGGCTTGAAACTTTGTTGTAGAGTAATACCTTCCGGCATTAACAATGCATGCAATAATCTTTGCTTGATGAAACAGCTGGTAGCAAAGTACCAGCTGATAAACATGGGAAGATAGCAAGTAAAACTTGGTTTCTGGTTGGAAGTTAGATCTTCTTCTCTTGTTAAGGTTTCTTGGTAATCCCTGTGTCTGTGCTTGTAGTTCAGTAATGGCAATTGTAACGTGTTTGGTTGGTTTGCACTACGGGCATATTGTCCTTCATTTCAAGGTGAAAGATTTTGAAGTCTCATATTTTATACAATTGTGTTCATCCATTCTCTTCAAAGTTCTATTTACGCTACTGTGCAATTATGCAGGGTCATAACGATAGAATACGTCACTGGATGATCCCATCAATATTTCTCATCCTTTTTGGGCTGATCTTGGACTTCTTTGGTAAGTAATTAATTAAGCTGCTTCTTCTCTTGTATTTTTCTTCTATTGTATCTGGCTACATCCTATGAGACGTGCAATCTTTCTTGTTATAGGAATGCACATCAACAAGGCTC
This sequence comes from Erythroxylum longipes, assembly GCA_027563885.1. Taxonomy (NCBI): domain Eukaryota; kingdom Viridiplantae; phylum Streptophyta; class Magnoliopsida; order Malpighiales; family Erythroxylaceae; genus Erythroxylum; species Erythroxylum longipes. The sequence goes on along the minus strand of JAOQMS010000003.1, from coordinate 6,121,468 downwards.
TTTACACATTCAGTTACATGTGTGTCACTGCTGGAGTTGCCGGCATTCTATTTGTTGGAATCTACGTGCTGGTTGGAAAATTTCTTATGTTACACATACTAAAAGCTTATGATACGAGTAATTCATTAAAACTAACAATATCGTTTTCTTGCACAGGTTGATATGTATGGATATAGGCGGATTACCTTGGTATTGGAATGGATGGGGATGCATGCATTGATGCTATATGTGCTTGCAGCTTGCAATATCTTGCCAGTAGTCCTCCAAGGTTTCTATTGGAAGCACCCTGGAAACAACATTGTACTATTCCTTGTCTGGTTATTTTTGTGTTGTTCACTTCCTGTACATTAATTCTTTTCACTTGTTTCAAATGTCATTAACTTTCTGCTCTTGCAGCTTGGGTTAATAGGAATTGGAAGATGAACAACAGCAGCAGACAGGGAAAGAAGCAACTTCTAACTCTTTATTGTCCTCACCACCTGAAGACAACTTATTTTGTTGCATTTAGTTGGAGCATATGAAGATAGAGGACTTTGGTTCAGAGTGCTTTACAAGATGGGAGCAATAAGATCCTTTATTGCTTACTGTTTCCTCAGTAAATGAAAATGACATTTCCTTCTGCATATCAGTTACATACGAGTAGCGATTAAACTTGTTTAACAAATTTGGGAAAAATGTATGACCTCGGTGGATTACTCTTTCATAGTAAAGATTTTGACTCAGAGCTCGTATACAAATACATTAAACATGAAACGAGTTCTGATCTCTTCCAATTCTTCATTGGAGACAATGTTGTGATACAAATATGTGCAGAAATAAAGTTTGATGAAGAGGCTCCTTATGGGGTTAAAATGTTTATTAGGTGATGGTAATATGGATCTTGTCAATCCTGTATGCAGCTTCATGTCAAACGGTAACGAATTTCTTGGCATTTTAATATCACCTATTGCATTATACTTCAGTAGTCGTAAGTGAGAAATGGGATCTGCAGTTATTAATATTGTAGATGGCAACTATATGGGAGAATTTATGTATCAACCTGGAAGCATCAAAAGATAGTTCATCAAGCACACCATACAGAGAGTTGAGTGTGAAGAGAGTAATGTAATGAACATGCCAATGATAGTTTATCAAGCACGCACACCATACAGAGAATTGAGTGTGAAGAGAGTAATGTAATGAACATGTCAAAGTTCATCAACCACATATACAGAGAAATGAGCGTGGAGAGAGTAAGAAGCATATGTAATGAACATGTCACACTTTTTCTTTCTTGTAGAGAGCCTAATGGAAATGTCTAGGTGAAGGTAAATTTGGACGAGAAGGAGACGGCTCGCTCGGATGGTAGTAAGGGTAAACAGTGTATATAGTCTGAGCAATAGTAAGTGCAAAAAGGAAAGCAGCAGCAATTAGGGACATGATTGCCCATGGATTCCTGAAATAGGTGTGAATCAGATTGGCTCGCCACTCATTCCAGGACTTTTTGCAATAAGCATTCACCTTTTTATGAACCGCATACAAGCTACTTTCAGGATCCAGAGTGATATCTTTGGAAAGGGAGTTGAACAATTTAGCCACAGCTTTGTCGCTTCCAATAGCATTCTGTATGATTCCTTGGGAGTGAAGAAGAGCCACATCTTTTGCACTGTCTATGATGTTGTCCATGAAGAAGACATAGGATGTCACCTCATTGCCCGCACCTACATGCAATCGCTCAAAGGCGATCAAATTCAGAAAAATGGACTCGGTGGCATCGTCTACAACAATCGTCGGAAGCTTAAGAAACCCCCCATGAAATGAGATGTCTCTCAGGCTTCGACTTTTACTTTTCTTGAACCAGATTCCTGCCTCATTCAGTTCTGTTGCAGACCTTATGATATCATCAGAATCACCTTGATAGCGTGCACTGCCTGATGATCTATGGCCACTCTTTTTCTTGCTCAGGTTTTCCTCAAAGAGAAGACTTTTTCTGTATACATCCAATACGTGCAAGCATTTATCTTTGGTCGAGAAATGGGTACTACTGGAAAAACAGAACTTGAGTATCAGCTTGTTCACAAACCCTTCGTCCTGAAGAAGAAGAAGAACCAATTTGGTATTTCAAAAATCAAACAGCAGAGAGAATGTACCTAGGTAGTTGTCAGAATAACGTACCTTTGCCTTGTCACTTTCAACCGCAATTAGCTTGTTAAGTAGCAGTATTGGTAGTTGATTTTCGAGCATCAACATGTCACGCCTGATGTATGGCATGATATAGAGCTTTCCGTGGGTGCTAAAAATCGGATCATTGGTAGCATAATCATCCAAGGTATGGGTTGCAACACGTAAGAGTTCCAGCATGAAACAACCATCAAGAATCATCAGTTGCAGAAATCCATCCGTATCTTCCTGCCATGACACATCAAGTTGATCATAACAATCTTTCAGAACCTGCACGACTTCCTTCAACGACTCAATAAAGGGTTGTAGAGGTTTCCTTGATCGTTTCAGGAAATGAAGGAGTGCTCGGTGCTTATGCTCCTCCATTGGCCTTAGATGATCTTTCCCATGATGGTAAGGACCGAAGGAGACTGCCTGAGGGCTATAGGCTCTCCTGTTCAAGTCCGTGACACATGATGGTATTTTGTAAATTGAACGTTTTCTCCAATGCTCCATCTCTGTTGACGTATCGACCATGCTTTCGAGTTGTTCATTAATTTCAAGCACCCAGTTGCTCGCTGCCATTGCTCTGAATATCTGAAAGATGAGGCTTCAAAAACCGATTAAAAAACCTTTACATGTAACCTTGATTTGGCACTTGACGAAGTAAATTCCACAATCTTTTTATTTCCATCCTCCTAAATGGCACTGAGGTCTTGCTGAAACTGAAACAGTCTGCTGAACATGTAATCCTGCTTAGTTTTCATTGCTTGGGGTTGGATGCAAAGAGAGCTTAGTCCTCGTAACTGTTTTAAACAGTTGCTTCGAATTGTCAAAAGCAAACAAACGACCCAACAACACGAAAAGATAGATGTTGGAAGTGGGAACCGAATATTTAGTGGTGGGATTATGGATGCTGAGATTCTTAAAGCTGCTAAAAACTATGATGGTACTAAGCTAAGTATACAAACGACTGCAAGCAACTTAATGTTCCTGATGGCAATAGTTCCTTTCTTGTGATGGTTGTAGATTAAACTTAAACTGTTAAACGATGCTATTCCTCTTCAGGAAGGAATATCGTATCTTTTGTTGTGTCATCGTGCAATTAAAGAAGACAAAAAGATAAGAACCTAGAAACGGGATGGTATTAGAAATGGGATGGTATTAGATCAATGTGGCAAGAAGGGAGGTGCCATAGATTCTAATCTATTAAATGGAGCACCTATTTTTCTTCTTCTTCAAATCAAATAGACACATCTGAAATAAAAAAACAGGCGAAGTCAACAAGATGCAATCACGAGAATAATACAGACAAACGTCGCATAGATCAACATATGTTGCAATAGTAATATTAAATCCATGCTCACGAAGAAATGGTTTGGTTTTCTTATATTATGATGGGATACATAATACAAAAGCAGTAGACAACATAGATAAATGTCAGTAATGGTGATATGCAGTAATAGTAATACTTAAATCTCTTACATAGAGCCCTGAATAGTGGGCATGCAACCAAGTGTTGAAGAAACTGGACCCGACAGCGACACCTTACAAATCGAAAATTAAGGAATGGGGCTTTCGTTTTCAGTCAAATCGTAACGTGTAAGAATTCCAAGCACCGGGTGGCCTTCCAATAATTGAGTTCCTTCTCATGTTCATATGTCTCTGTCTCTCTTGCATTCAGGAGGAAGTGTAGGATATCTGACCCTATCAGTGCAGTAATTGTAGATGGTGAATTTCCGACGGACCCACATGAGCCTCCTGTACTGGTATCCGTCCAGATCCTGGAACTCTTTCTGATCCCACCATCTCTTGCCCTGAGTGGCACAGAACTTGGCCTCCACAGAAGCCTCACATCCGTCGATGTGGAAGCCCTTGTATGATGCTATAAATGGAGCTTTTGACCAGTCTGTCTTCTCAAGCCCTCCCCTTGTGGCCCAATCATCAGCATTCCACAAACTTGAGTACATCTTCATCGGTTGATTGAATGGAAATTTAACTCCCAAGTCCTTGCAATTCTTGAACACTCTAATTGGAACATCGTCCACGAAGAACCTGAAATTTCCAAGCACACGTCACATCATAAGGAAATAGTTCAAAGTGTAGGCCAGCTCAAAAGTGGTATGAGAAATTTCCGCTCATTATGTCAGAAAGTAACCAACTTTATCGAATTTCAACGCAAAAGTCTCCTGCGAATTTGCTAGAATGACGGATTAAATTGAGTTGAGGAGACTCCTGCACTTACACAACTTGATACAAGTTCCAGAGGATAGAATAGGAGTGATATGTTTTGGTAGGGTCAAACCAGAGGTAAATCCTTTGCTCTCTGTTTCCCGCTCCTCCCGTGAACACATTTGTCTGCAAGATGTAGGGCTGCCCACTCCTGTTCCCCAGGAACTCGAAGTCTATCTCATCGTGTTCCGAGTTTTGAGAAGAAAGCTGTGACACACACATGCATATCATATAACGTTCAAGCTCTTGAAGTAAATGCAACTAAGTAACATCCATCTAACTAAAGGGCAGCAGACAAAACAAAGACAATGGCTGGACCAGCTAAAACCAGTTAAAACAAGTTCCAATCCTGCGGAAAATGTCCGAACTACACGGTCAAAAAATTCCCAAAAGTTCAACAATGTAACAAGTAGAAGTAGCTCACATAAAAAGCAGTGACCGTTCCAGCTGAATCCCCAGGAACCAATTTGATTTGCATACTGAAGTGGCCGAACAAGTACGAGCCCTTTGATTGGAAGCCAGTACCTTTTCAAATGATTCAAAAAAGATTACACTTTGGCATTGGTATAAAATTTCAAATTCTCTGCTTGAACCTTCTATTTTTGTGACATAGAGAATGTATACCAGTGTACTTGTCCAAGTGGAGTTGAATCTCAGAGCCTCCATTGAAGTATTTAATGTGATCAAAAGCCCAAGTTGGCACGTAGTTCCTGCCAAAGGGGACATCGATTGGCTTCCTTGGAGGCGCTCCCATCGTGCCACATGCCATAAACAAAACAGAAAGCAGCAGAATCCACTGACGATGAGAAACCATGTTTCTGCAGATTCCAATGGACATAACATCAGACATTATATCAGATGAGAATCAAGAACAAAGAAGCCATATGGGATTTCCATGCTTTAGAGCATCATTACCTGAAAATGGGGGGATTCAGGGTAGGTAGATAAAGGTGAAAGAAGAGCAAGAGGGATGAGGGAGCGATTAGGAGGAAGAAGGCCCTTATAAAGGGAGAAAATAACTCGGTAGGTCCTGAAATTTGACTTTTTTTTTCCCTTTGGACACACCATCCAAATAATTGAACTTGGTATATTATTAAATTTATACCGAAAAATGAAGATTTTTATATCATTTAAATGTGTATAAATAAGAAAAAAGATCGCGAAAATTTGATATCTTTTTTTAATATTTCGTAAAGTTCGAAATCTTGTGTATTAAATACGTTAATTTAACTTTATTATATATTTTAATTTATAAAATAAAAGACACATAAAATTAACTTTTATTTTCTCATTTATTTTTAAATATATTTTATTAAAGAAATAAATATTATTTTTTGACATGCTTACAAGAATTATGCATAATAATAAAATAATAATAATAATAACAACAATAAAAATATTTAATAAAATTCTCACTAAAATGTAAAATTTGAAAAGATCCAATAACATAAAATCTTATATATAATTAATAGGAAGGTTATTTTTTATTAACTGACATGCAATTCAACACGAAGATAGATACATTGTTACATTTTTCAAATTTTTAACAAAAATATGTGAATCCATCCAAAAATGTAATATAACTTGTAATATTTTTAAAAAATAAATGAATATGTTTATCTTCCAACTCATACTATTTGAAAAGGCAACAAAAAAGGCTATGGGGTAAGGTCCAACTTAGGAGGCCTGTCTCTCAGAGTCTGATGAAAGCAGCGTGTCTGGTATAGACTCCGTATTGGTTAAAACGTGCCTGACCGGGCACAGGTCTTCTTTGCCCTAATTTACTTTTAACCACACGTTTACATAAGGATGGGATTTAATAAAATTAATACAGAGGATCTGTTCTCACCTGAGCATTTGGATTTTGCAGACCTATGACCTGTGCTCCTGTCACTTGCCCGTTTCCGGGTTCTGTTTTTATTATTTTGTTTCAACCCTATCAAACAACGACATCGTATTAAACGGCAGATAGAGTTAAAACAGAGTCATTAGAACAGATCCGCCCGTCCTGTAAAGCTCGTGCTCATAGTCAAGGGCACTGGGCCAGCCAAATTCTTCGTTCTTTTTCTTTTCACTTTTCGAGGACATCATTTTACTTTTTTTGTACATCGACATTTTCAACGTCTTTGTTGGGGTTTCCACTTTCCACCGTCGGACATGAAATCTGTTAGAATCTTAAAGAAAACAACCTACAAAACTGGTCTAACCAAATGTCGGAAACTATACGAAATGATAAGTAATTCGAGACATTCCAAGTGTCTTCAAGTTTTAGGATTCGAATTTTTTATAACTTTTTTTTATTTTTGTATCTCTTTAATTTAGGTAATCAAATAAATATTTGAATCGAGTGCTTAATTAAATTTACGAAATAATTACTTACAATATTTTATTATTAGTCATTAAATGCTCCACAAGAAAAAAGGTGGATGATTTAATATTTAGACCATGTTTGGCAAACAACGAATTGCATTAACTATTATCTGATTATATTAGTTGATTTGACCAGTAGATAATATCAACTGTTTATTAAAGATGTTTGTTAAAATTAGTTGTTTAGTATTAATTTTGATGTGTAAAATGACTTATAAGGGTATGATTTTAAAAAAATTATAAGGCCATAAATATTATATTTCTTAATATTTCTTTGAATATTCTTATAAGAATTTAGATTTTAAATATTTAATTTTAAAAATTAAGTTTATAACTTTAATAATAATAATAATAATAATCCAACGTTAAATTCTCTATTAATATGAATGATACAGCTAGCTACATCATATTTGTACAGAAAATACATATTGAGTTCCAATTGAATTGACCGGTTTAAAATTGGATTTAAGGTTGCTCAAAATACTTGTTATTTTAAATAAAATTTTAAAAATAATATCATTTTTAACAACACTTTTCTTAAATTTAAATTTAAAATAATATGATTTTAGGAATTTTTTTTCAAAATATTATTGTTTGTTGCAAGGGCACCATTATTAAGATCATTAATCTGACCTTCCTAGTCCTAAAACGCACCTCAACTTTTAAATAATTGGACCTCTGCAGATCTTATGTATTAGCAGTATTGGTAATGTTGTACTTAGGTAATACATGGGTACATTTGATTTAACTGATATCCTGTGCATTGGATAGCGGAATTTAAATGGAACAGAGTGACACGACCTTAATGGAACAGGTAACCTGACCTTCTAATCAAACACCCAATACACATTCTATAATCTTTTAAATGTCCCGTAAGCCAACCGATGTTCAGTCGATTAATACGCATTTGGCACGTGAAATTCTCTGTACCATTTAATCTTATATCATTTAATTTTAACCACATATTTATATAAACTTTATATAAATATATAAATAAAAATTAATGAAATAAAATAGGAACTGATTTACGGGACCGATGATCTATTCTCGTCAATTAGTCGAAGCTACATTACTTATTTTGTTTTTTTATTTACTTTTACAAAATGTAATTTTAAAAAACACATAGAAATATTAGTTTCGATATTTTAAATTTAGAAAAATTAAAACACCGTATTTCAATTAAAAAACATGATTTAAAACTATTTCAAAGTTTTCTAAAATTCATTTAAACATCAAAGGTTTTTTTAAAAAATAATAAATATTCTCTTACGTATTATATTATCTTAATTGTAAATAAATATTTAATAATTGAGCTCGTACTTTATTAACATAATACATATGATTTTACTCAAAATATTAAGATACTTATTACATATAGAATATTTTCGTTTTTTATTTTGATCCTTACACCTTAACTTATATCGACGACCTCTTAAACTATATTTAATACTTTACTCATTTTAATTATTTGGTCACTTTACAGTCTTATTGAATCTGATTATAACCTTTTGTTTGAGTTTTTAATAAATTAAGATAAATTGACGTCTAGATCCTGGTGTGTAAAACTGATTTGATGAATCACCAGCAAGGGGAGGCCTGAGTGAGCGCTTGATACTACTGGGTATTTTTGCCCAGAAATGATGGGTTAGGTCCATGGTTTACAAAGGTGAAATAACAACTGGGCGTTGGTGACACCATCATGTGGGATGGTCTCGTATAGTCTAGTCTAGTCTAGTCTCTGATTTTATAATAGTATAATGGTGCCAATCGCGTTCCAGCACAACCACGTGTGAATGTATTAGTAATTAAAGCCTGATTTGATTGGAAGAGGAAAGAGGGGAAGGAAGCCCTGATTGGCCAACCAAAACAAAAAAACTATATAATTACGGTTGATTACAAAATTTTTCAAGCTTTTAAAGATAACATAAACAATGAATTCCTGCCTATTTTTATTATCTTATCTAATCACACAGGTAAAGTTTTTTTTTATAATTATAAAATTACATATTTAAATTACGAAAAGAGTCTTTTTAAAAAATATAAAAAAATTACATATTTTATATTTGACCCGCTCTTAGTGTCTGTTTGGTTGAGCTTTTGGAGGATAAATAAGTACTTTTTTCATCGCAAAAGGTTTTTTTAAGAAAAATAAGTTTAGCTGTAAAATAAAAAGTACTTTTTTAGTAGATATAACTTTTTTGGCAGCTCAAAAACAGCTTTTTAGGAAGCTCCAATTTAAAGCTTCTTTAAAAAGTACTTTTTTAGGTAAAATTTTCAAATCAATTAACGAGCCTATTTTTTTGTCTATTTTACCCTTATGTTTTACACATAATTCCCACAATATTCACAAATACATCTTCACATTTATTTTGAAATTTATATAATATTATTTGACCTTTTTATATGTTTTAATATTTATTTTTATATTAGTTTTACTTATGTTATAATCCATACAAAAGATTTGGTTAGATA
>JAOQMS010000003.1:6084986-6095493 GCA_027563885.1 Erythroxylum longipes | reverse complement strand
TTGGCCTATGGCCCACCCATAGCCCTGCCAACCCTAGCCAAACATGGGCCGGGCTAGGCCGACCCATTATTGCCATCCATAACTATATACAACTTATCATTCATCAAGGTTCTTCTTTTCATGACTTGTTCGGCAAGATATGAAGAAGCATATATCTAATTCGGGGTAAGACACATTTTATACAAACTGTATGACAAGAAAGTTGTACCATTATATTTTGCATTAAACAATAACTTTACAACAAAAGCATTCAATACAAAACATTAACTTTCTTTGTCCAAAATTGATACAAAGATCACATATAAAATGTGTCGTGTAAAAACCAAATTGAACCTTGCAGCAAGGTTCAATATATACATCCCCCATAGATATTACATCCGCTTCTTTATTGCTGTCAACCATTAGATTCTCCTTCCTTTTATTTGGCTCTATCTTGGCTATGACCACTGCATTGTGGAACCACTATGCTTAAATATTCCTCTTTATAGCCACGAAGTACTTATTGTGACTATCGCAAATTAGATTCATTAACTGATAAGACAATGAGTAACCTGATTGTCTCAGTCTTTCCTTCCAGGCCTTATACTGCTGACTTCTTTATGTTTGGAGGACCTTTTCCAGAGCTTGACTGACCATCATCAGCATGTGGAGAAGATTTCGACTTTCTTCCTTTGCCTTTCCTTTAGTTTCTTCGAGGTTGTAGGAGTAGCAAGCTTTAGTTTCTCCTCCTCAGCAACACAATGGGCAATCAAAGCATTGAAGTCTCATTCCTCATCCAATAAGTAATATGTCATCACCAGATTACTAAACTCTGGAGGGAGTGTATTCAGAGTCTGATGAACTATAAAGACATCAGGAAGAGGAATATTAAGTATCTTTAGTCTATTGTGAAGATGGATAATTCTTGATATGTACTCTGTTACTCCCCCTTCTCCCATATACCTTATGAAGAATAATTCTTTCATCAAGGCACTCATTTCAACATTAGGTGAGACTGTGTACCTCTAAGAGATATTACCAAGAAACTCTTTTGCTATGTCTATGTCTAGAAGTCCACTAAGTAGATGGTCATGTATGGATCTCTTAATAGTCATGCAACATAATCTGTTAGACTAATCCTAGGCTGTATAAGCTACTTTATGAGCTCTCGAGCTCATGGATATAGGTGGAGATGACCTATTCGTCTGTATGGCCATATCAATTTCAGTAATCTCCATAGCATTCAATACATCCTCTGTCTACTTTTTCATATTGAAACTAGCTAGGGTTTCAATAGTGACACATTTATTGTTGACCGAAAAGGTGACTGAAAAATGAAAATGTTTAGATCATCACAAATGGAGGACAACAGTGATACTCAAAGCCATTAAATAATATTTGTATCGAGAATCTGATCACACATATTATGAAACACCTAAGGGTTGAATACATAATATATGCATCTAGACCTCCACATAAAAGTGATAAGAGTACAAATCATCAGCTCTTATGACATTACGACTTGTGGGTGAATAGATCATTTAAGCAATGATTTTCCTCCATGTAATGCCTTTATGCACATCTCAAAATCTCATGTGAGGCCAACATCTGTGGCCAGAATAACCAAACATAAGACCAGAGACATCCCCTAACGTACAAGCAGAACAATTCAAATACTGACTTGAAAGGCCATGTGGTGACTACATCCTTATCTGCGCTCAAAAAGTCTACAAACATAAGGGATACATCTTTATGTTATCCTCACATTCTTTACAGGCATATGGTATGTGACAATGTAACATCAATAAATGCAAAAACCCGAATGCACAGTCTTATTGTCACACACTAGTACTGAAGACATTCGCTGAAAACTTAATTTGAGACTTTTGTAGCGAAAAATATCGCATTAGAGCAACTATCGTGTGTCATTGACACTGAACTGACCATCCGAGACACGAAAACCTCATGTATCTCTCTTATGGCAAGTTCATTGCACAAAAATTCACTCAAAAATGGCTTTAGAATATCTTAATTCATTTTTCCAGTGACTATCATGCAATCCCGAACATTGACCATGTGACTCGAGACATGAAAAATTGAAGTATCTCCCTCATATGATGTCCAAAAATGAAAATTCTCTCGAAATTGTTTTCAGAACACCTTAATTCCTTTTCTGGAGTTAAAAATTTATTACTAATGTAATAAATCCAGAATAATGGAAAAACTCACTTTATAAATTTCTCGGACCTGAAAATTAATCCAAAACACCCTGGGACACCCTTATAGGAAATTTGAAATTTTAGGATCTTTTGTCCTATAATGGGCTGACGTCGTTAGCCTCAAGTGGGCGTGGGACGCGTGTGCCACGCACGCACCCACCCACCATAAACTCGCCAAGAGTGAGTTAGGCGTCTATGGTGCACGTGCCCGACGCGCACCCACGTGCCTGCAGCTGAGGTGCACGTGTGGCGTGCACTCAATAGTCTGGCGCGTGTGTTGCAACCGTCAGGCACGTGGCTCAACGTTGTCCACACGCGTGTCACCAACTTGCATATGTCAAGCTAACAGCCCTTTGGGAAGTACTGTACGCCGTCAGGCACGTGTGCGTCCGTTGCCCCCGATCGTCTGGGCGATTTCTGGCGAGTTTCGGGTTCGTTTTCGCTCTCCTAGTTTTCACCCTATTTCTCAAGGTTAAACACTTTTATACCAATTTCATGCAATAATAAGTAAGAAAAAATCGAGAAACAAAACTTTATTCTCCGAGAACCTTATGAAGAAAAACTGAAAAATATTCATTTTTAACCACTCGATCATGTTACTGCTCTGATACCATGTGTAAGACGTAATGAGACCTTAGTTATGTATCCCAAATCGAACGTGAAAGGGCAATAAACAAAAAAATGCAGAAGATACCTGATTTCGGTTCCATAATTTCAAACGAACTTTTCGAAGGCGAAATGAGCGCGAATCCTCACGGGAATTGCTCACGAAGACGTAGTAAGCCTTTCTACTATTTTCTCAAAACGTAAGCTTTTTTAACGAGTCAAATCCTTATGCTTATGAATGACATGAGCAACTGTAGAAGGCCTTAACCTTTATATATAGTATCTATATCGGGCTTCTCCATCATTAACCTGATATAGGTCTGATCTACACTGATCAGATTCTATTTTCCTCCTAAATTTTGACCTATTGACTTAGATCATTTACTGGACCACTTTATTACCTTTATCTAAATTAAATTATTTAGCTTAATCGATAAGTTATTGAAATATCCAAAAATACAATCAAATGTTGTTCAACTTTATGGAAAATTTCAAAATTATCCAACAATAACACTAGAGCATATCTAACTATACTTTGAACAGATATCGCAAAAATCCTAAACTTCTTTTTATTCTTCTTCGTAACATCTTTATGTTTGGATTTTAGTTATTATCTAGTTCTTTTTTAATATATTCTTTAATATAGGTTGCTTCCTCATTCACTCACGGTATTTCCTGAAAATGCTCGACTTTTATGCAATAAAAAAAATATACATACTAATTTTTACTGTGCATATTAAAATTTTGAAATAGATAATGAAAATTTAATTTTTATTTTTAAATAAAACGAAGGGAAACAAAATTATACAGGAAAAAAAACCTAGAAAAATAAATAAACGCTAGCCTTGGGCTCTTGGCAGCTAAACCACAGTGGCTTAATTCGAGTAACTTAATGCTACATAAGAGATAGATGGAAATCATGGTTTGGAGATGCAAGTGCGTTAATCTCTGGGTCTCTTTCTAACTTGAACACGTCTTCCTTCTTCAAGCTAAGGTATACCTGAATACCATCTGCTTCTTTTGCTGGAATTAATAAAACTAAATTGTCATAAGGCCAACGTCCAATGGAAACCGACAGAGGCTTTCCCCATCCAAAGTCAGTTTCATAAACTGGAAACAAGCAACTAGTGATCGTCAATGGAACTTCCTTCTGGCTACCAAGTGCCTCTGCCCTATCTTGCATTATCTTCAGATGCTCTCCGCCATCCTCAAGTCTCTTCACAAATTCTGTGTCCACGCTTCTTACTGTTTCCCTCATTTGGTTTAGGACACGAGTGCCGGAGTATGAATCCATGGCCTTGTTGTCAAGCACTGCAACCACTGGCTCGTATACAAAGTTTCCAATATAATGCCTCGGGAGAGGTGGATCCATTCTTGAACGTAAGTTAATGGGTGTTCTCACAACGTAAACTGTGTCAGGAGCAGGTTTCGTTTGAGTTGCTGCCAGGAATCTCTCCCATATAAAAGTTGTTAACGCCTGAGTTCGTGTCGGTCGTCGATGGTCTCCGGTGCCAGTACTTTTGTCAGTGTATCTATCTTGAAGAACTGCTAAGCTTGTTGCGTTGAACAGATACTTCCGCATGAGAAGGTTATGCTCTCCATGAACAGTCTCAAAGGAAGGGTCAAACCCTGTTACATTAATCGGTGGAAAGTACTTAGCAGTGTCAAAACGAGGCACAGATACATTGCTATCCCCACGAGCAACAGCGGCCCAAGTGTTTAGGAACGTAACTGCTGATGAGGCATCAGCTACCTTGTGGGACAGACCAATCCCGACGACCATACCACCACAGTCCAAGTAAGTGACTTGAGCAAAAGCAATGAGATCAGTGGATTCGTCAACTTCGAGGGGGATCAACTTGTTGAGATGATTGCAATATGGGGTTTGGAGAACTTGGAGCATGGTGCATCTGACCTTAGCTTCCACGAGAGGAACACCCTCGTCGTTGCAGTCTATGTGAGAGTTACCTACGCCGCGCCCTGCAAAAGGGTAAAAAAGGGTTAAGGTCTGAGACAAGGATTTCTTCACCCTTTGGTACCTTTCTGTATTGGTGATGTTGGATTTTCTAGGGTAGAAGAGGAACCACGGTGGGAAAACTCCAACCATGAGTTGATCAAGGGATGAGAATTCGCAATGACGAAGATGGTTAGGGGTTGGACAAGATGGCTTCACCATACTTTCCGAAATCTTTTCCACATGAATCATCATTTTCTCTGACTAAAAGATGATCAACGAGGGCTTAGCTTCTCTCTTAAGAGGTCTTCAATGAGAGAATGCAAAAGAACTATCGAGCATAGGATTTTACCAAAAGAACACTTGAATGAAGTCCAATCGCTACATGATCGTGGTCAAATAAGTCGACGATGTCAGACCTTGGGCACAGATATCCGGGTGACAGATCACATGGACACGGCGAAAAAATAACGCCGTTCTTTTTAAAATATGAGTAACGAATGTGTTTACAGTCAGTGCTCTCTGTTTTGAACCATTACGCAAGCAGCAATACTATACTCCTAGATCTAGAAAATCTACTAGGGAAAAGTGCCTTCTTAGTGGACCGTTTTAACTAAAAGGAAAACTACGAGGCAACGAGTTGGGTATATAAAACTATTTCGAATAAAAATATTGAATAATATGATAGTCACAACTCAAACTTTATTTTAAGGCTTACGACCACCATCAACTTGTTAATAACAGAGAAAATACAAAAAATACCTATTTTATTATTTATTATTTATTATATGATAAATAAGTTGTTGAATTATTTAAACAAATTCTTCAATATTTGAACAAAAATTTTGAACTGTCAATTGAACTTTATGAATGTCTTTCTACATCTTTTGTAATGCGTGACCTTTTTAACGAGCAGGAGAAAGTGGACTTTCTTAAACAATAGGCCACATGTACACAGATATCTATGTCCATAAAAAAGAATGCATTCATTTAAAAATATGAGTAACTAATGTGTTTACAATCTGTCGTTTTTTGTTTTGGGTCGTTACACAAGCACATACTATAGTATTAGATCTAAAAAATCTACCAATACAAAGGGAAAAGTAGTCTCTTATTGGATGGTATTACAAAGGTTTTCCTTCAAGCACGAACTTATCCTATAAGATGTGCTAACCTCTTTGCACGACAATCTTACTTAGTTTAGTTAAAGCAAGATTCAGCCTTATCCCGTGATCTTTGACCAGTCTAATCATTCTCAAACGTCTCACGACCTTTGCAGTGTTTCACTCTCAGACTCTTGTAAGAAAACTACGAAAGAACTAAATATTCATAGCAACAAAAGAACACGAGAAAGAGATACAGCTAAAAAGTCAACTTTTATTACTTCCCTCAAAGTATATAAAGGAATACTCTTTTAATCTCCAACTTTTATTACTTCCCTCAAAATATACAAAGGAATACTCTCTCAATCTCTAAGTATCTCCCACATTCACCTGTTGAAGAACAAGGCTCAAATGAACTATTTATAGGCATCTTTAGATGACTAAGTTAGAATTCTAATAGAACTCTAATAGTTAATATCACTATCTTATCCTTGTCAGATCACGTCACACTAACTAATAGAATGATATCCCCATCCAATTAGTATTTTATCTAATAGGATTAAGCTACATCACAATAATATCTATCTAAGAATTATGTATCGATATCCACGAAGATCTCCTCTATCTTCAGATGATCCTTCCATATGATCTTTATCTCTTAGAGCTAATGTTCATTCACTGTGATCTTATCCGTCACATCATCTAAGATCTCCTTATCTCTATCTGTTGATGATAAGTCATCGAAACCAATAGCTCACTGGTCCGTCCAATGCTTTCCCATACCAACTCCATTAGCCATGGTTCATCTATTTGAGTACACACTAAGTCCTTAGTCTATCAAGAACCCAGCCTTAGCCAAGTCAGATCGTAGAAGGTCCTCAACTATCTCAAAACTCGCACCATGCTTGATTCATTTGCTAAGTCACCTTGGAACTTTTGCATATTCCCGTTATGCGTGTGATCTAGCTAACCTTCCACTAGATGTCCATCTTAAGCCTTCTTTCGGTCTCACATCTCGTCAAAAATTTCTACCAATGTACAGCAATACATGTCAACTCTTAACTTGCCCCTTTTCGTCCTTGCCTCCTCGCAATTCTTTGCCTTATTTCGTTGTTACACGTGTTGAACATTGGTCAAGGCTCGCCAATGCTCACATGATATCACTATTATGAATTAGAGGTCTAACAAACCACCTCCACCAGTAGAACTCCACACCCTTGCCGAACTAATCTGTGGATGCTCCTCTAAATGTGGTTTCCTCAAAGACTCCTTTTCCATTAGCATATCTCCCACATACCATATTCCCTCTCCATCGAGTTTTTCCTTGCTTTTGTTCGAACACTCCTTCATAAGGTCCATTGCGCTCAACATAGCAAAACTACTAAAGTAGACTTCTTCTGTTGAGTCCTCCTCGCCCTCTCCTTAATCCTTTGCCACTATGGAATTTACTTGCTCCTTACCAATCTTCCGTCTTGGGCATTCTCGAGCAAAATGCGGCCCTATACAAATTAAACAAGCAATATCCCATTTTGATTGTTTTTTATCTTAAGAAGATTCACCTACCTTCTCCTTGCCTTTCTCTGAGCCATTTCGTAGCCCATCATTCTTCTTGCCCTCATAGTTAGTTCGAATCGGTGGTGACATTTGGAGATCTACCAAGGCATCTGCAGTCGCTATTGCATTTAGAAGGCCCTTCATGTTATGCCTTCAAAACTTCGTTGGTGCCCAACTTTGCAAGCCACTTATGAAGTTGAACAACTTCTTATCTTCCGACATGTTCTGCACGTCCAACATCAAAGATGTGAATTTCCTCATATACTCCGACACTGAGTTGTCTTGCTTCAATCTCTTCAAAGCTTCCCTCATGAGCCGTGAAGTGTTGTTAGGGAGGAACTAATATGTTAGCTCTTTCTTAATCTTCTCTACTCCGACACTGAGTTGTCTTGCTTCAACCTCTTCAAAGCTTCCCTCATGAGCCGTGAAGTGTTATTGGGGAGGAACTAATATGTTAGCTCTTTCTTAATCTTCTCCTAAGTGTAAATGGGAGGTCTACCCGCACTGATATCGTTGGAGGTTTCTGTTCTCCACCAAAGCTTTGTATCCTCCATTAGGATCATTGTCGTGATCGACACCTTCTCTGAATCAGCCACCTTTTCTGCTCCGAAGCACTACTCCATGTCCCACTTTCGAGCTCTTTGGCACTACGCTTGCCGTTGAAAACTTGTGACTCTTGTACCTTCACTAAAGTGCCTTTTGCTCGTCTAACATCCTGTGTTGCAGGGCACGCCTTAGGATCTCTACCTCAAACCTAGACTCATTTTGTTCCTTCATCAACTCCTCTATTTAATGTTGCAACTATTGGATTTGCGCCTCTAACATCTCGAATTGAGCATTATAAGACGTCACTTCTTCTTTCCCTTGAGGAATTGGCCCAATGAGTGCCTCCACTTGATTGACACGTTCTGTCAAATTGTTGCCTCCCGCTATATCAAAATTTGGCTTTGATACCAATTATTACAAAGGTTTTCCTTCAAGCACGAATTTGTCCCACAAGATCTGCCAACCCTTTTGCACAACAATCTCACTTAGCTTCGTTAAAGCAACTTTCAAACTTGTCCTGTGATCGTCGACCAACCTACTCGTTCTCGAATGCCTCATGACCCTCGTAGTATTTCTTGCAAGAAAACTATGAAAGAACTAAATATTCATTGCAACAAAAGAACATGAGAAAGAGATACAACTAAAAAGACAACCTTTATTACTTCCCTCAAAATATACAAAGGAATACTCTCTCAACCTCTAAGTGTCTCCCATACTCACCTATTGGAGGGCAAGGCTTAAATGAGTTATTTATAGGTACCTTTAGATGACTAAGTTAGAATTCTAATATAACTCTACTAGCTAAGATCACAATACTATCCTTATCAGATTAAATCATACTAACCAACAGAATGACATCCTCATCCAATTAGGACTCTATCTAATAGGATTAAGCTACATCACAATAACAATGTAAAAGATTACATCTATCTAGGAATGATTTATCGATATCTACGAAGATCTCCTCTATCTTTAGATGATCCTTCTATATGATCTTTATCTCTTAGAGCTGATGTTCATCCACAATGATCTTATTGGTCACATCATCTAAGATCTCCTCATCTCTATCTGTTGATGATGAGTCATCTAAGCCAATAGCTCATTGGTCCATCCAATGTTTTCCCATGCCAACTCCATTAGCCATATTCTGTCTATTTGAGCGTAGACTAAGTCTTTAGTCCTTCAAGAACCTAACCCTAGCCAAGTCAGCTCATACAAGATCCGAAAGTCTTCCAAAACTTACACTATGCTTGATCTATCTGCTAAGTCACCTTGGAACTCTCGCATATGTTAGATCGGAAAACAAAAACATGCTTGGTTTGGCTAAGCAGTAGATTTCAAAAACTTTTTCTGAAATTATAACACAGCAGAAGCATAAATACCAAATCAACATACTTTTTAACCCATACATAGTACGATATAAGGAAAATAAATATAATAAGAACAAGATCGGAATATTCTGATCTACCATTTGTTCTCTTTGGACAACTTGGTTATCAAGATCCTTTAGTGGGATAGGAGAAGAAAAATGAATAGTAAACTTTTTGTTATATTCAGCTAGTTGGAAAGAACAAAAAAAGAGACATTCTCATATTGCTATGTTCGGCTAGTTCCAAGAGCAAAAATAGAGAGGGCTTCACTTTTGCAATATGGCTGAATGGTTTTTGGAGAGCTTGGAGAGACGAAATTCACGCACCATTCATTTTGAAAAAACCAAAATTAATTGCCTCCGTTCAATTCTAAAACTTAGACGGTTGTATGGAGAGAGTGGAGAACCTAAAAGCCATGTACGTTCATTTTGCATGGACATATACGTTCATTTTGCATTAAAGCTAAATGAACATATGTCCAACACTTGGACGTTTGGGAGAGAGTGAGTGAGATGGAAAAAACGCACCATCCATTCTTTTTTCAAGAATGCAACTCCCACCTTCATTCATTTGTAATGAAATAAATGAGCTGAATGTTATATACATTAAAACCAAGCCTCAAAACCATTTAATGATTGATGAAGAGTATGACCGAATGGAGCATTAGGAGTGAGTGGAGATTAATGAACAAACCCACATACATTCATTTTGAATGTTAAAAGAGTTGTACGTTGTATGCTCTCATTCATTCATGAATTAAAGGATCTTGTTTTCTTTGCCGAATGGACGTAACTCCACTCCCACCTTCATTCATTACATGAACCAAACCAAACCAAACGAAACATGCCCAAATTCCCGCCTAAGTAGGGTATGGGGAGGGTAAGATGTACGCAGTCATGCCCTGTAAGATCCCATTACCTATGGGAAGGTTAGAATAGTAAATAGGAGTGTTCAGTGAGAGGCAAGAGATGCATTTTTATGGTCATGCATAATATGATATGCTCATACAAGTGAATAGTGAGCTTTTCTGCACATGAATTTAAGTGTACATGCATTCATAAATAATTTCGGGTATAATTGGAGTGAATTGTGAATTTTTGAGAATTTTGAATGTTTCTGCATTGAAAATATTATTGGTTAGTAGAATTATAAGATTTATGAATTTTGGTGAACTTA
>JAOQMS010000003.1:6040488-6053404 GCA_027563885.1 Erythroxylum longipes | reverse complement strand
CAACAGATCGGTCTATCCTCACAATCCCCTCTGACATTCGTGCGTCATCAAAACAGAGAAAATTTCATAAATGTCCTAACCAAAATCCTTCTTTCCGAATGCAAAAACAAGAAGCTTCAAACGTGCAGAGATGAAGGAAACTCAACAACATCATTTGCGCAACCGGAACAACATCATTTCCAGCAAAAAAAAAACTTACTTGACCGTGGAGAGACGAACGTGTTGGGGCAGAAGGGCAGCGTGCGAGAGAGAAGGTAGGAGAGTTGTGGGTCGGCAGAGAGGACCAATTTTGTGAGGGAGACGAGGGCAAAACACAGAGCCGAAGAAGAGAGTTGGACGTGGGAGGGCTCTCGTGTCTTTGTTTTTTGGAGACAGGGACAGGCGTCTCTGTCCTTCGATTTTCGGAGGAACAAAAACGCTTGTCCTTGTCCACCGGGAACGGAGGACAAAATCACGGGGACAGTAACCAAACAAGGCAAGAAGACAGGATTTCTATGTTTTGTCCACTGTCCCCAGTAACAGGGACAGGAACCAAACACAACGTAAGAGTCCCACTACAACCATGCAACCACCACTTCAATTCAAACACGCAACAACCTCATCCATTTAGTTTTATCAATCCACAAAACCGTCCAATTACCAACATGTCCAGCAGTAAAACAATTTCAATATTAACATGATAATAGACTCCAATCTAATATAATATTCTTTTTTAACTAAAAAATTATTCATATAACTTTAGAATTCAAGTTATTATCCAATCAATATCTTATATGTCCAATTAATAAATAATATCAAAACTAATTACTTAGATATATATAAAATATATTCTAATAATCATGAATTATTTGAGTTACTCTTGAAGTGATCGAGTTCCCATCTTCAGATTTTGAAGCTTGTCCTTAAGTTTGAATTCCTTGTGCTTTGTAGCACTCAAGAAATTCTCTTCAAATACCACCCGTATATCCTGAGCAGTTTTACATCCAACTGTTAGGAACATACACTCTTTTTTTAGAGTCCGTGTAATCCAACACTTAAGCATGACGCCGTCGTCGTGCCATTCTTCATATTTGGGATTTGGTGTTTCTTCACCATCTTTGTCAATGGTAATTCTTTCAGGTGGATGATTTTCAATGAGATGGATTATCTTCATTGTGTAAAAAGTAATAGAGCATTTGGTTTTGCCATATGAGGCAGGTATCTGGTTGAAGCTTAACAGAGCACATATTAATCAGATGATGAAGATTTGTTGGTGACATGGTAAGTTTTGAGGATAAGGGATTCATGATGACAGATTTACTAATTGATATCTAGGCTTTTTGGTGGCTCCTATACCATAAAGAAAGATATTGTAAAATATTGTCTTCTTGCCCACCCTGATCAGGTTCTACTGCTGAATTTATAAAGCCAAAGTTTGTTACACAATAGAGTCTGAATTCAACTAAGATTTTACAAGATAAATTATATCTAAAACAAAGATAAGATATCTAAAGCTATCTAAAGCTAGTCATATAGATTATGCTTGCTGTTGAGAAGGATTACGCAGAGAAGATTGCTGTTGGGAAGATTACGCAGAGAAGATTACGGGTGCTGTTGAGTCTCTTTATCAAGCCTAATCTTTTATTTCTTCATCGAAGTAACAAAACTACAGATCATGCAAAACCTTACAAACGTCTGCAGCTAAACCATAATCGCCTAATTCCAGTAAATTAATGCCTACATAAGAGATTGATGGAAATCATGGTGTGGAGATGCAAGCGCGTTAATCTCTGGGTCTCTTTCTAACTTGGATATGTCTTCCTTCTTGAAGTTAAGGTACATCTCAATACCATCTTTTTCTTTTGCTGGAATGAACGAAACTAAATTTTCAATAGGCCAACGTCCAATGGAAACTGACAGTGGCTTTCCCCATCCGAAATCAGTTTTATAAACTGGAAACAAGCAACTTGTGATCGTCAATGGAATTTCCTTCTTGCTACTCAGTGCCTCTGCCCTATCTTGCATTATTTTCAGATACTCTTCGCCATCCTCAAGTCTCTTCACAAATTCTGCGTCCACGCTTCTTGTTGTTTCCCTCATTTGGTTGATGACACTAGCTCCCGAGAACGAATCTATGGCCTTGTTGTCAAGCACTGCAACCACTGGCTCGTATACGAAGTTTCCAATATAATGGCTCGGGAGAGGTGGCTCCATTCTTGAACGCAAGTTAATGGGTGTTCTCACAACGTAAACTGTGTCAGGAGCAGGTTTCGTTTGAGTTGCTGCCAGGAATCTCTCCCATATAAAAGTTGTTAACGCCTGAGTTCGTGTCGGTCGTCGATGGTCTCCGGTGCCAGTACTTTTGTCAGTGTATCTATCTTGAAGAACTGCTAAGCTTGTTGCGTTGAACAGATACTTACGCATGAGAAGGTTATGCTCTCCATGAACAGTCTCAAAGGAAGGGTCAAACCCTGATACATTAATCGGTGGAAAGTACTTAGCAGTGTCGAAACGAGGCACATATACACTGCTATCCCCGCGAGCAACGGCGGCCCAAGTGTTTAGGAACGTAACTAGTGATGAGGCATCAGCTACCTTGTGGGACAGACCAATCCCGACGACCATACCACCACAGTCCAAGTAAGTGACTTGAACAAAAACAATCAGATCATTGGATTTCTCAACTTCGAGGGGGATCAACTTGTTGAGATGGTTGCAATATGGGGTTTGGAGAACTTGGAGCATGGTGCATCTGACCTTAGCTTCGACGAGAGGAACTCCCTCGTCGTTGCAGTCTATGTGAGAGTTACCTACGACACGCCCCGCAAAAGGGTAAAAAAGGGTCAAGGTCTGAGACAAGGATTTCTTCACCCTTTGGTACCTTTCTGTATTGGTGATATCGGATTTTCTAGGATAGAAGAAGAACCAGGGTGTGAAAACTCCAGTCATGACTTGATCAAGAGATGATAATTGGCAACGACGAAGATGGTTAGGGGTTGGAGAAGATGGTTTCACCATACTTTGCGAAATCTTCTCCACATGAATCATCATCTTCTCCGACTAAAAGATGATCAACAACGGCTTAGCTTCTCTCTTAAGACGTCTCCAGTGGGAGATCAGATCTTGATCATCTTCGAATAAGTCGACGATATCAGATCTTGAAGCATGCGCAAAGATGAGATATGAAAAAACAATGCTATTCAATTGAAAAAATGAGGTATTCAATTAAAAAAATATTATAGATCACATCGACACAGATATCCTTGTCTGTAAAAAGATTGCTTTATTCATTTGAAATTAAAGATATCAGATCTCGTGATTCGATTAAAGTGTTTTTATTCCATTAAATCTCTTATTTATATTTACGTAAATATAGCATAAAATAGCTTAAACTTAAACAATGTAGGAATAAAATACTTAAATTTTTAAATCTTTTTTAATTTTAGCCTATCGTTAATATTTTCGTTAAGTTTACTTACGTGGCTTATCACGTATTTTAGAAATATTAATTATTAATATACGTAAGTTAAAATTAACACAATAAATGAAGATTAATGAAACGATGTATTATATTTCACATGCATAATCACACAATGAAAGTAACGAAAGTAAAGAAAGAATGACATAAAGATTAAACAAAGTTCAGCTAATTAAGCCTACATCATCGGGCAAGAGTAGAGAGAGTATTTTCACTATGAAGAAAATTGATAAAAGTTGATCTCTTTTATAACCAGGTCTTTATTTCCCTTACAGAAAACAAGTTGATCCCTTTACTTTCAACACAGATTTCCTTTTTTATCCAATTCAGGTCGCATCGCGAGCTTATCGGATCAGGTCGTCATTCGAATCCACCGTAATTTCAAGACAAAATAATAATACGATATCGTTTAATCACTTAATTAAAACGACATCGTTGTTTAAAAATGACCTAAATCATATTACGCAGCCTCAACAACCTTACCTATGATTTTAGTTTTTCCCTTCGTTTTTAGTTTGTTCTCTCGATGCTCTCACACTTCAATTTTTAGATTACGCAGCCCCAATGCCCTCACATTAAGAGCATTAAGAAAATAGATTAAAAACGAAGAACTTACTGATGCAGTACATTATAATGTGAGAATAGTTTATGACGTCAGAAGAACAAACAGAAAATAAAAGGTTGAAGACTGAGGGTTAAGGTAGAACAACAGATAACATCGCGTTAGAATTGAACAAAATTGAAAGTTTAAACATTTTATTGTTACTTTTTAAAGTTTGAGCTATAATTAAAAAAATTTGAAATTTTAAGCATTTTATTATTAGTTTTTAAAACTTAGACTATAGTTAAAAAAATTGTGGAAAGTTTAGGTTATTTAGGTAATTAACCTCGTAACATAATTATACGTTATAACACACGACATCGTGCTTTATGCAAGTCGTTATTCAATTTGGATCGACGTCTCGTGAAGAATCCCATTTAATTAAAATTTGACTCATTCGATCCTTTGGTTCGACTGGAGGCCACTCTAAATTTGGTTCGACAGGAGAGTGCAGACATCCCTTCATTGGAGACGTATGGTAATCTAATCACATCCAAGCTTAGAGTTTTTGGTTCGTTAGGGTTTTTTTTAAAGAGTTTTGTTTATGGGTTTTGCTAATCATATGTGTTAAGAGGTATTCCCTTTTTGTTTATATTTGATTGTCGAATTTTCTTGTATATATCCTTGCTTTGCTGTTTATATCTTCTGATTTTAATTATGCAGCTTTAGATTTTGTTTAATTTCAGTTTTAAATCAACATATATCATGTTGTTTCTGTTATTGTTTTTGGTAATTTCTTTGATTTAAACTCAAAACATTTATTATATTATGATAACATTTGTTACATTGCAATATTACTAAACAAAATCAGTACTCTGAAACCACTCATGAAAAAGGACAACAAATGGAGGTTCATGAGTGGAATGCTTCTAATGCTGCTGGTTCTACGAGGGATTGCATTTTGCTCGCAGTTTGTGAAGCACATGAGACCCTTCCTTATAGTGCTAACTTCCTGTCTGCTGCTGAGTGAGTTTAGATTAACAAGGTTGCAGAGAGCTTTGTTATGAATTTCGTTTGGTTTAAATTCATCTTTTGAGACAGCTGCTGTCAGTTGTCAAAGGTCAAGTTTGGCCAGCGCTGGACCTTGATTCTCTTGCACTAGTAAGTCATTGATTACGTACTGATCTCTTGCTAGTTTCCGGAAGAAATTAAATAACAACAGAGAGATTATTTTTTTGTAGAATAATCAAACGGCAATCCATCATGTTTTGACTAATTTTCACCAACATATGATGGCTTAATCTGTATTAAGGAGAAAAGGAGAGATTACCTTCCATAGCAGATTCTTATTGCTGGTCTGCCTAACTTTGCAGTACTTGGAGTTAGTAGAAATAGGTACGCTTTGCCGCCTGAAAGTAATTTATATATAAGACTGCCCCATGTTAGCTTGATTTGACATTTATTTTTTCTCGAATATACAAAGCCGAAAGAAGATTAGCTAGCCGATTGTTACTTCTCAGCATCCACAATCATCCATTGTTAAAGTTGAAGACAGCCTGCTTCATGTTTTAAATATCTTATGATGATAGGAACGTGCATAAACTTTGCGTTGAAGACTTATAATGGAACAAATAGTAAGTCATTTGTGTTGAAGCAGGTATAGTTCACGTGTCCTTCGATGTTCAGTACCGAATGATGCTCAAACTGAAACCCAATTTTTGCAATGGCTTCGCCTTACTACTAATGCTAAAAGTTGCCTATTATTAAATCTTTCTAGTCTTCTCATATAAGTGGAATTTTTACCATATTGTTATTATTGTTGTTATAGGTTGTCAATATTTGGTTTTTTATTTGTGAAATTATATTTTGATATTAAATGTTCCTTGGTGAAACGAGATTTCAATTTCAAGGCGCATATACTACGTTAATCCCTTCTGTAACTTCCAGATGACGTAATTGATATTAGCTTTTAAGATGATATTAGCTTTTAAGATTCCATTGTTTTTCAAATAGATTTATTTTAATTAGGATAACATAAAATTAAGATAGTTCCACTTTGTTCACATTTTTTAGCTTGTTAAAGTATTATCATTGCAAGAAAAATGTCGTTTAGCGACAGAAATTACCGACGGAAAACATAAACATTCCGTCTGTAAGTCAGGTTAGTGACGAACTTTGTCGACAAATAAAGACTTCATAGAAACGGCCGTAAGTAATAATTTCTGACGAACAACAAAATGTCTGTCAATAAATTTACCGACTGACAATTAATGTTAGTATCGTTGGTAAATATACCGACATTTTTTTTGTTCAGTTGACCATCAGTAAATTGTCAACGGATAATATCATTTCATCGGCAAATTTACCGATGGTGTGTTCTTTTCCGTCGATAAGTTTGTTAAAACATTAATGACGGTTACGCTTTTTCTGTTGGTGAGTGTACTGACGGTTATTTTGCAACAAATCCTGTCGGTACATTTGGAGACGGAATTGGTTATTCTGTCTGTGATTACCGACGGTTAGTTGTCTTCTGTCGGTAAATATAATTGATTTTACCGTCGGAACCACAAATGTTCGTCAGTAAATCAACCAGAAAATTTTAAAAAAATATACCGTCAATAAATTTTATTTGACGATGTTATAGTTGATGCATAATTTAAACAGTTATGAATTTAATAGTATACATTTAATTTATTTAAACAAAAAGTTGATTGATAATATAAAGTTAAAAATATCTTAATTGATAATAAAAACATTAAATTGTACATAATAAATATTTGTAATTCAAATGAAATGGCTACAAGTATACTATTGATTTGGTGACGGCGGATGCTCTAATAGGTCCGATGAGGTGCTACCCCTACCCTTCAACTCATCAACCTCATTACAGAGCTGAGCTGTGTACTCTATCAATATCTGCACTGTGCTCCGAAGCTCTTGGACTTCATTGGTTATAGAGCGCCTACTAGATGCTGCTGTACTGGACGTGAAGAATTGCGAATAACATGTATTCGCAAATGAATCTAAACCAAATATCCTTCCACGACGGTCCCTACCACCCACTGCATGAAGATAGGTTTGAGTCTCATCAACATCTTCAGACTGCTGAGACTGTCATTGAATACATTCTTGTATTTGGTCCTTTCATAACGCAATGTTTATATTAGTAAGTGATAATTATTAAGTATTAATATTAAACCATAAATTTCACATACATTTTGTTCTCTACATTCGGTGTTGACGAATATCACACCGTCACCCTTCTTAGTGTGAGTGTGCAAAAAAAGTTGATGGGGTGTAGACCTCATGTCTATAGATATTTCCTGCATAAGAATAAAATGTTATAAGTGAACTATAATTTATAAAAATTTCGGCAGAGTTTCCTATATTTTTATGATATTTACCCTCTATTGAACAAATAAAACAAGTCAACAACACAGCCATATATGGCACTAGACATTTATAACATTATTATTCTCCATAATATACATATTTTCATTCCAAAATTCACACATCACATTCAATTGAAATACAACAAAGTAAAGAAATCATAATATAAATGTAAAGTATAGATATTTACAAGTCGCTCTGCATGCTCATGGTGGGTAATAGATCCTCTCGTATGTACAGGAAGACTCTCTCCCCCCAGTCCTCCACGTATGTTGATAGAATTATGCTCTGAAATGGACATTGCTCAGGTTAGTATCTTTCATGTTTCCCAAAGTTTATAGAACATCTAAACTTTACTCAACATCCCCTAAGTATTAACCGATTGAATTAATGACCTACAATTGATTTCAAAACTATGGTATATGGCATTGTTTACACTTGTGAATCAAGAAAACAAGTCCTCGCTGTGACTCCTAGGCTTGTGGAATTTTTCACCTATAAGCCTCACAGGAGCTGCATCATGGGTTTTCAGCCTATATACCGTCTTAGGGGTTTATTATGTAAAGAATTTGTCTAAAACGTATTAATTCCTTGTGTTAATACTAAGTTTGCATTAATCACATCAAAGTTGAAGTATTAATCGATCGAATTAATGACCCACAATTGATTACAAAATTATGGTACGTGGCATTGTTTACAGTTATGAATTAAGAAAACAAGTTCTCGCTGTGACTCCTAGGCTCGTGGAATTTTTCACCGATAAGCCTCAAGGGAGCTACATCACGGGTTTCCAACCTATATACCATCCTAGGGGTTTATTATACCTCAAATCATCCATAACATCTCAAACTCATTAATTCCCATACAATAAATGCTTATGTAATCATACATCTACTCATCAATGATTCAAACATAACCCAAATATAAACAGTTAGACTATTAAAGAAGAACATAAAAACCTATCAATGACTATGCCATTGGACCTAGCACACATATATCCCAAGACATATTAGATGAAACTAATACAAAATTGATAAAATAATACCAAGCAATTTCCTTGGTTTTTTTAATAGAACAAGCTTTGCTCCAATTGCCAATGCGATGGGAGGCCCAAATATACGGCATGCAATGCAAAAGGCTAAAACACAATCAATTGGTGATAAAGGGGAAATATGGGAACAAGACAATATATAATTAAATTGTACTTATTACTAAACCATATATGATTGCCAAAGATGGCTACAAACACAACCCATGTTTTCAGGCATATACATGATAATATAGGTTTGTGCATTATCATAATTATGTCAAACTCATGATCTATTTTACGTAACAATATAAAAGGAAATGTTTGTTTTAAGAGACATTTCATCAAACGACTCATAGCCAACCTGAATTATCTCTAACTAATAACAAAACAACTACATTTTTTCATTATTTACTAATAACAATACATTTAAACAACAAATAAACCAACAATTATAACAAAAACCCACCCACCCATTGGCAGTATACATATATAAGCATATAAGACCTTCGTTTTTGGAGACAAAATAAACTCAATAGAGACGTTACCTAAAAATGATGTATGATGGCCCAAAAATGAAGCAAAAACTTGAGGGAGGAACCACAAAAATAAGAGAACAGACGACATAAGGTAGGAAGAGAGAAAAATAGCAAAGGGGAGGGAGAAGGGGGTCTTTGAGTTTGTTAACGCTGATGATAAAACGACGTCGTTTGGATTAAAGTTAAACATTTTATGAACAATTTGATAGTTACCGATGGAAATGTGGTCCCGTCGGTATTCAAGATGCTTATTTTCCCCGTCAGTTGTTGCCATCTAATTTTATGATGGACTTTTGTGTTCCGTCACTATAGTACGTCGGAAAACCTGCAGGGATATTTTTCCTCCACGTTTACTGACGAATGTTTTGGCCGTCGGTAAATCCGTCAACTTTACCGATGGAAAGTCAATGTCCATCGCTAATTTACAACAAAATTTGTTCTACCGCTAATTTTTCGTCAATAATTTGTTATTTTCTTGTAGTGTATTGCACAACTACAATTAGGCATCTATATTGTCCTACTGGACATAATACCTTGTCATGAAAATATTCATCACCTTGATATTTCTTAGTTCTTTATGGTTTAGAAGTATACTACTTGTATGGTTCTGATAAGAGGCTAGCAGTTGGTCTATAATTTCCATAGGAATTTATTCTTTGGACATAATGAAACTAATTAGGGATAAAGTAATATTTGGAGAAGAATAGAAAATAGTTGGAGATGCTAGCCAGATGTAGGAGAGAGTAGCAACTCTTTTAAAGATTATAGCTAAAGAGATCTTGGGAGTTTTTAAAGGACCTAGGGGTAGTAAGATGGAATCTTGGTAGTAGAATAAAGATGTACAAGAAAAGGTTAAGATCAAGAAGGGTACATATAAAGCACTATTGGATAGCACTATAGAGGTCGAGAGAATAGCCAATAGAGTAATGTACAAACTGGCTAAGAAAGAGGCAAAGAAGGCAATCTCAATAGTTAAAAGTAGAGCGTATGAGAAATTGTACCAAAGATTGGATACTAAAGATGGAGAAAATGACATTTTTAAGTTGGTGAAAGCTAAGAGAAGGAAAATAAGATACTTAGATTAAATTCATTGCATAAGAGATGAAGTGGAACGGGTACTCGTGGCTAAAAATTACATCAAGAAAAGATGGCAGAGGTAGTTCTATAGTTTTTCTTATGAAGGCATAAAGGACAACATATATTTAGGTAATCTTAGCATGTCTGAGAGGTTTTATAACTTGACTTGTAGACAGATTTCAAGGAAAAAAATTAAAATAGCTTTAAGGGAGATAAAGAGCATAAAGGCAATAGGGCCTGATGATATACCTATTAAGGTGTGAAAGAGCATAGGCGAAGAAGGTTTTATTTAGATAGCCAAGCTCTTTAATGTGATCCTATGATCACCAAAATGTCAGACAAGTGGAGGTTGAGTACGTTAATTCCTTTGTACAAGAAAAAAGTTGATATTCAAAATTATAATAACTATAGAGGCATTAAATTACTTAGTCATACCATGAAGTTATGGGAGAAGGTAATTAAGAAGACAGTAAGAAAAGAGGCTCCTATCGCGGAGAACCAGTTTGGCTTCATACCAGGAAGGCCTGCGATAGGAGCATTACATCTCTTAAGACGATTAGTAGAATATTCCAGGGAAAGACAGAGTAATCTATACTTGGTTTTATTGATTTAGATAAGGCTTATGACAATGTACTTAGGAAAATCTTGTGAAGGTGTTTAGAGGCTGACGGAGTTCCTTTGTCTTATATATGGGTTATTAGGGATATGTATAAAGGGGTATAGACTAAAGCAAAGATGATAGAAGGAGATATGGAAAATTTTTCTATTGATGTTAGGCTACACCAAGGTTCCTTATTGAGTCCTTTTCTGTTTGTAGTAGTGGTGGATGAGCTCACCAAGAATATTCAAAGAGATGTGCCTTGGTGTATGTTATTTGCTGATAATATTATCTTAGTGGATGCGACAAAAGACGGTGTCAATATTAAACTAAAATGTTGAACGGATATGTCAGAGTCGAGGGGTTTTAAATTGAACAGAACTAAGACTGAGTACTTAGAGTGTATCTTTTCGGGCCATAGAGTTCATTTCGATATGGAGGGAAAGACTGGTTCGGAAGTTATACCTCAGAAAGAGTGTTTTAAGTACCTAAGGTATATCAGTCAAAGCAATGGAGAGATCGCATCTTATCAGGATGGCTTAAATGGAAACGTGTATCAGGAGTTTTGTGTGACAAGAAGATATCACTCAGGCTCAAAGGTAAATTGTATCATTTAGTGATTAGGTTGACTATGCTATATGGGATAGAGTGTTGGCCCATCAAACAAGTGTATAGTCGTAAGCTACTGGTGGCGGAGATGAGGATGCTCTGTTAGATGTGTAACCTTACTAGAAGAGATAAGGTTAAAAATGTATTAGTAAGAGACAAATTAAGGTGGCCAGTGTTAATGATAAATTAAGAGAGACGAGAGGGTTCGAATATGTTAAAAGGAGATACCTTAAAGCTCCAGTGAGAAGATGCTAGAAAATAGTACCTAAAGGCTGTAAGAAGGAAAAAAAAAAGGCCTAAGAAGAACTGAGGTAAAGTAATCGAGAATAATATGACTTTGCTGGAACTTACCAAGGACATGGCCCGCAATAGAAAGCTTTAACATATTAGGATACGGATAAAATATCTCATGTAGACAAGTATTTATCGTTCTCTTAAGTCCTATAAACTGTTTTCCTTTGACTCATTCATTTTATAGATAGCCTTAATATTTTAATTAAGTAGTACTTCTCCCATAGTTATTTAACCTATACAATTGCTTACTTAGTCTATTTACTTTATTATAATGGTTGGTGTGATTTATTCTTGTACTTGTCTCTTTTTGTCCTAGTTTTTGTATTTATTTACATATTTTATCTTGTATTGTTAATCTTTACCATGTTCTATAGGTATTGTATTACATATTTCTATATGTTTAGTTATACGTATTTATTGATATTTTGTATTATTATTAATTTGCATTGTGTATGGGTTTATCGAAAACAGTTTCTCTAATATTTAGGAGTAAGCATAAGTACTATTGGACTTCTCCAGACCCTACATTTCAGTGGCATTCTCGTTGAGTGTTGTTGTTGTTGTTTGTATCTATGTTCAACCTTTTAGCATATAATATTGTTGCCTATGGAGTTCCCATCATCATCAGATGTGTTGTTGATGAATTGGTTAATCTATGAATTTTTTATATCAAAATTTTAGATGTTTGTCATCTTATTATTGTTTTCATGATTTAATTTTTGATCCCATATAAAGATCTCTATTGATCATATTGGTAGATGTGCTATTCACTACCTCTTCTAAGTAATCTTTGCAATGAACATAATTTGTTTAAGTACTGAATTGCACCTAAGAGGGTTGAATTAGGTGTTAATAAATTTAAGAAAACATTTTATAACATAACAAAGATACTTAATTAATTTCAAATTGAATGAAAAAATGCAATAAAATTTAAATTAAACTCAATCAATCATTCTAAAATAAAGTAAAGACCGTAGGAAAGAGATGTTGTGAGTTGATTTTTGTGATTCGACAAATCTATTTTAGGATTCCACTAATCTCTTTTTTAAACTAGGAGAAGATGTACCTTCTTACAATAATTTTTGCTTGACAAAGAGGAACCTTGCTTACTCACTTTGAGCTCAAGGACTCTCAAATCACTTCTTAAATGCTTGTGAATGCTCAAACCCTTGTAAATGTGTTATTGTAATGTCAGACCCCGTTTCCGGAGTCTGACTCTTGCTTGCTCTGATACCATACCTGTCAGACTCCGATATCGGAGTCCGACTCTTGCTCTTCATGCATGCTCTGATACCATGAATTGTCACACCCCGCTTCCGGAGTCTAACGCTTTCATGCATACTTGCTCTGATACTATCATGCATGCAGACTATCGTAATACGTA
>JAOQMS010000003.1:6021798-6033524 GCA_027563885.1 Erythroxylum longipes | reverse complement strand
GTAATAGCAGGCGTCCACCAAATTGACTTCAGCACTAAAAGGATTATTGTCTGCCTTAACCATTTCCACGTTGTCGCTATGCCAGAACAATAAGAACTGGTGAAGAGAGGACGGCACACACATATTTGCGTGAATCCAGTCCCTGCCCAGAAGCAACTTGTAACTCGCGTTAGTGTTGATTACGAAGAAAGCAGACACACACGTCTTACTCCCCGCTGTTATTTGTAGTGGAACTACTCCCAAAGTCCTTGCTACATCCCCGGCCACTGTAGTCACCACTAGGTCTGTAGCAATGATGTCCTCTTCTCTATTCCCAAGTCCTAATAGCACTTTCAAGGGAATCAAGTTTACAGCTGCTCCATTGTCCACCAAAACTCTGTTCAGTGGCTTTCTATTGATGCAAGCACGTATGTACAGTGGTTTAGTGTGATTCACTATCAACGGCTTGTCGAACGTCAGAGCTTTGCTCTCTTCAGTGTCCTTCATTTTTTCTGAGAATTTCTCCACTGGACTTTGTTCTTCTTTTACAGCCGCAACTTTTCCTTCATCTCTCGACCTGTCTTTTTCTTTGTCATTAGGATCGACACGGCGAAAAATAGCTGGTAACAACACTGAAGCGGCTCCCAGGTAATAAACAGGGACATCACCGACGTTGAAATAACTTTCTTCTTAGTCCTCGATACCACCATCCTCTGTGGCTTTTCTTCTAAATTTATTCTTTCGAATTCCTCCTTCACAGTGCTCTACCATCTGCTTAGTCATGTTGACTAACTTCTTCCCTTTATCAAGCATCTGTTGTTTTTCCACCAAATGAGCCATGGTCTGAACTTGAAGTTTCGTTTCCAGTTCTTCTTTTTCCCAGAATAGTCTCTCGGCCAACTTCTTGCGCTGCAACCTTCTTTTCTTTATTTTAGCGTTTTTCTGAGCAGCAGTAAGTATTTCCTTTTTATCCTTCCTCTTGCTTTCCACCCGAATCCACTCTCTAGCTTTCTTGGGCATTAGTGGCTTAACAAATTTCGAGTGACCGCCAGTGTCGATGGCTACCTGGTCACCGACTTTCCTGTTATTTCTGGTGACCCAGATACCGATCCTTTCCAGCGCATTGATTCTCCCTTGCCTTTCAGAAGCAATAGTGAGGTCGTTAATCCTTTTCCATACGTTCCACCTTTTCAACCGCCACACTTAATTCGTATGCTCCTGCCTCCTCTTTTGGTTGAGCCAATCCCTCATGTCAACACTTACTACATTCACTGACCCCACCGGAAATGGATTTTTGCCAATGAGCATTTTCTCTTCTGGGAACTTTCCACCTCCTGCAAATGCTAATATTGTGGCTATAAATAAGTCTTTCGTACCAAACATAATCTCGATGGGTCTATTGAGCAACATAAGGCTCGCCTTATTGTCAAAGGATATCACCAAACTCCAGAACTTGATTATACTAACACTTTTTGTCTAGTTATCATACCCTCTACGGTTCGTATTATTCTCACTGGATGTTAATAATTCTTTTCTTCGTGGCCATCTCCTCGAACCAATCTATATGTCTCAACCTCTTGAGTTTACAGATCCACACCATCTCCATTATTTATCAACTTCACAAAGTCCTATATGGTCTTAAATAAGCTTCTAGATCTTAGTTTCATCTAGTAAGTCATAATCTCCTTGATATTAAGTTCATTGCCTCTTAAATATGACACCTCTCTTTTTATTCATATTATCTCGTCCCACACAACCTTTCTTTTGGTCTGTACAGATAATATCTTGGTCAATGATTCCTCACCCCCTTTCATTACATCCCTTATTAATGATCTCAACTTTACTTTCTCCATCAAAGACTTAGGGGATATTCATCATTTCCTTGGCCTAGAAGGCGAACCTACTCCATATATGGTCTTCTTCTCACCCAAATTCAATACACCAAAGCTCTTCTTTTTTGGAACAAAACTTGATTAATCTAATATTTCCTAAGCACTCGTCACTCTCACTCTCCCACTCACCAAAAATCATGTCATTCCACTTTCAAACCCCACTGAGCTGGTGCTCTCTAATATTTATGTCTTACCCGTCCTTACATTTAATTCCTTGTTAATAAAGTATCTCAATTTTTGCAGTGTCCCACTGATATTCACTGGACTGCGGTGAAACAATTTTTATATTACCTTCGCCCCACAACCTCGTGTGGTATTCATGTTTGTCATTTATCTTACAGATCTATATATTAAGAACTGTGTACATCATAATTAATTAATAAATTCAAGCCTCACATTATATTATTCACAAACCATCACTTTGATTTCACCAGTGATGAACTGGTAAATAAGAAGATTGGGACGCTAAGGAGAAGAAGGGTCGTATGATTAGGAGAGGAGGACTCGTGTAATAGTCGGGTGATTTCCAAGAGATCGGGATGAGGAGAACGATAAAGAGGGTTAATCAACTGGGGCAAAATTTAAAGTTATGTAATTTGGAAATTTGAGTATATTAGAGTTTATTATATTAAGGTTTAATCAGATCAGGATTAATTAAATTAAGTTAGCCTAATTATAAGTTGCATTTTTATGACCGTATTGTCCATTTTTAATTTTTGGATCAAACATCATGTAATAGTCACTTTCACTCAACTTAAAGCTGCAACAACGAAATTATACACCGACCAATTACTGCATCAACATGCATACAAAAAGATAACTGCAATGCTCTAACTTCTCTACAGGCACCTTAAAAATTGTTCCAAGCATTCAACTTTAACAAAAGAATTGAGAGTTCACAAAAATCCAGAAAGTAACAGGACAAGCAGACCACTAATTGTCTTTTTAAGTTCTCAAAATTGCAATAATCAGTTTTGACACGATGAAATAGAGATGCCCAAATTCTAGTAACCTCAGTCCCATGGTCACTCAGCGTTCACGAGACCTAGATGAAGACCAAGTGGACCTTGAGCCACCACTGAAATCTCCAGAGGCTTGTCTGGGCCCAGCACGGCTCCAAGAATCTGAAGACTGCCTGGGGCCACTGCGGCTCCAAGAATCTGTAGCAGGAGGGCCGCCCTGCCTGCTCCCTCCGCCCCAACGATCAGAATCTGCAGGGGCCTGCCCTGAGCTTTCTGCTCTTCGAAATTTTGGCGGCACATATCTTCCTGGTGTAGGTGCCGCAGTTGCAGCAGCAGCCACAGGTTCTGGCCGGGATCCAGCTGGAAGCTCAGAAGGCCTGGAAAGTCCATCAGTTGATCTACCCAAGAGAGCTTCTCTCCTCAGCCTTTCTTTTTCCTCGAGTTCCCGCTCTCTTTGTCTCTGCTTCTCGGCAATCTCATCCAATTTTGCCTGGTGATCAGCCTCCTCTCTCCTTCGCCGATCAGCCTCTGCATGTTTCCAAATATAAATGTGATAAAAGCATAGGTAGATAGAATTCACAAGAGAATTTCATAGCACTACAAAAGATAGAGTGACTGCTTGGCATCTTATATATATGAATGCATAAAATTAGAGAGATTATACAGTTTTTAAGGCAATAATAAAATTGGCAGCATAACATCCTGATAAAGAATTAACTGGAGGTGAACAGATTAGGCAAGTTGTATACAGCAACACAAATCAAATGGTTGAAGACCTAAGAAAATAGGTTGCAAATTGTAATCACCTTCTCGCTTCCTAGCTTCTTCCTCTTCACGAAGCTTCTCAAGTCTTTCTTCCTCATGCATAACATAGAATATCTTCTTTCTCTGAGCCTCTCGTTCTCGCTTCCTAGCCCGAATCTTTTGGTTGATTCTCTGCTCCCTCTCCTCTCTTCGCCGGGCAGACTCAGCTTCGCGACTTTTAGTCATTTTATCCTGGAATTCTTCCTGTAAAACAAAAGAAAATTCAAATCCATTTTAACCGTCAACGAATAACCAACAAAATGAGAGATATAAGGTAGCCCTCACAGATGTATTTAACCTTCAGCTGTGTACATATTGAGTACTGAACAAATATACACATTGAAATAATTTTGGAAGTGAAAGATCCAGTTGAACGCTACCTTGTTTTTCAACATCCGAGACAATCTTCCTTTCTCCATGAGATCACCTTCATGTCGTTGTCTGCTCTGTTCCACATCTTGCTGCATTTTGGACAGAAGTAAGTTAAAGAGCAAAACATCTAAAAAGAGCGTCAAGGCAACCCTAAAAAAACATATTCATATGGTAACTAATATTCACACGTATATTGCTAAATGCAAAACACATATGATAACTTGAAAAGATACCTGTTGCTCACGTTCGTGAAGCAGTTTCTCTTCCACCAACCTTCGTTGATAAGCAGCTTCAATTAACGGAGCTTCCTCTTCTCTTTTTGCCCTTTCTAGATAATCCATTGTTTTTGCCAATTTTTGCAATTTTTTCTCCATTTCCTGTCTCTCCCTGAGCTGCTCACTCAAAGCCCTTTCCATTAATGTTTGCTTTGTTACTTTCTCCTGTAAATGCATGGAAAAACCGGAGTGAGGGCAATTGTATGCTTGAGTAAAAAAATGAACTAACCCTGGCTTTAACTCACTCCTAAGATCGGCTTCTTTCCCTTCCTTTTACTATGTTTCTCAGCTTCCTCAAGTAAAGCCCGAGCTTCTTCAAGCTCCCTCTCCTCTATCTCCCGCAAAATCCTTTGATTCTTTCGTTGCTCATATTCAGCAGCAAGCCTCTTCTGCTCTGCCTCTTCTGTTATCTTTTGCAGTTTCAGCCTTTTTGACTCTTCCTCTCGTTCCTTAGAAAACCCAAAATTCCAATTAAGCAGATCAAATACAGACTCATAAAAATGGGAATATTGAAATGTTTATATTGGCATACTAGCAGTATACCTTTTCCAAAAGTTGGCGTTCTTGTTCTTCTTTTCTCTTTTCAATGATGGACTTTCGAGCTAGCAGCCTTTTGTGTTCCTTCTCAACAATCTCCCCAAGACTAGGTAAAATTTCGCCTAGTTTTGATGATTTTTGTGCTGGAGGGTATATCATAGACCTTGCTTTATTAAGGGACTCAGCAAGGTTAGACAGCTGATCTCGTAGATCATCAGATTCAAGACCCTACAGTGTCAAACCCAATGAAAGCCATCAAAACAGGCTTCAAAACCGTGTCTTTATTGACTACGATGCAGGTTCCTAAGCCACCATAATGCATTTATATAAGCAACACCTAGAAAACCTGGCATATATATTTACAGAAACAGAAACAATAAGAAACACATCTCAGAAGAATCAATCACCAAAACAAATGTTCACGAACGTGAGCTGTGAGGCAACTGCATTGTTATCATGCCAGCAATAGAGGAGGAATGGTATGAGGAGAAGAGGGACACATGCATCAAAAACTTAGTTAATAGAACATACCAAATTACCAAAAACTGTGATGTTCTTCAAGTGGTCAACTTTCATAGCCAAAAAATTATGTTCCGCAGCATCAACAGAAATTTTCTCCACCGTAGAAAAATCAAAAAAAGGGATAATTTGAGATAAGCGCTCAATCGTCATTGTCTGATAGACTTGAGAGACCTAGAAAAGCATTAAAAGAATATGATATATAAAAAGGAATACAGTTGCACCAACAAGAAACCCAACAGAGAAGAAAGAACAGTGCCAATCCTGAACCTGTTGAAGCAACCTCAGGGTTGCAAGCTTTTCAATAGCAGGAACATATTGAGAAAGTTGGACTTCAGGCACAGAAGAAGCTGAAGCAAGTTTTCCTCCAAGTTTTGAAATTTTTGACAACAAGGGCTGTGTCTTTGCTGCAAGATCAAGTGGGAGAAACTCGTGCTCCAAAAGATGAAAGAGATCTTTAACCTCCTGCGTTGTGCAGCTCATTACACCTTTGGAAACCTAAAAGTTGAACAATTCACAACAAATACATCAGATATCCACATTTGACACTACAAATTGTGAAAGCAGACCACTCAGACACTATTTACTGCAGGGTATACTAGTTATGAGGAAGTAAATCAAAAGGAAGCAATGTCGCTTTAAATTATGTTGGACCTTGAGATACTTAAATGAAAATCTGAACCATCTTCACAATTAATCAAACAATAATACGTTCTTGAGGAGATAAATATGTGTGAGATTGTGTTTGTCTCCATGTATGTTGCTGTCTATGCATCTGAACATATGGACAAATCTACAAGTGGAAGTGCAATAGCAATAAGTTTGAACTTACCAATTCAGACAAAAGGGATGACCTTGAAAGCTGCAGATAACATCACCAGAATGA
Source organism: Erythroxylum longipes (assembly GCA_027563885.1). Lineage (NCBI taxonomy): Eukaryota > Viridiplantae > Streptophyta > Magnoliopsida > Malpighiales > Erythroxylaceae > Erythroxylum > Erythroxylum longipes. The sequence goes on along the minus strand of JAOQMS010000003.1, from coordinate 6,027,298 downwards.
GAAAATCAGTGTTATACAATAAAAGGATTAAAATGTGAAAAAAAAGGAAATATGATTTGTAAGAATCATATACCGGTTCCCTATTCTCAGATTTAGGATCTAAATTGAACTCAATGAGATTAGCCATTCTCAAATTGCGTTCTTTCTCATTTTCAAGTTCCAGATGGGATGCACCACGTTTATGGTCATAGGGTGCCACAGCTAGTGCAGCCAAAACAACAGACGAGGCTATCAACTGCAAATCCTTTTGGCTTAAGTTCTTGTTGAAGCTTTTCTGAAGGGTGAAGAGCTTTATCCATGCATATGCATGATAAAGATGACTTGACGAAATCCAGAAAACTTCTGTTAACTTGGCATAATAAACAACCATCAAAGATGGCTTGGGAGTTTTCTTAACCATACACATTAAACCATGAATATCTTCAATGGACCGAAAGGCTTCCTGTATACAAGAATCAGGAAAGTAAAAGGAAATAACTTTAGCTTGTACCCATCATGGTAATCAACTTTGGTCAGACACCTAGACATATGACTACTCTGTTCATACACAAAGTGTCATCCCACATACCTGCCAGAGCTCAAGCTCAGTAGCAATTTTCAGCTGCTCAAATCGTGTATCAAGATACAGCTGCAAGCTTTCTGGGGATGAAAGATCAGGTCGGTCCCTTTGGTCTCTATATTTGTTGAGGTTTGCTAGGTGATTCCTAATTATCTCACACAATCGCCTGAATTCTGTTGTTCGTTTGTACTGCTTGCAGAATTGAAAGGCTCGATGTGCTGTCATCTGTTGATAATATGTGTTCAGTCAATCTGCACGTCTACTATAATGCACTAAGAGTGCTCAATTTGCACAATGCAAAGCAGATGGTTATAATGCTGGAACAGGATATCTGATGGCATGAAAGAATTATCTAAAACATGAAAGGAATGTCATTGAAGTGTTACCGCGTATAGTGCCTCCAACTTTGAGTTGTTCCGTAATATTTCAAGCACAGTTCTATAGGTCTCCCACAAAAACTTGAACCAAGGTGTTACAAGTTCACGATCAGACCTATCTTTACCCTTTTCTCCACTGACGTAACTAAGCATCAGATCCTCAGGTCTTTTATCCGCTTCAAGATCATCAACATCAAGAGCTTCTTCCAAGGCTTGCGCCTGACTACGTGCCTGCTCAGCTTTCTCAGTGGAGAGATGCATGAAATGCTTGATGACCTCCTCCAAGGAACTAACATTAACTTGTTGACACACAATTCGGTATTGTATCAGCCCATCTTTGGCAAACCTACCTTTCCTCATGTCAACACATAGCTCGACATACTTGAACATAATCCTCTCAAGCGTCTTTTGCCATGCCCGGTACCTCTTTGAAGTAATGAGACCATGAAGAGCTTGCAGGGCATCAAGCTTCTGCCCGACATTAATAAGCTCTACGACCACAAATCATAAAGAAATACACCAAATTGCACAAGTCAAAAACAGTAAACAATAAGCATCGACATAAGCAAAAATATTGTAAAACGACTCATTATTCAGCTGTTAACACGTAATCAACGAAGGTTTTTCAATTATCCCAACAATTGAACAAAAAAGATCAGAAAAGAAGGGCATCTTGAGTTAAATAACCAAAAGGGTCAGATCCACAAAACAAAAAGCTCGAGCCAAAAAATTAAGGAAATCCCAGAAAAGATGGAGGTTTAGGGTCAGTAGACAAATATAAGCAGTAAACATGGAAAAACAAGAACCGAAAACTCAGAAGCAAACTCACCTTCAGCCCTCTTCAGAGCGTTCTCCGGTTTAGCAAACGTCGCCATGCCCCCACCAAAAAGTTAAAAACTTTAAGCTGCTTAAAAAAAATGAAGTTCGAGTTTAAAGAATACGAGAATATGATAATTTGGAACGAATAGATATTCCAACACTAAACACCAAACCCTAAACCTAACCAATAATAATTTCAAATAACAGTAAAGTAAGTAAATGTAAAGATTTCTCACATTTTCTTATACAATCACGTCTAACGTCGTCAAAATTGGATTTTCTGGACAAATCGTTCTTTTCAACCCATTTATATACTTTCTTCAGTGAACCTAGTCTCCTGCCTTCATCCTCATACTGGGCCAAAATACACTAGTTAAATCCTGAACAGAAATTGCCTCCCTTTCTTTTTCAGAAACTGATAACGTTGGCTAGAACTTCTATTAAACGAATATAATCCTACATCAAATTAAAAATTATATTTCGAAACTATCGCCTTAATTTTTAAAACAGTAAAACTGATAAAAATAATAACAGTGCATTCCGACATACTTCCCCAATGCTTTTAAGCGGCCGAAATGTGTAAACATGTATACCCAAACATAAGCAAAACAATATCAAGAATATTTCAACAAAGATATGGAGCTTCTATAATCACCAAAATCAGTGTTCTTCGTACCCCCAAAATGATCCAATTACTTGTAAGAACTTAGGCAAGGCCACGTCTCCTCCCCCAAATTTTATGTAATCAGAGATATTACCGAAGACAGACAACAGAGGTTCGTAGTAACCTGAAAGAGCGTTCCGCTTTCGATTTGCCTTGTGTGTTGTTATAGGAGTGGCTGCGCGAGAGAGGAGAAGAGAATAGACAAGTAGGGGTTTTTGCTCACGGCAGAAAGAGGGGACTTTTAATTTTGTTGAAAAATAGTAAAAAGACGATTTTTATAAAATGTTCTTTTTCGACTTAAAAATAAAAAAAGAAATGTGTAATTTAATTATATGGAGCAACCAATTCATTATTTAGAAAACCGAAAATAGGTTAACTTTAATAATATTGATAAGATCCTAAATTTTAGTTAAATAATTTAAAATTATTATATAATATTAAAATAATTTCTTTACATACTTATTAAAAATATCATTCTAATTAATATTTTAGAACAAACTTTATTATTAATATTAAATATTAATGAATTTTTTTTCTCTTCTTATTATGGATTCTATTAATGGCAATGTCAAAGTTACGTAGTGTTATTTATCGAAGTTTTAAAAATTTGATCGGAAGCAAAAATGGTAAGACTAAAAGTTTAAAATTTAAAAGGTTCAATTAATTTTAAACTTTTATAAAATTGATCAAAAATTGAATAAATTTAAAAAAATTAAATATAATTGAAAAAGATAATCTCTACTCATCAAAAAATTTAAAATTTAAGTAAAAAAGATTATTAAATAAAAAGAAACTAGTTTATTTTGATTTATAAAAATTTATTAATTAATAAAAATTAATCAATTAATTATTAAATTGACCAATTTTTAACAACAAAATTTATTAAAATAAATCTAACCAAAAAGTTAAAAACTAAACAAAAAAAATTAATCAATTTAAAATTTTTATAGTTAAATTATTGAGATTCATCAAAAACCATCAATTTATCGTCAACATTATCCTAAAAATTCCTAATGCAGCAAAAATCCATCTCTAATATGTGGAGGTAAAATCTTTACATTCTAATGTACTCTTCACCAACCATTTTCATATCTTTTAAGTTTTAAGTCATTCGTCGTCGCCGTCATCACTAAGTCCAAAATTTCGCAATGAAACAAGTTAAGTTTTAAGTTATTCATTTTAACAAAAGAAATTTAGAGGTTATATAGATTCGAATTCACAACCTTTATCCCTAAATCGCTGAAAACATTGATTCCCTTATTTTATTTAAATAATGGCTTTTAGAAATTTATGTCCAAATCTATTTTTATCTCTACTTCAATTGAATAATTTACTTATTTTTGTATTGATTTAACAATTTCATTAGTTAATTTCTTTCAATTAAATCCTGAATTCCTAAAATGTACTTGTAAGAGTAAATTGCAAATTCTATGGTTTTTTTTTACAAGTGAGCAATCAAAAAATTACTAGGTTCTAATAGGAACGCCCTACACCAAGCAACACCTAAGAGATCCTCTTGAAGAAAATGACGAAGCTGTCTAGGAGGTTTTTCAGGTAAATAACATTAAAAAAGCCTCCAGAAGCTCAAATAGTCAAGTAATCAACACATATATTTGCTTCACGATAAGTATGTACAATACGACATTGTCAAAGACGACTAAGCAATTCCTTACATGCACAAATAATTGGATAGGAAATAAGAAATATAAGGAAACGTTCTTTCACTTTCTTATGTATGTTTAATTTTCATGCGTAAAAAAGCTAAGGTTCTTCCGGATGATAGTTACTGAATGTGCTTTATGTTAAGATAACCTACACAAAATTTTGTTCAAGTAATATCCTATAAGAAGTTAAATTATCTTGTATGTTTAAATATATATTCCCTATATTTATTATAACATGTGAAATATATATATAATGAATTTGTATTAAATATTAATTAAAAATAATTTGAGTGGTTTATTACATCATTATAGACTCAGAAGATTAGCTTAAATTGTATAAAAATATTAAAATAACGTTTTAAATAGGTAAGAAACTTATGGATAAACTATTTTAGAAAGAGTTTTTCATATGTTTATTTGGTGATAAGAATCCTAGATTTTATTTGAAGAAATTAAATAAAATTGAACAAAAATATGAGGACAATAGACAAGAATTTGTAGGTTTGGCAATTGAGTCCCAGTCTGGCCCGACCAATCCGAAGTCAACAGGTCAGGCTTGACTTAATCAGGTCTTTAGCCTGATTTTCTGAGCTCAACCGGGCCTCTAGTTGAGCAAAGCTTGGATGACTGGCAAACACAAAATGACATCATTTTGAAAATTATTTTTAAAAGAAATAATAAGTCGACTTGGACCTCGGCATGGCCTATTGCTACCCTTAAGAATTTATTGTTTCGAGAAAATCAACATTTAAATAGGTCAAAGGGTCTCAATTGTATTTGGATTATTTAAAAAAATATTGAAAACATTACATATATATATATAATCCTTAATTATTCATCAATTAGGATTAAGATCTCTAAAATGAAAATAAAGAAAAAGGAAAGGAAATAATTCGTTTTCTTACCATATAATTAGGTGGGAAAAGAAAATAATGTCAATCTTCTAATATAGTTAGAACTTACTTACAATAATTCTAAATTTTTAAAACTTAATAATCCTTAATATTTAAGGAAGACAATGGATTAGCCGGAGTCATAGTCGTTCAGGCCCAACCCAGGGCTGTTGGGGCCCGAACCTGGTCCGAGCACAACACTAGATCATTTTTTTTTTAAGCATAGGATGCCTTATTGGAAGTTCTCATTGGCATGCATCCAATAGGATGGCAGTTGACGTAGTAATGATATTAACACACATATTAGTTCTACAGTTTTTTATGTTAAATTTCTCCATTTACAACTTTGCCAAAGAAATTACGATAGTTATAGTGCGAGCTTAGCAAGCCTTAACTTTAACATGAATGATTGAATTCAAACCTTTAATAAAAAGTTCCTGCCAAGTGCCAAGTACCAAGTACCTTTCACACTAATCTTTATCCTAATTGAACAATCGCTCAAATCGACCTTAATACTCCAAAAC
>JAOQMS010000003.1:5980777-5997342 GCA_027563885.1 Erythroxylum longipes | reverse complement strand
TTTTTTAATTATAGTTCGAACTTTAAAAAGTAACAATAAAATGTCCAAATTTTTATTTTTTTCAATTATAGTTCAAACTTTAAAAAATAATAATAAAATTCTCAAATTTTTAATTTTTTTCAATTATAGGTCGATGTTAATGTTTTCGTTAAATTTATTGACATGGCTTACCATGTGTTTCAGAAATTTTAACTATTAATAGTTTAATACACGTCAGCCAAAATTAACACAGTAAATAAAGATTAATGAAACAATGTTATTTAATTACATAATTAAAACGATATCATTGTTTAAAAATATCCGAAATCAGATTACGCAGTCCTGACGACCTTACACTTTAATTTCAATTTTTCAATTCGTTTTCAGTTTATTCTCTTGACGCTCTCACCTTTCGATTTTCAAATTACGCAACCCTAATACCCTTAAACTAAGGGTATCAGGACAACAAATTAAAAACGAAAAGCTTACTGGTGCAATATGCTGTAATGCGAGAATAGTTTAGGGTGTCAGAAGAACAAACAGAAAACAAAAGACAGAGGGCATTGGGAGAACAATAGATATCGTAAAGGTAGAATTGAAGAAAATTGAAAATTAGAGCATTTCACTACCACTTTTTAAAATTTGGGTTAGAATTGAAAAAAAATTGAAAGTTTGAATATTTTATTGTTATTTTTAAAATTTTAAAATATAATTAAAAATTGAGGAAAGTTTGAATTTTTTTAATAATTAATCCATTATTTTATTACATGGACCAACTAATTTAAGCACTAATGATTACTATATAAGGAGGGTAATTTTTCGAAACCTTGATTGAAGCACCAATCAATGACCTAAAGAGTTGAAAATTAGGACGGGGATGGGACTCACATCTGGAAAGAGCTTAACATGCAGAAGGGGACAAACGTTGGTACTTCACATGGATCACCCGTCGTTTTCTTAATCAATTCACATTATAATATTGTCAAATTGTTGTATGGTCGTGGAGTGAATTTAGTTTGCACACACACTTCGATGCATTTAAGCTACACTTTAATTATAGATCCAACTCATGGCAATTTGAATATGTAATTTCTTAAATTGAGAAACTCAAGGACCTCAATTCATCTTATTGACTTCTTGTGGCACCTTGGAGAAAATCTAAAACCAATGCAGTCTATGTTAACAAGAAGACCCTATTGCGTAAACTATCGAGTCGTTGATCGCAAATTGCGCTTGAATCTTTCGAGCCCCCGAAGGAGGAGGAGGCAAGCCATGTCGAGTTGGACTTGGTGAAAGAGAAACCTTGAGTTTGGCTAGGCCTACATTCAATACTTAGGTCTGTTCTCAGATATGCAAAACCTGAGCAACTTGGAAGTTCAGTTTAGCCATTCTACTCATTCCTTCACTCCTTTTGCGGTGATTGTTAGATAGGAAATCATGTGCAACTAGGCAACAAGCTGACAACCACTGTCATCTAACAATTACTATCAAATTTCCGGCTAAACTGAAATATATACGTATAAACTTGTGATGCCTCAAATTGAAGGAACCAAAACTTGCCTGCCGCCAACAGAAAATTCCTCCAGAGTAATGCTAACTAGAATTTACATGAAGAGAAATTAGTGGAATATAAAAGGATTCACACTCTTTGTAACTCATCCACAATTCCTGAGAAGCCAAAGCCTGCCAACCTGCCATGGAATAAGATTTCAGTTAGCAGGCTTTCAACTTGAGATGATACGCTTGAATGAAAGGTGAAACATATCAACTTGAAACAAATGGAACTCGGAGTAAACAACTGGTAGCAACAAATACGAATGGCTGATTAACCGTGAAAAAATGTCTCGATTCCACTATCATTAATTAAAAATAAGAAAAATGTCATAATCTTCTGGTTTAAAATGCCATAAAAGCCGGATATCCTATCTGGCCGGCTGATAATCCATACTACATCCCTCTCTGGTAAGCATGGCTCTGCACTCACTGAGATTAATCATACTTATTAAAAGAACTGCCTTCGGCTTATGCACCATTCACATGCAAATAAGCAAGAAAAATAAACATCCACGTTAAAAGAAGACAGCTGAACAAAGTTGCGGTTACTTAAAGCCTCAAAATTTGATAACATCAACAGTGTTTAATACACTAATTTACAGGCAGCATCAGGCAAAAACCACGTGGTTCCTACATTATAGAATCTTCAAGGAAGAAAGCAACTGTTTGGACAATCAAAGAAACAAAGTTACCAATGCAACTATGATCACATGTTAAGAAAAAATAAAGCAGAAAGGAGATTTGTGGATTACGTGATCAAACTGGAACATCAAAACCAGCTCGCTCATGTCAAGGATTGAAGAAACTTGAACCATCCACATTTAGAGCAATTAGAACTGAAATGCTTGTAATCACGGCAAACCAAAATAAGACAGATCCTGCAATTGACAATCCGTGTAGTTTTAGTTCCCATAACGGGACAACAAACCAGATAAGAACTTGAGGTTTCAATTCCTCACAAAAGTTGCAGCATATAGATATTGACATAATAAAACTACCTCCAAAACCTTCCGAACTGTTAATAGATTCTGAGGGCCTTGATTTGGAAATAGGACCATCTGACTTTGCAACACTGGATCTTCCATTTGGGACATCATCTAAAAGTTTGTAATTCCCCGTCTCAGAAGCCACTATCCCTTGAAATTCTTCACTCACGATTAGAGCTGCTAAAACATCCATAAAGGACTCTTTATCTGCTTCACTCGAAGAATCTTTCCCACTTGGGTCATAAGTAGTTTGTGAATCATCAATCTCGGATAACTCGTCATCAGAAGCATATATATCAATCGACCTCATCTCTGCCTTGTCATCTTCTTCATCTTCAACATATGCTTTATATGTCAGTCGAAGAAGTATCTCCCCAGCTGATCTCTGTCTAAACAATCCCCAGCCTCGTTGCAAAACCACAATCCTATCTGCTGGTACAGTGTCTTGAAGAGATGCCAGATCAATCTGGAGTGATAATGATTCAGAATGGTTTTTTTTTAATCAATAGTAACAAGGAAAAAAGAAATCAAAACTAGAACAAAGAAGGCAGCTTAAATACTCATGTTTATATGCATACATGGTAGTGAAAATATTGCAACAAGAAAGAAGCAACATTGAATAACCTTGAAGGTAATCACCCAAAAATGTGAAGTGTTTATTTATCTTTAGAGAAGGAGGCTGTGGAAGGAGAGGAGAAACGGGCCAAAATCTTCAGTACACATTGCAAGCACATAAAATTTGACAAGGAGACTAATAAAAGCAAAGACTGCTTCGGATAAGAAACACATGTCAAACTTCCATACAACTGCAAACTTTAGTTTCAGTTAAATGTGCAACCATGAAACTTAAAGTAAGGCATGTTGGTCAATCTGGTTTATACATATATGGGATTTCGAACTTTAATTTGAGTAAATAAGATGTTGATCTCAAACCAACATTTGGACTATTAACAGCTACTACTAATTGATTTTGCTAATTTAGAAGAGAAAAAAATGGAACTCAAAAGGGAAAGATAGGGATACAGTTCCAGACATGTAAGCTCCAGAATTTACTACTGCCACTGCCAATGCCATTCCTGGTCATAATTACACCAGCCCATTACCCAACATGGTATACCTTCATACCACCATCATCACCAGTCATCATGACTATTACTGAACAGTTTTACAACCAAAGCCACCACAATAGAAATTTATTTAACTATTATGACATATTTCGCCATTAAAGAAGACTATATAAATGTTGTAGGAATAATTTAAGTCTTACAATTTAAAATCATTGTTATAGTGCATTCTACAGGTTGTTTACGTTTCGAAGATATTGGATGCATAATGCCAATGTCCATCAACATCCCTCCTGATGGAAGCTTTACAGGCTTTGAAACTAAGTGATGCAGCCATTTTAGAAAGAAAGTACAACTCAATGACTATGTGAATAATTTGTTCCAGAATGTCCTTTACCTCGCCCATACCAATGGTCAGATCAACAAATCCAAGAGAGTCTTTCACTTGGACTAACAATTTCTGTCTCCTAGGATTGGCAACAAGCATATGAAAATCCTGCCGAAGTCATTAAATCTAGTTACATCAGGAGATTATAGAACCTAAGTTTACAAATGCATCCATTTGGATTACGCTTTTGGTTTGTGAATCAAAACAACACGGTGTATGGAGAAGCATAATGAAGCCTTACCTGATTCCAAATCGGCTCACCAGGAGGCCCAATGACGGTGGTTTGACTGTTCTTTTTACTACGTATGGTTTGATCACCCAAGTTTAGTACAACATATGGATCTGTTTTGCCTGCAATGAAAAGTCATGAATATGTATATTCTATTCAAAATCTTAATCAGAATCCAGATACTGATAACTCCCCCAAAAATCTTCTCCAACAGAGATGTTCCAGAAAATAAATGAGGTAAAGGAAGGTCATCTCCAAACAAACAATCTTTTAGTGCTTGATATTGTCACCAATAAGCACCTTTCAGAAGTATTTTCAAGCACACAACAGACAAAGGCACCCCATTATACATAGAAATTAGAACATTTAATCTGTACTCTCCTAGCAATTACTATGTGAAGAAATCGGTCAGCCCAAAATCTTAAAGATGAGGCTCAAAGCCAGATCATTGCATTAACCCAAAGAGACTCACCTATAAGCCCTTTTTGCCTGAAAGCTAGGTTAAAGATGATGTGCTCAAAACTATCTGATCTGAGCTTGAGATCTCAATCATAAACACTTCGACATTACATCAAGAAACATGAAATTAAACTACAGGTGGAACTCTTATGTCCTTATCAACACTAATAAAAAATTAAGAGAGGAAAACAGAAAAGGGCGTAATTTTACCATAAACGAAATAAGGAAGTTTACGGGCATCAACAAGAGTTACTGATAGCTCTCCAACAAAATCCTTGTTTCCTTCTTGCATTTCTCCTGATCTGAAATCAATTGTAACAGGGCCAACAGCTCTTCCCTTTTCAAAATCCAAGACAATCTTCTTTGGACGTACAAATAGTAGTGGTAGATCCTCTGTGAGAAGTTTTGTTAAGAACCTAAAAAATGGAGGCGAGTATTGAGTGGGGGAAAAATGAAAGGGAAATGCAAACACAGAGTCCTTAATATATTAGTTAATTCAGGGGTCATATATAAGACAAGACAAACAAATTGAGACATAACAAAATACATATTCATATATCAGATTCAAAAACATTACTTTAGATAGCAAAAAGACAGAACACAAGGACAAGAAAATGTGGTTAGAAATAGAGGAGTAGCCACCAATGACAAACTGACTTAACATTTCCGTAAGCTATATGAATGAAGAAACTGCAGTTTTCTTTATAACCCAAAAGCAAATTACACTTCAAAAATTCACACTCCCAAGACAAAAACCCACTTACATTGAGAGAACTGGAATTGCTGATGTTGATCAAAGCATGCGTATAAGAGGAAGAAAGAAGAAAAATGTGTTAGAATCCGCAACATCAGTTGACTGAAATAAGGAAACAAATTTAAGCACATAATGAAATACTTCGCATAACATGAATGATCTTAAAATTATTTCATCTTTATGTGTTCCAGTGATTCTTATTTTGCAAAAGAATGGAGACGTCAATATAAGTGCAGCTATTTTGTAGGCTATGGCATACCCATTAGGTTGAACAATCGGAATGGTGACAATTCAAATTTGATTTTTGGAAGTGAGACAAAAGCCCATGTAACTGCTCCCACCCAAGGCTCTGTTGGTATCAACCGTAACTTGACCCAAAGTTCTCCATCAATATCAAAATCTCGAACACCAACTGGAACAACAATGGGAACAAGACCAAATTTCAATGTTAGCATTAGCAGCATCCGAGCCCCACCAGTATATCGGAGACCTATTTGATACCTAAAAGTCATCAAAGAGAACAAAAATCAGTCACATTCTCCAGGATAAATGGAAAGTCATTTAATATGTCAACTAGAATGTTTTTGGATTTCCATGTAAAGATGTCCTCAAAAGTTAATTCTTCTGAAGACATATAACTAGGAGCAGTTCACAAGTGGCTCGAATCAACACAGGATCAAAGCTGAAATTTGAACTATCAAGCATCAGCAATTCAGCATATAGGGAGTAAAGAGATACTCTAAAAGAAAGGCAACTCTAGTCCAATGCAATGCACCATTCCAATTTCACGACAAAATCTATACCAAGGTATTTGAAGGGACAACTTACTGTAAATCATTGACACGGCGTGATGTTCTACGCTCAACATTCCTAACAGATAGTGGCTCATCCCCCAGGGAGAACTGTTTAATTTCAACTCTCTCCACGTAATCAGGCTTCTTCAGGTTATCAATTACAGGCTGAAGTAATCCAATGAGCCAATTTTCAATACCCTCTCTGTAAACCTTCCACAGTTTTCCCAAAACCATATTCACCCATTCCACTGACTCCTTCCTGTGCAAATCCTTCTCCAAGAACAATGGAAAGCTAGAGGGCACTTGAGGCCACGTCCCACGTTGCCCATCCTCCTTAACCCTCTGGTCTTTTTTCCTCCAGGTCCATAATTTATCAGAAGCTACCCCAACAAAGAAGAAGAAAATGAACAAGCCGAATATATTTCCATTCACTGGTGGTGAAGGGATTGGATGTATCACTCCTAACTCAGTTCTTAACTTATCAACAATTGGGTCTTCCTGGAAATTGGTGAAACTTGACTCTATTTGAATCGATGAAGGAGACGATGATTCATGAGACAGCTCTTCACTCTCCAGTTCACTGGAAATTCGTTGCAACGAAATGTTTTTCGCTCCTTTTCTTATCGAATTCCCAAACTCCACATTAATATTCAGTTTATTGCCATCATTGGGGATTACACAAGCACGAAAACTAAATGTTCTCCTAAAATTTCGATGTGAAAAGTTGTTGAACAGAACCAAACTTTTTCTTCTTCTTCTTCTTTTGGACAAAGGGTAGGTGGATGACAAGCCGAGGTTGATGTCTTGGTTCAGACATTTACATGGGCAGAGTTGAGGATAAGAGGCTAAAGAAGAAGACTGCAAAATCATTTAGAAGCAAAGAAAACGTCAGTGCCCCACTTCCAACAAGGGCATAACAGGACTCATTGCATGGGAACATGAATTCCAAACCACTTCAATAGAATTTTTAGAACTATCCCACTTAAGGAAACAAGAATCCAAACTGCCCAACAACTCAAAATAAGAAAATCAAGGCCAAACCCAGATGACTACAATCATATAACTTAAAAACAAAATAAAGATAGCATAGAATCAGAAACTTCAATCCTGAAAGCTCGTTCCTTTACTGAAAAGAAAAAAAGAAAAGAAAAGAACGGAAACTGGAAGAAGTGGAAAGTGGGTGAGAGGGAATGAAGTTGTGGAAGAGATTTAAACGTAAAAAACTCCGAGAAGTTTCGTGTGAGCGAGCGAAATACAGAGAGAGAGAAGTAGATTAACTTGAGTTGGAATCGAGTCAGTAATAGCGTTCTAGCTCTGACTATTTATACGTGTCACGTACATCCAACAATTTGACGGAAGATGGAGATTACAACAACCCATTGGAGACCTCAAAACGAGGAAGACGTGGATAATTGCGATCCCCTTTCCTGGATTTTGTGATTTTCAATTTTAACGTGGTCGGAGCCGACGCGCCTTGTACTTCTTTTCTTCTTTTTTTATTTTTAAGGTTTTGATGTGGACTTTTATTCTTTTTCGTTTATCAATTCTTTTATATTTAAATTCTCCTTTTGGCATTTTCTTAAATATTACGAGAAATAATACATTAATTCATTTAAATTCTCACTTAACTATTATAATTTATACGTTATAATTTCAAGAAAGTGTGTTCTTTGGTGGGTGGTTGTAGTTTGGATCATTAAGGTTAGCTAGGTCCATTAGAATAGACATGATTGAGTTGCTACTACTCTTTCGCCTTTTGACCTTCTAAGATAGACACATGTGTTTAACTATTATGATCCATCAGTCATTAATATAAAGTTTTTGTCACTATTATCGTGACTAGACTCGTCGGTAGTCATGTACGTCAGTATAATTAACAACAAGGGTCAAGTATGAATATGTAACTTGAAAATTTCATGTTATGTGATTTTAATGTGTCTATTTTTAACTGATTCTACCTTATTATTTAGTGAGATCAAATTGGATCAATGGTAATGGTATGAGTATCGTGCCAAACTTGGTTTTAGTACAACATAGTATTAATGTCGAGCAATATTACCGTTTCAAATAAATCTTTAAAATTATAAAAGAGTTTCTAAATTTTATAAAATTGCAAGATATTAATTAAATATATTAGGAGATATAATTTTTGACTTTAATTTAATCATATATCAAGAAATCATAATTATATATATTTAATAAAACAATTATTTTAATTTTTATTAATATTATTTTCATATATATGTCATAATGTTTAATTCTCATACAAATATAAAATTAAGAATATTAATTTATAAGAATTTAATTTCAAATTTTATATTTACATATGTCAAAATTTATAATAATTTCTCACATATATGCACTAAAAATATATAGATTGTAAATGTGAACATATAAACTTTAAAAATATTTATTAAATATATTGTAATTATGTTAGACTAATAATGGTGTTTGTATCGAACTATACCAAAGTCCGGTACGATATTCTTTTGTTCGATCAATTTTTTGTTAGCATAGCCAGCACCAATTGGTACAGTATAATATTCATACCTTTGAACTGATTGAAATTAAAATATAAAAAACACACATTTATAATGTAGTATTAAATCATAAAAATCCATAACACATGTCTATAACCATAAGTTTCGTAAAAAAACAAATTCCTACTAAGCTAATATATCATTAATGACATGACACCCATATGAGCAGTGTGCTCGTAATAGATATTGGATGATAAACCTTTAGTTAGAGAATTCGTAATATGAAGTTTGTCCCAACATGTTATATAGACATATGACCATTTTGAATTCTTTCTTTAACAACTAGGAATTTAATGTCAATGTGCTTTGACTTTGACAAGCTTCCATTATTATTAAAATATAGCACTGCAATCTTATTGTCACAAAATAACTTCAATGGTCTTCCAATGCCATATATAGTTTGCAACTCAATGAAAAAGTTCCATAGTCATATTCGATGACTGGATGTCTCGCAACATGTTATAAGCCCATCTGTCATGATAGAAGAAGCTATGAGTGTTTGCTTAGCACTTTTCCTGCAACATCCCACTACCACAAGGTACATACCCAAACATTCAAGAATATTCAAGTATATATCCTATGATAGCGGCATGTTAGAGCAAAAACAAAACCAACTTACACATGACATCATCTAACATAATCAGAAGTCATCAAATTTTAAAACCATTCTTTTCATTCATTCACAAAGTCTACAATGTTTCCATTAGACGAATATTTACAAAACTTCATACAGGTTCTAGCAAAAACTACAAAATAAAAGCTATAACTCTCTGACATCAGCTAACAGACCTCTGAGCCATAACTTAGTTCAAAACATTCTCCTAATCCAGAATAAACACTCAGTCTCTTATCTCCTACCTGAAAAATCACGTTGCAATTTTTATGAGTTTTGCGAATTCAACGAGTGAACCTTCGTTGATGATTTCACCGGATTCACATACACAATTTACATATTTCACAATTAGTCATACAGAACATAAATATTTCAAATACACACAATGTCATGGCACATCATTTAATCAATGCAAATTAGATCATATATAAACACATACAGATGCACACATTCATTATTAATGTTGTGACCGAGTGCCTATCACATATACAAATACTGGCCCATGAGGCGCAGGCAAAAACATATATCACAGAGCATAGCTCTATGTGCCAAATCATAAATCACGAAGCAAAGCTCTACGTGCAAGCACTTGATACTAGCCACTCCGATCACAACGTCTTTATCTAAGCATGCATTTTATGAAATGCATCAATTCAGAATTTACCACTTATCACAATCATGTATAAAGCATAGTCAAAATTTCATAATCATTAGACCCAAGTCCGGCATTCATCTTTCGTTGAGAATTCACATAGCATAATATAACCAGAATTATCAAACAAATCAGAACACTTCTAATATAGTGCCAAATATATACTCCTCAGACTTTAAGTCCGGAATTCAGAAACAATCACAACAGTTCAATAATTGGAAGCTTAACAAATCAAATTAAATCAATCATAGGAAATTCATCTAGGTTAACTCACAGTACGCTCCAAGAAACTATTGCTTGGATGGTCCGGCAATATCCGACTGGCGTCTGATGTGCTCTTCTTAAACATACACAACATATTTACAATATATCACATTTTTGCACTACTGTAAGTATTCCTTTATGCATGTTCAATGACAATTTCGGGGTACTTTATTGTGATCCTTAACAACACTTCATTCAGATATCAAAGCCCTCTTTAATACCATGTATATTTATAATTGGACCAAAACAAAACAATTTCATAATTGCATTGACCGCTTCAAATTTTTCTTCTAATACACATACGGGTTAGTTTTGCATACTAAATCAAATAAAGTAAATGACAAAATTAGGCGACACTGTCTTCTGAAAAATTGTTCAACCATGTCTTAAGTTTCTAATAACTCCAAAATCATCTAATTTGATTCAGTATTATATGAATTATGCTCACAATACCACAAACTGTGTATATTTAAACATTTGGCTAGTACGTGATCATACCCTCGAATTGTACAACTCATATATTTCAGCTCAGATATCCAAAAATTACAAATTTATACCAATTTAAAGCTAAAAGAATAAGCTACAACTTTGTTTAAGACACCTTAATCTAAATCGGCCTACATCAATACAGTTTATTCAATAAACAGAGGACATGATTTCTGTCCCTGGTAATGCTACAGCCTAAGCTAAGATGTAGTTTCATGCCAAATTTGAAAGTCTTAGAGACGACATAAAAATTCTACTTCTTCAAGAATGTTGTAGAATTATGTCTCTAGTCTAATCTGAACTAAGAATCAACTTATTTGGAAATCTACAGATCAAGTTATAATCCGAATACCGAAGCATGTTCATGAAAATTTTCTAGTTCACTTCCTCATTTTCATCCTAAATTCATCAATCAAATATTTCCCAAATGACTTCAGATGGCTATATATTTTTATTGAGAGGAAGAACAATGTGTTATGAGTTTGTTGGTTCAAAAATCAAGTCATTTGGAGGTTGGAAGAAGAAGTTATATCCAAAAGAATGAAGGATGTTCAAAACTGTCAAACAGCATCGTGCACTACCTTTTATTCCAACTTCTCCCACCTCTTCCCAAAATAGACCTTCAGGTCAATTTTTCATGGTCATTTTGACAAGGAATATGAAGGATTTAGGCAAAATAGTCTTTTGAAAAATTGTTCCTTTATGCCTTAGGTTTATAATGAAGCTAATTTCATGCAATTTCGTTTAGTATTCTGCAAGTTATACTAAAAACGATACAGACTATTCCCAAACCACGATAGACTCCCAAGGTTAACTTAAAACTAAATTTTGAAACTCTTAGAGATAGAATTAAATTTTTATTTCGTAATAAAAAATGTAGTTCTATGTCTCTAGTTTACTCTGAATTAAACTCCATCTAATTTGGATATTCACAGATCAAGTTATGTTCTAAATACAGAACTATATTCAGTGAAGTACTACATATAACATACTCCAGCTCACTTCAAACTTTCATCTGGTTATTCATATCTCCGAATCTGCTTCTTCCTTCACTACCCACACATGCATCAACACCATTTACGCATGCAACAATTCACAAGCATGAAAATGTACTCCATTTACGCATGCATCCAGTTACAAACATTAAAACATGCGTAAAACTTACCTGACCAAGCTTCTCTCTCTTCAGAAATTTTTCCAGAACTTAAGAAGCAAACAGCTGGTTTTGGTGATAAATGAACAAGGAATTTAGCCACAATCCAAACCTCTAATGACAAAAAAATTCACAAGGTGTAACCTTGATAAATTCAGTGATGGTGAAAAGAAGAAAGGAGATGGTGCTTTCGTGGAGACTAAACAAAAGAGCTGAAGAAAATTTATTACTCAAACATAACTTAGGTGGCTTTATCACACAATGCCACATGTCACTCTTATATGTAGCCCATTTGTCATCAATGTAAGGCTACCACTTGTCACTTATCTATTGGTCCACATGTCACACACTAAGAAGTCCATTTGTCACTCCATAATTTGTCTCTTAATTTCTTTATTTTTCTTAATCTAAAATACCTTAAAATTTTGATAAGTCTCTAAAATATTTGAAATGTCTCCAAAAATATGAAAATAATTCTATTACACACCAATTTAATTATCCAAGACAATTAATCCACAATTCACCAAAAATTTCGAAATAATAACTATTATCATTATTTTAATACACAACAATTTAATTATCCAAAATTCACATTTTAATCACATTGAAAATTCACCTATACCTAAAAAAATGTCATGAATGCATGTAAAATTATTTGTATATGTGCAAAAGCAATAATATAGTGTGCATGTATGTCACATTATGCATGACGTGCATTTTCCTAATTTTCTCGAAAATTTCTCATAAGTTACTATTATAGTCTTAACATGGGTAATGTGATGTTGCACTTCCAAGAAATAACTCCTGTACCAAGCATATAGATATAGCATGAAGTGGATCTATGACTATCTTGGCATCCTGTGAAATCCTAGTCATAATACCCAATGATCTCCAATCGATCTTATCTCTTATATGTGAGCATGTAATCTTTTGTTTTTTAAAGATATTACATAACTCTTAAGTTTTAACTGCTTTCCAATGATCCATTCCTGAATTGCTTAAATATCTACCTAACATTTCAATAATGTACATAATATCTGGATGCGTATATACTTAAGCTGTAACACCCCACTCTCATCTCACACATGCACGTGCACATGCCCGACAGAAGTGGCGTGTTAACTATCTCACTTTCACTTTCCAACATGGTATCATAAGTAAAATAAAAAATAACACATTATCTAAAATTCAAATTTTCCTCATTCTATACCATAAACTATTATTTACAATGTAGCATTTTGTATAGATACATTGTTAGCCTATCAAAACTCACAAGTTAGTTTACAAAATATATTATATAAATGAGGGAAGTAAACCAAAAACTAAGAACTAATCTTCTGTCCCCAGCTAACCGACCTTTGAGCCATAACTTGAACCAAATACCAAAATGCAGTCTTAGCAGCTAGTCGCCACTTTATCTCAAACTTGAAATTGTCAAAGTTGCAATTTTTGGTGAGTTTTGCGTACTCAGTTGAGTAACCATCCTTGATGATTCGCTCTTGTCATGCATCACAAAATTTATGTCATCATATAATTCACATCATGTAATATCAAGAAACTCTTTAATCACATAAAACACATTTCTGAATCCATACAATTCATCATTCCATAACAATTTTGCAACTTATAATCATCGATAATCAATCACACATATCATACAATGTAAGTCTTCAAAACATTGCAATCAGTCAATTTATTCATATCAAATATATATGCAATGCTTATGAGACTCAACTTCATGTAATTACGTTGTTATGACCGAGTACCTTTTTCATTGTCCCGTATTCGTTGTAGATACCGGGCTCTATCATACCGTCCCTTACCCATTGGGGATACAGGGCTCTTTATATACATCGAGTCATAAGCTCTTACCACAGATGTTTGAGCTTTAAGCTCTTTTTTACTGGTGACTCTGGTCACAACTGCCTTTATATTTCATGCTTTCATGTAATGAAATGCATCATGCGTATTCATCTTGTCACATTCACATTCTTTCTCATTCATATTTGTCATCGAACTTTTAGTCCAACATTCAAAAGAATAGTTAAGAATCAGTTAATCAATCACATATCATTAAGGCAATTACAAATCATTTAGTCAATCACATTCACATTCAAGTAGCACTTCCAATGTTCTATTCATGCATCAAAACTCCTCGGACATTTCATACGCGGAATTCAGTACACAATTCATTATACATTCATCAATATCAAATTGAATTCAATAATAAACAAAACAAGTCAAGGTGAGACCATCTTAGATTACTCACAATTGCTCTCTTTTTGCTTAATGCCTTGAATTTCCAGCAATACCTAGAAGTGGTCGCTTTACTTGCTCTTCTATATACAATCAAATACATTTATATGTCACTTATGTGCATTTTCATGAGAATAATCAGTCATAAATACATTTATGAATGTATCATGTAACATGCATGTTCAATGACAATTTCTCGAGTATGTTTCTTTAATACTCTTTATAATCAATTTCAACATCTTCCAAACATTTTTTTAATCTTTAATACCATTTTATTCACTTCAATCCCTTCACTCAATATCAATTAAATTCATTCAAGAGCTCATTTAAACCTACATACTTCATACGGTAACATCCTTACTTGAATTAGGTTGAAAAATATCCAAATAATCACCCTTCGATAAAGCCTCTTGAGTCACGATCGTGCTTGTGACTTTCTTCCTTCATTAGCAGAAGTCACGATCGTGCATCAGCACGATTGCGACTTCCTTCATGCTTCAGCAGAGTAGCGATCGTGCAGATGCACGATCGTGACTTGTTGTGTTTTCTTCCTTCTTTCTTGCCATTTTTTACCTTGAATTAGATGTTTTTAGGCAACACTTTCTTCTAATCAAAAGTTCCTCCATATCTTAAGTTTCTAATGACATCAAATTCAGACGTTTTGGTTCAGTATCGTGCAAGTTATAATCAAAATACTCCATACTATTTCTTATACCTCAATAGAACACGACTCTCAACTTCAAGCGAAATTTCAAGACTCTTAAGAACATATTTCAAATTCAATTCCTTCATGAAATTTGTAACCATATGTCTCTAGTTTCATTTGAACAAGAATCAACTCATTTGGAAACATACAGATCAAAATATAGCCAAAATACTGAAGCCTGATCTTTGAAATCATTCCAATTTTTTGCACTTGTCTAAATGTCTTTCAAATTCTCACTACCTAAATACATTTTCTGCTCAAAGTGTCCTTTATTCATCACTATCACCGAATTGCTGCTTATCCAACTCTTGCATGCATTCACTTCCATTCATTACCCATCATCATAAATCATTTTACAGTACTCAGCAAATCTGAAAACACAACTTACTTGATTTCAAAAAAATTCCCTATTGCTAAGGCAGAAGGAATCTTTTGCATTTATTTAGTTTCTAAGTCATTCTTAAAGGTATTGATTTAGTTTCTAAATCATTCGCATGCAATTCATCCGCTACAAGAAAATTGCATAATAGCGTCGGAATATTACCGACGGAATAAAATCTGTCGATATTTACCGACGGAACGTCACTAATCCGTCGGTAAATAGAAGGTTTTACCGACGGATATGATACTGTCGGAAAACTTTCTCCCTAAAATCTCCGACAGAAAATAGCGACGCCAAAAGTCTCGACGACGGGAAAAAATACGGGAATTGTTCCCGCAATTTAATTGCTTCGCCATTTACCGACGGTTTACAAAACCGTCGGTATTTAGCAATTTAGTTACCGATCGAATAACATACCGTCGCTAAGTAAGGACGATATACCGACGGAAAAGCTTTTCGGTCGGTAATTGTACTGACGGACGCCGCACTTACCGTCGGCAAATATTTTAACAAAGTTTACCAACGGAAAATATCTTATCGTCGGTAAATTTCGGCATATTTTTTTCGCAATTTAATTGCTTCGCCATTTACCGACGGTTTACAAAACCGTCGGTATTTAGCAATTTAGTTACCGACGGAATAACATACCGTCGCTAAGTAAGGACGATATACCGACGGAAAAGCTTTTCGGTCGGTAATTGTACCGACGGACGCCGCACTTACCGTCGGCAAATATTTTAACAAAGTTTACCAACGGAAAATATCTTACCGTCGGTAAATTTCGGCATATTTTTCTGACGGAAAAGATGTTCCGTCGGTATTTGTGTTTCTGCTCTAATTAAATTTCGGCACTTGTACCGACGATACACTTGTTGTCCGTCGGTAAATATTTTATGAACAAAATTTACCGACGGTATTAACATTCCGTCGGAAATATTGCCGTACGATACCGACGGCAGATGATCTCGCCGTCAGAAAATGTCGACAGCAAAACCTAGTTTTCCGACGGAATAATTTATTCGTCGGTATTTGAGATTCCAATGCAACATAAATGCCGCCCTTTTGCGACGGAAGGGTTTGTTCCGTCGGCAAATGTCGTCGTATACCGCCCTTTTACCGACAGACAAGGACATTCCGTCGGTAACTGTCGGCAGCCTCGTATTCTATAATCCTAAATTACCGACGGAATGTTCAGCTCCGTCGGTAATCGCGCGGCTATAAGTCGCGCTCGACCCCCCTCCCCTCCCCTCGCGCTTTCATTTCTCCTCTTTGCTTACGGTTCAGAGTTTTCCGACTCCTTCTCTCG
>JAOQMS010000003.1:5939076-5959485 GCA_027563885.1 Erythroxylum longipes | reverse complement strand
CTAATGTAATCCCTAAATTTAAGGGATTTCAAACTTATTCTATCTTATCTATTTACAGCCTATCTATATCTTAGTATTTTCATATATTCTCATATATTGAATAGGAAGTATGTAGCCATAAATAGGACATTATAAGTAGGAATTTAAATATGGAAAGTTATCTAAAGCTATCTAATGTAATCCCTAAATTTAAGGGATTTCAAACTTATTCTATCTTATCTATTTACAGCCTATCTATATCTTAGTATAATCTATTTATAGCTGTTTAGCATCTCAACACTCCCCCTCAAGCTGAGGAATAGATGTCTTCCATTCCTAGCTTGTATACAAGATCGTGAACACTTGAACTGATCAGCCCCTTTGTTAAAACATCAGCTACTTGATGTTCTGATGGAACATAGGATAGACACACTAACCCTTCTTTCAAATTTTCTTTAATGAAATGTCTATTAATCTCAATATGCTTTGTCCTATTGTGTTGTATAGGATTATAAGCAATATTAATGGCTGACTTATTGTCATAATAGAGCTTCATAGAGCCATCCCATTTGACTCTCAAATCTTCTAGAATAATCTTCAACTAGAGTTGTTCACACAATCCTTGAACAATAGCCCTAAATTATGATTCTGCAGATGACCTTGCCACCACATTCTGCTTCTTGCTCCTCTATGTTACCAAATTTCCTCCAAGACACGTACAGTACCTTGTAGTTGATCTTCTATCCACTATGGAACCTGCATGGTTAGCGTTGGTGTAAGCTTCTAGAGCAAGAGTATTGTTTTTCTTGAATAAAATTCCTTTTTCCAGATTGCCTTTCAAGTAATGTAGCACCCTATAAGCAGCTTGAACATGAGGCTCTCTTGGATCATGCATGAATTGACTGATCATGCTTACCGAGTATGCTATGTCTGGCCGAGTGTAAGCAAGATATATGAGTCTACCAACCAGTCTTTGATACATCCTTTGATTAACAGCTGGTTTTTCTTTAGCTTCTCCCAACTGGTGGCTTGGATCCATTGGTGTAGAAATTGGCTTACACCCAATCTTCCCTGTTTCTACCAACAAATCAGTCACATACTTCTGTTGAGATATAAAAATCCCTTGTGTGGAATATGCCACCTCAATACCGAGGAAGTACCTTAGTTTCCCAAGTTATTTTATCTCAAACTCTTTTACTAGTCACTGCTTCAATTCATGCTTCTCTTTCTTATCATTTCCTGTCACTATGATGTCATCCACATAGACTAGAAGTGGTAACTCCCCCTGTAGCCGAATGTTTAATGAAAAGAGTGTGATCTCCTTGGCTTTGTTTATATCCAGACTCCCTCATGACTTTTGCAAATCTCCCAGACCAAGCTCTAGGAGATTGTTTTAACCCATAAAGGGCCTTCCTCAGCTTGCAAACTTTGTTACCTGTGTCTCCCTCAAATCCTGGTGGGATGTTCATATAGATTTCATCATCTAAGTCTCCATGGAGAAATGCATTCTTAACATCATATTGTAGGAGCTGCCAATTAAAGTGGGCAGCCAATGATAACAGAATTCTCAGTGTTCTTCTTTGCAACTGGGGCAAAAGTCTCTTGATAATCAATATCATAGGTTTGAGTGTACCCTTTGGCCACCAATTTAGCTTTATATCTCTCAAGAGATCCATCAGCCTTATATTTGGGTGTGAAAATCCACTTCCAGTCAACAATGTTTTTCCCTTTCGGTTTATCAACAATCTCCCATGTTTTATTCTTTTCCAATGCATTCATCTCCTCGCTCATAGCAACCCTCCATTCCCTTTTTGACAATGCCTCAGAAACAATGTTAGGGATAGTAATGGTATTTAAACTCACAATGAAGTTTTGGTAGGTTTGTGACAGGCGCTTAAGAGAAACATCATGATATAGAGGATAAAGTGGGCGTTTAGTGCATTCTCTACTTCCTTTCCTAACAACAATAGGTTTAAAAAATTGTGTATGTAAAGGTGAGTCAGATCTTACCATGATTTTAGTTCCAAAGTCTGAGTTGGATTCTTGGACCTGTGTCAGTTCTGGAATGACCTTTCTCCTTGAAGATACCTGAGTAACGCTGGTTGTGACATGTGATGGCACAGGTTCAGAAGTAGAATTGGGGAACTCAGATGTAATTGGTTCAGAGGGCTTAGTTGTTCCAACAATACGAGTTGGAGCAGGAGGAAGGTCAAGGGTTTTAAATAGTTCGAAGGACTCATAAGTGCTATCTTCCATCATTGAAATCTCCCCCTGAAGAGAGGATTTGGAGAAAAAAGGTGTATTTTCTATGAAAGTGACATCTGTAGAGATATAAAATTTCCTAGATGACGGATTGTGACACTTGTATCCCTTTTGAGTAGGTGAGTAACCGAGGAAGACACATTTGATGGCTCGGGGGTCTAGTTTGTCTCTATGTTGGTTATGAACATGAACAAAGGCGGTGCATCCAAATACCCTAGGTATGAGGCCATTTGAGGTTTTGAAGTGTGGGTAGAAGCTATTAAGAATTTCTATGGGACTTTTGTTGTCTAACACGCGTGATGGAAGTCTATTTATCATTTATGTGGTTGTAAGAACTGCCTCTCCCCAATAGGATTTAGGGATATTCCCTTGAAAGAGTAACGCTTGGGTGGTGTTGAGTAAATGCCCATTTTTCCTTTCTGCTACCCCGTTTTGTTGAGGTGTGTTCACACATGATGAATCATGTATAATGCTTTGTGATTGAAAGAAAGGTGACAAAGTCTGGTTGAAGTAGTCTCTGGCATTGTCTGTCCTAAAGCTTTTTATTTTAACCCCAAATTGGTTTTGAATCATAGAGTGAAAATTCGGTATAACAAGGCTAAAATCAGATTTTTGTTTAAGAAGAAAGAGCCATGTTATCCGAGTGCAATCATCAATTAAGGATACAAACCAACAAGCCCCAGAAACATTATGTATAGTAGAGGGACCCCATATGTAATTATGAATCAAATGAAAAGGATGAGAGCTTTTTTTATTGCTAATAGGAAAAGATACTTGAGTATGTTTTGCAAATTCACAAACATCACAATGAAATTCAGTAATATCTAATCCTTGAAACAAATGAGGAAATATGACCTTTACAACTTTAAAAGATGGGTGACCTAGGCGTAGATGATACAACCAAATGGTATCTTTATTTGAGGAACTGAGAAATGACAAAGATAGGTTGCTCCTAACTCTTTGAGGCAATTCAAGTAGGTAGAGGCCACCCATTTCCTTAGCAATTCCAATCCTCCTCTCCGAGACCTGATCCTGAAAAACACAGTGAGAAAGAAAGAAAGTAGCATAACATTTAAGATCATGGGTAAGCTTTTGAATAGAAAGTAGGCTAGCTGACAGTTTTGAAATATGTAGAACCCTTTTCAGAATAAGGTTAAGTGTGATGTGTATATCTTCGAAACCTGCAATAGTAACTAGAGAGTCATTGGCGACTACAATCTTTTTGTTACTTGGGCATGGGGTGTAAGTGTGAAAGAGTTGAGATGTGGGTGTCATATGGTCTATGACACCCGAGTCTATTATCCAAGAATTGGTATGAAGATTTTTTGAGGCATTCATGCAAGTAGGGAGTAAAGGTTTACTTGAAAGAGCGAAAGAACAAGTCTTAGAAGGTTTTTCAATAGTCCCCAACAAGCTTCTCAGCTTCTCAATTTCTTCACTGTTTAATTCTGTTGTTCTTGAATTTTCCTCAACTTTGGGCTAATCTACCATATGTGCTTGGGACCTCTGCTGTTCCCCATGGTTTCCCCATTCTCGGTTTGGTGGTTTACCGTGTATTTTCCAACATGTTTCCTTTGTGTGCCTCGGTGTCTTGCAGTGGGTGCACCAGAGGTTGTCCTTATTATCCTTCCCCTGGTTTTCTCTACCAGAATGCTTAGATAGATCACTTTTTCCTTTGTCCTTATGATCAGTTTTTGCCAATAAGGCTGACCCGTCCATGGTTTGTGGTTCAAGCATCACACTCCTTTGACTTTCTTCTGCTCGAATCAATGAGATTGTCTCTTCTAGATACGGAGTGCCCTCTTTTCCAAGGATTTGGATCCTAACCTCATCAAATTCAGCATTCAATCCAGCCAAATAATCATACACACGGTCTTTTTCAATGAAGTTCTTCAAGATGACAGCATCCTCAGGGCATTTCATCTCAAAAACTCGATAATAATCGAGTTCTTGCCACAGATTCTGCAGCAAGTTTACATATTCTGTGACAAATTTATCTCCTTACTTAGCAACTGCAGTTTTGATCTTGATCTCGTACACTTGAGCAGCATCATGAGCCTTCGAGTATGTGCGACGAATATAGTCCCAAATCTCCTTTGCAGTGACAAAAAACATGCATGTGTCACTGATCATGGGATCCATAGAATCCCATGGCCAGGACATCATCATAGAATCCTCCTCATCCCATGCTTCAAACATTGGGTTATCCTTAGTCGGTCCTGTTCATAGAAGATGACTAAGTCTCCCTTTGCCCTTAAAGTATGTACGGACAAATTGAGACCATTTGAGATAGTTCTTCCCATTAAGCCTATAGGATGCCCGAATATTTTGTAAATTCCAATTTTCTGAATGGTGCCAAATTCTTCTGGAGGGTTAGATCTGGTGGAGACAGAGGTTTGGGAGGTTTACATGATTAAGAAGAAGATATTGCAGTGAAGAAGAAGATACTGCAGCCATTAAGGCTACCCTAATGAGAATCACACAAGAGAGGTAAAGAGGAAAGTAGCGATGAAGGCTGGAAGACACAAGAGAAGAACCAAAAAATAAGGTTTCGGTAGTGCAGCAATGAAGGCTGCTCAAATGACAAATCCCAGAAAAAGAAGCCCTACGGCTCTGATATCATGTGGGAAAGAATTTTCATATATTATCATATATTGAATAGGAAGTATACAGCCATATGTAGGACATTACAAGTAGGAATTTAACTCTGGAAAGTTATCTAAAGCTATCTAACGTAAAATCCCTTAACGGGTTTCAAACTTATTCTATCTTATCTATTTGTAGCCTATCTATATCTTAGTATAATCTATTTACAGCTGTTTAGTATCTTAACAAATGGGAATGTTCATACCTTTTAAATATTTTTTCTATGTTCAGGAATTTCTGATTTTTGTATGCTGACCTGATTTAACACTGCATATGAGGTGTTTATGGTGGAGTTACTCAACTTATTGACGTGCTAGAAGTCATATATGGTGAAAAGCTAGGAAATATCTGCATGATTTACATGTTGGCTGTATGTTGGTTTATTGGCCTTAATAGCAGCTTCTATCTAATGGGAGTAAGAGCTCTTGGTTCTTAAATTGCATCCAGTGACTGAAAATGTAATAATGCTCTTCTGTACTTCATTTGTGACACCTTTGGTTTTTCGTAGTTGTGTGGAATCCTCTCTTTCTTTTCTGACCAATTTTGTCACCCTGAATTTACATCTAGCCTCCTTTAAAGAGTCTGATGTTCTTATGACCCAAAGGCTCATTCCTTCCCAATTTCTTTTGTTGACGAACTCATAAAGGAACCCCCAACCCAGTCTTTCTGGCCTCATGATTCAGAGGTGAACTAATCCAAATTCAAGATGGATATTGTATTAAGGGTTCTGATTTGTTTGTCATTTATATAAGTATGCAATGACCAGTATTTACTTGTTTTTGGGTTTGATGCTTCTAAATGATCATGTACATCCCCTTTATGTATATAGTAACTTTTAATATTACGGCCTGATGCAAACTATTATTAGTTAGATTACCTATTTAGAGGTTAATTATCTATAACGTATAATGGGTGATGAAACTAGGCGTCATCTCAAGTGCAGTAAGATAGTCTGCCCTTAAGCCATTTTACAATACTATGTTGCTGCTTTTTGATGAAAAAAGAACGTAGGGGCTTGTATTTTGGGGGCTGGGGGTTATATGATGGGAGAGCATAACCTTGGTTGCTATTTTTCATTGAGAAAGTCTGTTAATTTAATTATGGTGAGCGGACACATATTACGGTGCGAGTAGACAATCTATTTAACATCTATACCCTTTATTTTGATTGCTATCCTTGAATTTGTGCAGCCGGCAGGTTTATATCTCTATGCTTCTGCATTGATACCTTCTTCTTTGATGTTATTTAGTGAACATTGTGTCACATTGATATTGATACTTGTGCATGCATTTGGAAGCTGCACCAGAAAGGGGCTATATCTGTTGGAAATGCTTATTGAGTTTTGTTCCATAATGTTGCTTTCTTTCTAATTTTAACATATCGAGTTCCTTGCTTTCTGAAAATGAGAAGTTTATTATGTTACAGGCTATTCCAAGTCATTCTGCAAGGAGGTCATTGTTTGAACACTATGTTAAGACACGTGCTGAGGAGGAACGCAAGGAAAAACGAGCAGCTCAGAAGGCTGCAATAGAGGGATTCAAGCGGTTACTGGAAGAAGCATCGGAGGTTTAGTTCATTTATCTGAATTCTGTTTCTTTCTCTTTGGTTCATGTGTTTTAAGATAACATTTGCTGTTTTGACTAAGGATTGCAAGTATCTAAATGGCCTAAATTTTATTTTCAGGACATTGATCATAACACTGATTATCAAACTTTCAGAAAGAAATGGGGCCATGATCCTCGGTTTGAAGCCTTGGAACGGAAAGAACGAGAACATTTACTGAATGAGAGGTACTAGTTACAGAGGATGGCTGATTGTGTGACGTCAATGTAATTTAAGTTGCACTTTTGCCTACTCCCATTTGAATGTTCTTTTAAATCTTCCGTCTGTTTGTGTGATTTCGAAGTCAATGATGATTAGATGCTGAAGTCCATTTGACATAATTGATTCAGTGACTCCCTTATGATAAAAAAATATTTGATGATCCATCACTTTGTTAGATATTCCAGAAGAATTGGAGTTAGTTTTTAGTTAAATCTGTTAATGTTAGTCTTGAGCTTTTTCCGTTCCATCTTTTTTAAGGCACACATTATTCATACCTGTGCACTTGAGAGTGTGTTGCTCACAGCACTCATCTTTAGATTGCTAATACATAGGTAGATTCTGTCTGTGGCTAATAGTTCCTTTCGCATGTAGTGTTTACAACCACTATTGGTTTGGCTATTTTTTTAATTACTTGGTGTATAGGAACTTGAGGGATTACTTTGGTGGTCACCACTTTATCCATCCAGATGATTATAGTAGCCTTTGCAGGATGCCTATTATGAATAGTGATGTAATTTCTATTTTGGATACATTCTGCAAAAAGACGTGCTATTGCTTTATTAATTTTCTTCTCTGTTTTATCTGATTTTGTATGAGATTGCATCTCTCTGCTTTTATTATGCATATATTTATGTGTTTGTGTTTATTATTTGGGAATATTGTGACGGTGAGTTTATAAAATTATATGTTCTGTTTCATGAGGAACAGGTAATAGTAAAAAATGGCTTATGAATATAATTCTCTTGGAGGAATGTTCGACTGTATATCGCACATTTGGACCATGTATAGTTGATGCAACTTTGGCAATTGTATTCCTTATAATATTATTTACATGGGTAGTTTCAAATTTTTGAATGTTTTCTAGATCATCTACTCCAGCTTCACCCGCAGACAATAAATCATCTTATTTTACAATATTAACAGGTGGTGGCAGATAGGGAGCATCCACATCTATGATAAGAAACAATTTGATAAATGGCATGGTTGAATACAGGCTTTGTACTTTGAACCATTAGTTTTACTTGGCCAATACAGGATTTGTATTTTGAACCATTAGTTTTACCTAGCCAAACTTCATTTTGATTATTTAATCAAGCAAAATTATTAACAAAATGTTGTCGCTTTTGGAGAAATGTTTTGCACATTTCTATGTAAAGGATTCATGCCTTATGCTAGTGTCTGTACAACAAATAATGCAATTTACCATAGATATTTTCTGCATTATATTTCTCGCCCAGTTCCTTATTCAGATCTGCATGAACTGTTTCCTAGAGACAGAGTGATTTCTGTACATTTCCCTTGAAAGCAACATGTGTCAGCTGACTAGTAGGCTAGTCACGAGATTCTCAGATCGTTTGGGTGTGTATATTAGCCCTTGAATCTCTTTTAATTTGCATGGTAAATACATTCTGCTATGATATATGTCAAATATTGTTCATGGATTGAACAACATTTTTGTTTTCATTGTAGGGTTTTACCATTGAAGAAGGCAGCAAATGAAAAGGCTGAAGCTGAACGTGCAGCTGCTGCGGCTAGTTTCAAATCCATGCTGCAAGAGAGAGGGGATATCACAGTGAATTCACGTTGGTCCAGGGTAAGTTTTAAAACGAGTGAGTTCATGCATAAGGAAAGTCCAAATGCAAAGTGCTGGATATTCTTACGCTGAAATATGTTCAGTTAGCTTGCAAATCTTATTTTAAATTGTTTAAGTTGGTTCGATGCAGATAATATATCATTTTTCTAGGGATGAAAGATATGGAAACTTATCCAGAGTGATCTCCTTTTCTGTTTATTCCATTTACTTCTTCAGAAGTAACTTACTTTGACAAGTATATAAACACAGTTTTATACTTTGACAAGTATATAAACACACAGTTTTCTGTTATCATCAGACTGTGGGGTATTTTAGGTCTCACCATAACCTTTTCTCATCGATTACTGGGTGTAATTGCTCTTCCATCCACCAAAGCCTCAATGGATCAAAGTTAAAGGTGGCCAAACTGTTTTTAAATGATTGGAGGTTGCATATATTAGATGAATGCTATCTTCACCTACTTGCTGTATTTGTTTATTTGACTACTATATCCATTATTTGTGGGTCTATTAGAAATAGTCTTTCTACTGGTTAGAAAATAAGGTTGCATACTTCTAGACTTTCCCACATCTCAGCGGAATTTCTACTGGGACGTTATTATTGTTGTTGTTGTTGTTGTTGTACTACTTATCTATTATGTGTTTCTCATTTCAAATGCAATGGAAGAAATTGCTTACTTATGACCTCCCATTTAGGTTTAGCAACATTACTTTGGTGTGTTGACAATGCTGCTGATTTTTCTTGTTAATATGGTTCAGTTCTCTTTTGATAATATAATCAGGTAATTGAGATGTTTAACTGAATTTTCTTATCAGCAGTTATAATTGTTATATGCAACTGAAATCTGCATCATATCAACTCCCAAAGGTAGTACCCATGTGACAATTAGCTTTTAACAGTTGGAGGATTGAATCTAGGGTATGTATGATTCATTTCTGGACGGTTGGACTCTACTGTGCCATTAATTCTGATATAAGTGTGCTTACTACCAGGATTATAACTGACATTGTGTTCTCATTCACTGTTAAAATAGTGTTCTGTCCTGTAATGTTCGTCCAAGGTAAGTCTATTAGCATAATCTGTCTATGAATTATGATGATAGTGGTCCATGATAAGTTTAAAGAAAAAGGGAAAAGAAGAAAAAAGTTGGGTCTTGCAACTAAATCAGAAGCTGTGATATGTTTCATTCCATTGAGTTTTTCCCCATAAACCTGTGTATCAATATCCATTGTCCCTACTGTAGGTTAAGGATAATTTAAGGAATGACCCAAGATACAAATCTGTAAAGCACGACGATAGGGAGGCTTTATTCAACAAGTATTTGTCTGAGCTGAAATCTGTCGAAGAGGAAGCAGACCGAGAGGCAAAAGCTAAGAGGGAGGAGCAGGTATATACTGTTGGCTTTTATTCATGAGAAATGTTATTGGAAGTGGGTTTGAACTTTACTCAATCAGTTGTGTTCGAAGATCTTTGTTAAGTCAAAATATTTTTTCATGCTTGATACTTGGTTTATTCAAGGGTGTTGATTTTAGTTTGGAACTTCTTGTTCCCTTTTCTTTTTCTAGTATAATTATAGTCGATATTAGTAAACTTGCATTGGCCTTTCCTCTCTTTATGTTCTTTTTTTTCTTCCCGTTACTGGTTATTATATGGCTTACAATTCGGAGGTGTTCATCTACCAGCTGCAAATGTATCAGGAACTCTATTTTTGATATAATACCTTACATGAACTTCGTATATTGGTTGTTAGTTGCAGTTACCATTTTGTGTTGCGTTACTGTCTTATTGGTGCTTCATTTCAGGGGAACATAAAACTTTCTTGTTTATATTTGTAGGTTCTGTCTAGGACAGTGCTATCAAGCTCCCTAGTAATTGCTAATTTTGACTTGAGGATTTCTGTTGGATGTGTACACATCCAAATATGTGGGCAAGTAGTTGTCTCTGGGTTGTTATGCCTTGGGTAATTCTGGGGCATCAAGATGAAACTGCAACAGACCCAATACTTAGAGATAATGGACTTGGCTTCTGGGTTTGTGGGCATTAGCAGTCAACAGTGAGTCAAATAAGGTTTAGAAAGATGATCAAATTATTTAGTTAATAACTTCTTGTTGCAATAATTAAATACTTTGTTTGTTGTTGCTTCCTTTTTAATGTTAATTTATGATTTTGTAAGCTGTTCATCATTGATACCGTTTCATGCTTTATTTGGCCGTGGCATTTTCAATCTGTGGGTACTTGAGAGATATTGGCTTAAAAGGGAAAAAGGAAAATTATAAAAATGAAAGAATGTAATTGAGCAGGACAAGTGTTGCAAACTGCAATTATCTTTAACTTTACTTTTTTCAAACAATTTTTATCTTAATTTTTCTTGTGTAGTCCCTGTTTCACTTTGATCTATATTGAATGCAGAATGATTTGGGGTGGATGAGGGTTAGGCCTGCTAAGTTGTGATTAGTTTGAGTCATAACGAGGATGCAAGATACCTGATCAAGATGCCCTTGTTTAATGACAATGGTGTTATATGTGTACATATTTCATTTTTAATGTTAGATATTAATTTTTGGTCCCTTCAAGTTGCATCAATTAACTTGGATTGACCGGGCCAGTGAAGTAGTGACTCATTCTTTGATAATGATAGGTATTAAAGATTGAACTTGTTCCATTTCTTTTCTAGGACAAGCTGAAGGAACGAGAGCGAGAGTTGCGAAAACGCAAGGAAAGAGAAGAACAAGAAATGGAAAGGGTGCGGGTTAAAGTGCGTAGGAAGGAGGCAGTGGCTTCTTTTCAAGCATTGCTTGTCGAAACAATTAAGGACCCCCAGGTATGATCACAAGTCGCGGCATAAGCTGAATTGCAATTTTATCAGATGAGGTTTATAATGCAAGTCTGTTGTTTATCCATCTATAGCAATTTCCAAACTGGTAGAGCAATGGGGTTTAGTTACTAGATACATGTTTAGGAATAACTGTCTAGTATCTTCTGTTGGGGTCCTGAACACCTACAGCCGAACTGCAACATTTCCTGCCTTTTAAATGGCGCTAAGCGTGTCTGTTTGAAGGTGGTTTAATTAGCTTGATTTGTAACTCTACAAGGACATCAATATGCCTTAAATTGAACGCAGGCCATGATTTGAGCTTTTTGTTCTTGTTTTCTATGATTGCTATATCATGGTTACTTGGCTGATTAGACTAGTTGCTAAATAATCATGTGGTTGTGAAAACTGTTATGGCTTTCTTGGCTGTATTGTTTAAGCATGTGAAGTGTTCATCTGTTAATATCTGAGTGGTCCCCGAAGTAGGGAAGTGGCAGTTCGACGTGTTGGAATTTCTCTATCCCTCTTTGCCTTTACCAAATGATGATTTTTTTTACTTCAGTTTTGTTAGGATTTGAGATGGGCTTCTGCTACTTAATTTGTTCACTTTTTCTTCTTATGTACTTAGGCATTATGGACAGAGTCAAAGGCCAAATTGGAGAAAGATCCTCAAGGACGTGCAACCAACCCTGATTTGGATCCATCTGATGTAGAGAAACTCTTCAGAGAACATGTCAAGTTGCTGTATGAGGTACTATGGTTAAAGTGCCTGTATTTCCTTTGTGGACTTGACTAATTTAGGGGATTTGATTTGGTATTGGATTCCATGATCATTTTTGATAATTTATGACTACAATGACACCTCCTTTTTGGGCCATTACATAGAGATGCACGCATGACTTCAAAGCTCTCTTAGCTGAAGTTATAACCGCTGAAGCAGCTGCCCAGAAGACGGAAGATGGGAAATCAGTCCTTGATTCATGGTCAACAGCTAAGCGCCTTCTTAAGCCCGATCACAGGTATAACAAGATGCCTAGAAAAGATAGGGAAATTTTGTGGCGAAGATATTGTGAGGAGATGTTACGGAAGCAGAATAGGGTGCTTGATGAGAAGGAAGAAAAGAACTTTGAATCAAAAAGTAGAGGCCCAGCAGAATCAGGGCGATATCAATCAGCGTCAAGAAGGATCCGTGAGTCGAGATAACTCGTCCAACATTTCTGGTTAGAACTATGTGTAACTTTGGATTAGTCCCGAGTGATCTACATTTGTTTGCTTGTGAATTATGTGTTATATGAAAGCATATTGATTCACATCCTGCAAAGATATCTCGCCTATTTTTCCTGTGTTTCCATGGATATATCAACAGAAATTTTGATGCACTGAGTAGGTCTTTATGGCATTGGGCCTTTGAAGTTACCTAAATTCGTCATTAGGCCTTTGTAAGTAACTCTTTTTCATTGTTACAAAAGTCAAGATTCTTCGTTTTGAGATTGGCTTCACCTGATCAAATCCATAATTTTGATGACATGATTGCATCAAGCTTTTGATATTGTTATTTTTTGAAACCTATGTTTTGGTAATTAATTGAATAATTTGTCTTTTTATGACAGTTTTATAACATTATGGATATGACAATAATTTTAATCTGTTAAAATTTATGAAATTAAAGATCAATTATAGGTAAATTCAAAAACCTTTGGAAAAACAGCAATATCTCATAGGTTTTATGTGCAACATGAGAGTCGTCGTGCTTTACAAAGTATTATAATATGAAATGAAAGCCACGCCATTCCTTCCACAAAAACAAACTTTTCCTAACGTAACATGTTTTGCTTTTCTCCATTTGATTTCGTACTTTTCTAACTTTAATATTTACCTTAATAAGTTCGCAAGAAAGTCTTTGCAGTAAACATGTGCAGAGACCGAAAACACAATGAACAAATAGATAATCCGGTCCACTTTAAATTAGCACTAAATTGTATAATGAGATGCTAATCATATTTCTAACATTCGTACTGACTTTTGAGCAAGACTATGGAAAGTTGCAACAATGGCTTGAAAAATGGATCGGAAGGAATTAACTTTACAGATTCAGTATTAACTCACGGGTTTACCAAATAGTAAAAAATGACCCGTTTGAATTTTTGATACACAACGAATTCATAATGTGGACTATTTATAAATAATCATAACCCAAAAAAAAAGCAGTTGACTTGCAGAGCTATATTTACACAGTTTATTGTATGGGTGCCAAAAAATTACCCGCCTTTCTGTTGTAAACAATCAGGAAAGCAAATCAAGCCAACGATCTTCCAGCAGCAGCAGAAGAAGATAAGGGAACACTTCTATGCCAAAAATAAGGCTTCCAAATACTCATCAATATAAGCCAAGCACGGCCAATGATCAGTTCTAATTCGTACTAGAGTTGACATACCACGTACTTCCATTTGAAAAAGGAGATGGAACCTTGGTGGAAGAAATATGAGTACATGAAAGCAACCCATTTGACTTCTATTCGTATCTAACCCACTTTCTTTATCATCCTCATCGTCAATATAAGTAAGATGAAGTGGGCCTCTATCTACACTACAAGCAGCAGTATAATCCCCAAAAGACTCCGATGTAGCATTTTTCCACATGATGTTTCTGATGACTCCTCCATCCTTCACGATGTTAACAAGCTGTTCACTAATCACATTAACAACAAAGGGAGTCAAATGCTCTTCAACCGCCCTGATTACTGAGTCTGCAGCAACTTCAAGCAGCTTGACTGACTGAGTCCCACTGATTGCTGCAGCACCCCTGCCTCCTTTTAATGGGAATACTTCGTGCCCCATGTTTGAAGAAGCACCACATGCCTCCCAGAGCGCATCAAATAACTCTGAATAATATGCAGGTACTGCATCTTCTGGAATGCCAGATGGAAGAATAGCCTTTGCGAACATATCCTCTATACCTACGGTGATACTCTGAAGCTGACCGCAAATGACCTGACCATTTTCTGCAGTTGCTTCAATGAACACATCCACTAGACCAGGTGATGGTTCCCCTGGTACCAAATCGATTGTTACAGGAGCCCTAGAGCTTTCATCTTCAGAACAACTGTCTGCAGATATAATGTCCAATGAAGCTGTGGTATCAGAAATATGACTGTTCTTGGGAGGTTCACCAAAAAGAACAGGTATGTGATGTGATGGGATTGACCCGTATGGAGCTGAGGATGAGAATTTGAGCACAATTGCATACATGGCAGGAATATCATCTATTCCCTCCAACTGTCTCTGGGAATCACCAACCCATATCTGATTGAAAGGTTCAGATTCAAATCTTAAACTACAGGATATTCTAACCTTGATTCCGGGCATGTGTCTGAAATCAGGAATGCATGAGAAGTGTCTTCTTAATGCTTCTAAGATCTCTGAAATTTTTGAATCCATTACCCTTAATGGCTCCTGAGACCGATTTGTTCTTCCAGTTTCTAAGGTAGTTTGACGGTGTTCTGCATGGCTTTCTAGCTCTCTCAAATCAACATGGGGTTCGCTGTCCATTATGTTTTCAGGATAGATAGGTTTACTAGTTTCTCCACCCAAAGGAGATAAAGACAAGGACCAGTATTGCTTAACAAGTAGGGGTATCAAGCGTTCAATGTGTATGTATGATGATATACGCCTTGATTTTTTGAAACTAGGGTAGGGTTGAGGTGATTGAACACTGAAGAAAGAACTGGCATGTGACGAAGGTGAAATGCCGAGTAGCTGGTCCCCAAAATTTAGCAAGCTTCGCAGCTTCACCCCCGGAATAGTAATGAGCATCCGCAAGTAGATTCTACAAATGCAACAGGTGGTGAAGAAAAGTCAATGAAGCAAATTAATAGGTGACAACCTTCAAGCTAATCACTTAATTCTTTCTTTTTCCACAACTAACATTCCTTATGCTATCGTTTCTTCTGATATAGTGTCTTTTGTGGCCAAGAAATATTCATTCAACAAGATGAAGACTAAGAAAATTGCTCAGTGTCAAAGGAGTAACGAAGTCAAAAACACCATTAAACATTACGGATCTTTGCATTTTATTTCTAAACCTTTTGGTTTACTTGTTACATTCTAATGACATCAAATTTCTGGAATGTATCTCAACTTGAAGGTAAAGTGGCCTACAGCAAAGAGCAATAAAAATATTAAAGTACTTTTACACCTATAGCAAAATCAAAAAGATAATGAAGAAGCAATAGGTAGACAGACCTTGCACTATCGCGAATCTCCAAGTCAGGAAAGTAAAGACAAGTGAATGCAAGAAGATGACATAAGCCAAGAAACAGTCTCGAGCTGTGATGGTGCATCAGCAAAGTTCGACAAATGCTGAGAACTTTGCTTCCCTTAGACCAAGATCTTAGTCCCGTATCAGGCCCATGTTTCTCAACAAGGAAAATCATAAACCTTAAAAGTAGGTCTAACAATGCATGAGGAGGTATTGTCTTGTTAGCAGCAATTCTGTCCAATATCGGGAAGTAAGAAACCAATTTGTAATCTACAATGACTCTTGCAAGCAATCGTTCATCAATTGTTTGAAGCAGACGCTCTCCCAACCAACAATGCTTCTTACAGCCTAGAAATCGATCAATGAGTGAAACAATGACAGGTACCCATCTTTGGAACTCCAATGTCAGGTCCACTAGCATGCTCTGGACAAGGGAAGTCAAAATGACCAAGAAAATATCAAATAAATAAATTCACAATCGCAACTACTCAATGACCATTTAATTTATTTCACCAGACCCTGCAAAGATTATGACAATTTCATCTATGCGAAGAATAACAAAAGTAAATGTCCAATTCAGAGAAAGGAGAAAGAGGGAGGAGGTAAAAAAAATAAAACATAGTTCTCAAAATATGCCACTGAGATTTGTATTCGAAATTACCAATAATCATTAATAAGCAAACTTGAATAAGACCTTCAATTTCAGAAAGTAAACCCACCATTGACATTTTAAGGCAAAAAGTTGAAGGCTGTAGCAAAAAAACCTGATTTTGAAAATCCAGGTGATGTTGTATCAAAGGCATTCCTTTGGAGTTGATAATTGAGAAAACTTTATAACGCAATTTGATCAATCATCTTAAGAACAATCATTCAATTTTAGAACAGGAAGAAACACGAGATTAAAGTTTTATCACATCATTGTTGGAAGCATTTACTTTTGAAGGATTACCTGTAAAGAACAGAAGACGGTAGAATCCATAAGAACTTTGGTAGTGGAAGGATCAATGTCAGTATGAGATGATGCACCTATCAAAAACTTATGGAAAGCATGGAATGCCACTGCAGTTTCTGTGCTCCAAGGGGGCAACCACTTGAATGCCGAAACAGAAACCAAGCTCTCTTCAAATAACTTAACCACAGACTTGCCATCACCTGCCTCCTCACCAGAGCCACTCTTCGGGATCAACATACCAAGACATACTGAGCAGAAGGCAAGCAAATCAACCTTCAAAGCTTTTAATGCCAGTGGATCAAAAACAGCTGGATAAAATCTCAAACCCATTTCCAAAACTGACTTGTATTTCACCACCTCGCCTCTCAACATCAATCTACCCAACAAACCTAGCAACCAGTGAAGGGCCAGCAATCGGAAAACTAAATAATGATGGGATTCCCTCGAAACCAGCATTAACCGTCTAGCAATCTCTTCCTCTTGTCCATCAAACGCCTCAAAGAAATTTGAATACAAGACCAAAACAACATGACACAATAGAGGATCAAAAGAATAGATCATCCCGAAAAACTGCACCTTCAACATGGACGCCTGCAATTCCAAAGCAACAACCACCGGAATAATCATCCCCAAAAATTCCACCATCCCACACGGTGTCAAAACCTGCGGTGACTCCAACAAAAACGCCATCGCCCTTCTCAACTCCTTATAATTCAAACCCACATTACTACTACTAACCTCTTTATTACTGTTGCTACAACTACTACTGCCACTACAATCAACCAAAACAGATTGAGGAACATTAAATGGAACCAAAGGCACAGATGTGTTCAAAATTGAGACATTACACTTATTGTGATTGTTGACTATACTATAAATAATACTAGTAAACAACAAAATATATGACTGTGAAGCATGACATCTCTCACTTTGGCACAAAGTCCAAACATGACCACCAATCTCGGAGAGCAAACACGGGTAGCATTTCTCCAACTCTCTCAAGCATTCACATGCCACTGCCCTAGTTTGTCTGTCAGGTCCATGATTGGGCCGATTGATAATTGTCAACAGAAG
Organism: Erythroxylum longipes; assembly: GCA_027563885.1. Lineage (NCBI taxonomy): Eukaryota > Viridiplantae > Streptophyta > Magnoliopsida > Malpighiales > Erythroxylaceae > Erythroxylum > Erythroxylum longipes. Next base: position 5,942,085 of record JAOQMS010000003.1, on the reverse strand, counting down.
CTCCACCAAACACTCCGTAAAACGGGCGTCAAGTCTGGCAAGCGCGTCTACGGAGATGAAAATCGAAGTTGTCGACACTAAGAACTGCTCTTTCAAGAGATACGTGACGTTAACTCCGTCGAGCGGCGCGTGGATCGTCGCGCGTACGGTCTCCAGGAGGCGTTCGACGGCGGATTGGTCAGTGAAGAAGTTCCCGGCGAACTCTTCGAGGAAGATTAGGAGAGAGAGTTTTGGAGCGAAGTCCTTTTTGAGGAGACACGCGATGGCGTGGTCGGCAAGCCCCTTCATGAGGTCCGGCGACGTCCACCGCTGGAAACGGGGACCGCCGTTCTGGAAATCGTCGATCAGCGACTCCCATTCCTGAGGAGACGCCGGTTTCAACGGCGGAGGAGGTGTCGACGGCTTGTGATCCGTCATGGAGCGGTGAACAGAATTTGGGGCATGAAAAAAGATTGGATTTTCAAGAACGTGAACTCAAATCAAATATCATTCGTAAATCAAACGGTTAACGAACAACAAAACCCTAGAAAGTTTGGAAATTGAAAGAGAGTGAATCTACGCGCTTAAGTGAAAACGCTGTGCGAGTATCAATTTTAATGATTTTCGTCAATCATTAACCCAATCCCACCAATTTTCAATTGGCTTGGGCTGGGCCGGTTTCATTTTGAAGATCGCTTAATTAATTTCTTTTTAAAATTAAATAATATTTTTATTTTTAAAATTTCCTTAAAATTGGTGAAAATAGGATTGAGTAAGTTAGGCTGTATGTTTCTTTTTTCCGGTTTTTTTTGTTGTTTTTATAAAAAAGAAATAAATCCTTAAAACGTATTTTATTGAATATTGTTATCATTTTTTATTTTTCAAAGATAATAAAACTACAATAACTTTAAAAAAAACGTAAAAAAATATTTTTTTAATATTTTGCAACAGATTTTCACATATTTTTATTTCTACTTGCTCTTCTTCTTATATTTTTTTTATTGTAGAAACTCTATTCTCTCGCTTCCCAAGCTCATCTTTTTTCTCTCCTGCTTCTTTATTATTTTCTTTTTTCTATTTGTGCAAAAAGTAAAAACTTGGGTTTTTAATTAAGTGAGTTTTCGAAATTAATTTGATATTTTTCAATTATAATGTGTTTTTTTTTTGTTTCCTCGGTTTCATGTCTTCCATCTAAAGCCTCATTTTTATGCGCTTCTAGTTTTCCTATTTTTTATTTCTGCATTTCTACTTTACTATTTATTGTTTATCTTCATTTTTGCATTTTCAATTGTTCGTTATTCTACGTTTTGGGTTTATTTTGGCTTTTACGTTTTTGCATTTCACGTTTTTAGTTTCTTCGTTTCTAGTTTTTTTATTTTTGCGTTTTTACATTACTGGTTTTTCTATTTATCAATACCATGCATTGCAACGATGTTTTTATTTCTAGTTTTATTACAAATCTTAGCTAAATAGATTTTTGTTTTCAATTTTTATAACCAAACAAGTTTTTAGGTTTTTATTTTTTAATAAAAAAACAAAAACCAGAAAAAAAGAATTGGAACCAAACAATTAGATTTTGATGATCTCTTAATTGATCTATGTGAATTTTATTTGTATATAGTTTATACTTTATATCAATATTTTCAAAACTAGACCGATATGAGATAAGATTTAAAAGGTTCAATTTGTATTAAACTGTCTTAAAATCAATTAAAAATTTAATAAAATTGAAGAATTTAAGAAATGATTGAAAAAATTTAAAATTTAATTAAAAAAGGAGACTATTAAATAAAAATTAATTAGTTTATTTTGATTTATAAAAACTGATCAGTTTTTAACTATAAAAATTATTAGACTAAATAAACTGAAAAATTAAAAACTGAACCAAAAATTAACCAATTCAAAATTTTCACTAAAATCTGTCGAATCGGTTCAATTTTTAAAACATCATTTATACTTTAACTGTTCACTTTTTAGAAGAGTTGATGTTTCTTCACATGCTTCTTTTTTTTATGCATTGAATACATTTTTAAAATATGTAATAATTTGAAAATCATTTATATTTAAAATGGTTTTTGGAAAATTACAAAAAACATCTATTCATAATTAGTTAAAACTTTACTTGTAACCATGCTATATTATTTACTATACAAATTTGCTAATAAAAAGCTTCCACTTTAACAATAATACTACCATTAAACATTTTTAATGAGGAATATTCAATTTTATTAAGAAAGAAAGGCAATGGCTTACATATTTTAAGAAAAATGGTTACAACAAAGTATAGGGTACTTTCTCTTCCTGTTTTTCTATAATTATAAAATTTGCAATCATTATTATTTTAATATATATTAAATAAATTATTGAATATATATAAGAAATTATAAATCATATATTTCAAATAAATTATTTAATCATTGATAAATTAATAATTACTTTAATTTAATTGATATTTATAAATTTAATAAAGTTTATTTTAATCACTAAAGTAAAAAGTACTCCCCAATTAAGACTTAAGTTAACAACAACAACAATAACAATTCAGTAAAAAAGCACTCCCTAATTAAGTTTTGAGTTAAAATGTAGGGTTTAAGAAAGTCGTTGTTTGGTTCTATTTTTGTTTTTCTGTTGTAGTTTTCAAATTTTATTTTTTCTTCAAATAAAAACAAAAATATGCTTGGTTGATAATGTTAATGTAATTATATTTTTACCACTAATAATAATTACATATTAGATAAAACTTAAAGATAAATTATGTTTAATTAAATAAATTTATTTAATCTCTAATATAATATTTATTTTAATATTATGCTATTTTAACATAATAAATAATTTAAAAATTAATATTAATTTGGAATATATTTTAATTATTAAATGAAATTTTATTTGAATATTTATATATTTTAAATTTAATTATATTTATTAATAATCATTAAAATTTAACTACATATATTTTAATTATAAAAATTAAATAAAATTAAATTATTCATAATTTTATTGATAATTAATTTTAATTTATTAAATATATAA
>JAOQMS010000003.1:5913212-5928850 GCA_027563885.1 Erythroxylum longipes | reverse complement strand
GAACCAAACCACTCTGCTGAAGAACATGAACTGAAAGATGAAGAAGATGCTGATGAAGGAGAGAATCTTCCACCTGGTTCCTACGAGATCTTACAACTGGAAAAAGACGAAATCCTTGCACCACATACGCACTTCTGCACGATCTGCGGGAAGGGTTTTAAAAGAGATGCAAACTTAAGGATGCATATGAGGGGTCACGGTGACGAGTACAAATCTCCTGCTGCACTTGCGAAACCACACAAGGAATCGAGCTCCGAGCCGGTGCTTATTAAGAGGTATTCCTGCCCCTTTGCTGGCTGCAAGAGGAACAAAGATCACAAAAAGTTTCAGCCACTGAAGACTATCCTTTGTGTCAAAAACCATTATAAGAGAACCCATTGTGACAAAGCCTACACCTGCAGCAGATGCAACAACAAGAAATTCTCCGTCCTGGCGGACCTCAAAACTCACGAGAAACATTGTGGCAAAGACAAATGGCTATGTTCCTGTGGCACAACCTTTTCAAGGAAAGATAAGCTCTTCGGACACATTGCTTTGTTCCAAGGTCACACCCCAGCAATTCCCCACGAAGAAACTAGTAGACAGGCTGCCTCATCTGATAAAATGGACAACAAAGAAACAGGTAACACAGTTGGAAGTATGGATTTCAGCTTTGGCCCCTCGAAGGGGAGTTTTGATGAATCTACCAGTTATTCCCTGCCATTGAACAGTGAAACACTAAATTTTGCAAGATTTCAAGAGTTCCAGCGATCCTTTTTTGATGATTCAGAAACTTCATTCTCCTTCCTACTGTCTGAGGCTTCTGAATATAATCAGAAAACTAGGGGAGAGTCCAGCTCCAACAAATTTTCTTGACATTCCGGAAATTTCGGAATAAGTTTATTGATTGCGTTTCAGGGCCTAGTTGATTGTAGCTGAGGTTGTTGAATGTAGTTCTATTAAATAATAATAATTATTATTATTAAATTTTCTGATCGCAAAATAAACAATTGAAACTAGACATTTTCGTTTATTTTTAAACATATTTTTACTAAATTATCTTTTTTCAAAAAATAATATATGATTGAAATTATAAATAATGCATATTAATCGTATGGAAATTTTTGTTAAAATGATCACATATATTTAATAAAATTCTCATACTCAAAACAAATTTCCTATACAATAAAATACTCTTTTGGGCCGGGCTCGAACAATTTCTGTTGGGCCCAATCCTAACCTAAGGCTCGATCTGGGTTAAGTCCGGTCAAGCTTAGATAGTTCGAAATTTGTGAGATCTTTAAAATTAAAAAATAAAAAACAACATTTTTAGACAATAATGTCAATTTTTTTATAATTGACTCGATTAAAAAAATCAAAAAGCCTGTCTTATAATCCGGTTAAGTACCTGTTTGGATGTGCTTATACTAGTAGAGATTTTGTCAGTAAAATTATTTTGAAAAGTTTTAAATTTGAATTTTTAAAAAAGTTGTATTTTTATTTCTAAAAAAGTTTTTCTATTAAAAATACTTTTAAATTTTATGACCCAATACTCTTTTTTTTTTTAAATAATCTTTTGAATGAAAAAAAATACTTTTTTACTCTCTAAAAACTAAACCAAACAGGCATTAAATCGAACCTGTCTATTAACTTCAAGACTGGGACGGATCGGATCAAATTAGGCCGAAGTGAGTCGGGCCGGAACCTACTTTTAATAACTAAAAATATTTTTAAATAAGATAAATAAAATTTGTATAATTTGATCTCTAACAACGGGAGACGGTTAAGAAGGAGGTGAAGGAACACGTGTAAAAAGGAAGGATGAGGTGTCATGTGAAACCTTTTAAGGTAGGACATGATGACGACGTGGTATTGTTATAATTGTCATCTTGTCTTGTGTTTCTGGAACACCCTAAACTTAAAAACACAAACATTCCAAATTAATTAACAAACTAGAAACCAACCATACTGGTTTAAATCTAACTATTTGATTTACTCACCTCATTAATTATTTAATTAAGACAGAATTAGATCATTCAAATCTAATAAAAAGGGAGCTCTTAGCCTCTTCTCCTTCTTCTTCTTCTTCTTCTTCACTGTTTCTTTCTTATGCCGATTGGATTGGGTTTCCCTAATTTAAATTTAAATAACAAGAATTAAGAAAAAGAAACAGAAAAAGAAGAAGACAACAATCTCAGGCGAGTGATGGCACGCGGCGGCGCCGCAGGAATGGCGGAGGTCATAGCGTTGAATTTGAAAGAAGCGCATAGCTGGTGGCATCATATTAACGAATCGGTCAAGTGGCAGGACTCTATCTTCCACGTCCTAGCGGTATTATACGGGCTAGTCGCCGTTGTCGCTCTTGTAACCGCCGGCTTCTCTTTTCTCAATTTCACATACCTTTAACTACGACTCTTATTCATAATAATAAAAAAACTTTTAATTTAATTTTGTGATTATTATTGTCAACCGATGCAGTTTGCAATTGATGTTTCTCTAGGGTTTCCGGACTTTTACGGGCTTTCCTGCATGATTTTGCGTATGTTTTTATTTTTCTCGATTGGTTTCATGCTTAGGAAATTGTATTATGTTTCGGCATTAGGTTCAATTGGTACGTATTCAATTGAGAGTTCCGGAGTATGGTTGGACCACTCAGAAGGTTTTCCACTTCCTCAATTTCTTGGTCAATGGGGGTTAGTATCTCTTGATGTTGAGTTTTAATATTTTTTTAATTCCTGGATTTCTGATGTTATTAAATGGTCTTTTACTTTTTCTCCTGATTTGCAGTTCGATGTGTAGTATTTGTTTTCCGTCGGGACGTGCAACACATACGCCCAGTGGTTGGTGGTCTTATGTTGATTAGTGTTTTCTGATTTAACTTTTGGTGTCTATGCTTGTACCTAAAATGTAGCTTGATGGCTTGCGTTGGCCAGATTTTGCAACACATCCTACTTGATTTGCCAAGTCTTGCTTTCTTTACAACTTACGCGCTTTTGGTCCTCTTCTGGGCAGAGATTTATTACCAGGTTACGTCCATTTGCTTAGTCAATTGTTTGGTCTACTTTGGAGTATATTTATCTGCTTCTGACGTTAATTAAATTTGACAGGCACGTGCTGTATCTACTGATGGACTTAGACCAAGTTTCTTTACAATCAATGCAGTGGTTTATGTTATTCAGGTGGATCACTTCTCTGTGTATGTAAATCAATACAATGATGCTTGGAACAAGCAGCTAAACAAATGTTATATATCGCTTTTAAGGCTAAAAACATTGCTTCAAATGGTTTAAAGAAACTTCTCAAACTGTTACCATATGATCCTTACACCCCAATGTTTTATGCCATTTTATCTGAAGTGGTGCTATATATAAATGCTGTAACGTGGAATGCTTTTAGGGGATCATTAACCACTAAAGAAGAAACTGTTAGATTTTATAGTTATTTGAGGAAATGTGAAACTGAGTTTGCATGAACAGATAAACATATGCTGTGAGTGAGGAAAATAGGAAGAGAAGAATATATTAACTTAAAGCGTGGTTTAAATATTGGAATAATTGAAATGGTGAGTGTCTAAAAGTTTTTAAAATCTTATGTTACCTTACCTTCTTTTGTACTGATTATGTAAAGTGGCAATTAAAATGGGCATTCCCAACAAATAGACCACTGCTGGAATTCATCATACCATACGTCAAGGAAGAAAAAAAAAAAAAGGAAAGAAAAGATCGTGAGTTGCATATAGAAACAAATAAGCATGGTATAATGGTTTTTGTGGTTTGATTGATTGGTTGGTTATGGCATTAGTTTAAAACAAATGAAAGATGACATTGTAAATATGCTCTTGCAGCTTATTCCTAACATTAATATCTTTACTACTAGTAGGCATGATGTCTTCAGCAAGGGTGCTTTATGCATGCCTCGGATCATATTAATTCTAATATTTGCGTGCCTGGTTACAAACATGAATGCATGTATGGATTTGTTAATATGTAGGTATATGTGCCCAAGCAATGTGTATACAGAGAGATTCTCTAGGGTGTTAACGTAATTGTTAGAGCTGAAAAAAATCTTCTAGTGGGCAACATTTACCGTGCATATAACCTGGAAGATTATCAAAGTGGGGTTTGAAAATCTGCATTTAACAGCCCTTTACGAAAATTTTAACAAAGAAGTTTCTCTTTGAATAATTGTGGACTCTTTTGGTACATCATACTGATAATTTCAACTAGAATTTTCTTTGTCTTCCTGAGACCAAGTTATTGTCTTTTTGGATACCATTTTGCAAGCTGCAACTCTGATCAAGATGACCTATGATTTACAGAGCTATTGTTCCCTTTTTATCTCTGTGTGTGTGCACGTGTATTAATTTCACCTTAACGCTCAAATTGATCGATTCCAGATTGCTATGTGGTTGGTGTTATGGTGGAAGAATATCCTGGTTGTCGTCATCATTTCTAAGATGTTCTTTGCAGGTTTCTTCAGTATTATTTTAAATGTTCTAATTATACAGAGTAGTTTTACAGTGATAACTGATGCTTTTATCATGTGCAGGAGTATCTTTAGTTGCAGCTCTTGGCTTTCTCCTTTATGGTGGAAGGTAATACTGCAATATGCATTTGTCCTCCTACTTTGTGTAGATGATAGCAGAAGACCTTTATCTCTCACCACTTTAGTCTGGATAGCTGGATCATAGGCCAGCTTATGATGTTTCTACCATTACTCTTTAGGATTCTTATGAGATGGCGCATTATAGCTTTTCTTTCTCCTGGAGACTAGGTTAGTCAATGAACTGTTGTCTGTAGTTTTTCAGACCCCAAATTTGTCAGATTTTTGTGTGACAAAATTCAGAAAAAAGTCGGCACTTCTATAACTTTCTTTATATGCTTTTGTTTTCCTGTCGTAATTGATGCTTGTAACTGTTTATTTTTGTCTCTCACATGGAATTGGCACAATATCATCGATGTGGCAATGGATTCATTTTGATCTAATGCTTTTGTATCTGTATTCTGTCATCTTCTGTCCCATTTCTTTGGTGCAGATAATTTGACCTAATTCTAAGTTACGTATCTCTACACCAAGTTTGCTGTATTTTGATCTACTTCATTTCACAATTTTCATCTCCTGTCAGGCTGTTCCTAATGTTGCAGCGCTTTCCCGTGGAATCCAAAGGGCGGCGTAAGAAGCTTCAAGAGGTATATTTCTCTTATAAATGTTGTTAATTTTTTGCTTTCAGTACTGTTTTCATTTGACATTTTTGTTCTTCCTCTTTTGCTTTACTTACAGGTTGGCTATGTGACCACCATATGTTCCTTATGCTTCCTTATCAGGTGCATCATGGTGAGCGTACTCAACTCTTATAAAACAAATTCTATATCTTGACCTCGGTTAAGTGAAATGGTGCCTCAGCATGGTGAAGTTTGATAAGGAAATTGTTACAATATTAAATGTTTGCATGAAATTCTTCCATTACTGGTTGACTGAGGCTTATCCTTTTCAACCTTTTTCTTCTGCATGCAAATTTTGATGCCGAGTTTCTAAAACTTAATTGTTTCTTCCATGTTACATGAGCATCTGACCCTAGCCTACTCTGTTCTTTAACAATGCTTAGATGTGCTTTGATGCTTTTGATCAAGCGGCAGACCTAGATGTGTTGGACCATCCAGTTTTAAACTTCATATATTACTTGGTAAGTTTATCATGATTTTCTGTACTTCATTATTATGGATAACTTATCAGTGCCATGATTACTCCTCTAATCTTAAATGTTCATACGATGTTACCCTAATATTGCTTAATGTCAAACAAAAAGCAAATATTCGTTCACTTTCTGTTCTACTATTCACCGATATACTCTTCAGCACTGAACTTATTCACAAGAAACACATATTTGCTGGGATCTGTGATTTGCTGTAATGAAATTTGGTATATGGTTCCATTTTCGCTACAAATCTACATGATTTCACTAGACACATATGACCTGTACAAGGAAAGTGCTGGATACTGCTGGACATATATAATCTCTACAGGAAAATGTAGGTTATTTATTAAATTTTTTTGTATGCATAGTTCATAGCCCTTTTGTCGAACATGACCTAGCTCAATTTCATACCCTTCAAATTTGGATTTCAGAATGTTATGGTGAGAAAATTAAAACAATAATCTGTCTGGTTGGATTGGAACAGCCAAAACTTAACTTTTTTTTTTTGTGTCTAGATTCCTATGCATAAGATTTTCACTATTACCTGTTTCTGAGTGCAGTTAGTGGAGATTTTGCCTTCATCCTTGGTTCTTTTCATTTTGAGGAAGTTACCTCCAAAGCGTGGCATTACACAATACCATCCTATTCGTTGAAAAGGGTGGGAGCAAGAAAACATGCAGATCCTAGAAACGATGAAATGCTTGCAGTAAAAAAGTGTTATATGTCCTCTAACGAGAACAAGCAAAAAACTCTTTAAGTTGAGACTGTTCTTGTGGATAACCAAGAGCCTTTATCAGAATGGAATTGAACATATCAACATGTTCTTGGTAGGATACTGTAGATGTGTCAAAAGCACATACCTTCTGAGGATTGTGCAGATGTCTGATTGTTGGTGTTTAGTCTTTCCATATCAGATTTGATTCCTCTTTTGTGTCAATACAATCTTGGGCTACGGTGTTTCAGTAAATCATCCTGCAATTTATATGAACAGCAATTCTAATAACTATTTTCGTCTATGACTAAACTTCTTTCACCCTTTTTTTTTCCTTTTTTTTTCACTTTTGTGTTCAATAAGAGACGAGATGTAGTACTGGAATTGATAGATGCTTATAATATATGTTTTTAGAGCATTCTATAATAAGATGATGAAAGGATAAAAAGGATCAATGAAACTACAGACTGGAGGAGATCAGTACCTGTTGAAGGAAACATGTGCAGAGAGTCTCTCCGGACTTCTCTTTGCTTAGGCTACTTGTGGAATGTGAAATTGAGAGGGTTTTTAATGGATTTATGTCTTGGAGATTAACTAGTTGACTGGTAGGTTTTAGTTCTCACTAGCTAGTTGATTGGTAGGTTTTAGTTCTCACTTCCACCTTTCTGGTGTCAAAGTGCTTTGAATGGTTGGTTTTATGTTTCTATATTCTTTTTATAATCTTTTGTATGACTAGATTTGTAACAATTGATAAGCTCATTTGCCTTGAAGATTAAAAGGTTTTGAGTTCTAAAATTAGTCTATGAATTGAATTTTAATTTAAAAATTAAGTTTAAAACTTTGAATTATATAAAGAAAAATTCAATTCAACTTCTTATAAAATTGTCTAATATTATTTAAACATATAATATTAGACTAATTTCTTTTTTATTGATATTATGATAAATAATCTAATAATAAAAATATAAATATAAATGGTAATGTTTTAAAAGCCAACTAGAAGTTAAACTGGTAAAATAAGATATTTAAGGTTTAAAAAGTTATTTCGGCATTAGACCGTTACAAGACTGGCTAAAGATTGAATAAAATTAAAGAATTTGAAATATAATTAAAAGAGATTGCTATTATTCATCGAAAAATTTAAAATTTACTTAAAAAATATATTATTAAATAAAAATTAATTGATAGAATTTATTACTTAATAAAAATTTATCTTTTTAACTATTAAATAAATTGATTCGAAAAATTAAAAACTAAATAAAAAAGTTTTTATAATTAGACCAGTCAAATTAGTTGAATTTTTTAATTATTAATAAATAGTATTGACTTAGCTTAAATTTAAATTTTTATAAAGGATCAATCTTGAATTTAAAATAAATCTAATTTTAGATTGAATTTTAATAAGTATAAACTTAAAGCTTTTTAAAAATTTTTAGATAATCTAACTCAGACCGTACAGCTCTAAGCATGACCTGAGCTGCAATTACCGTATAGTCTTGTGTCTCAACCTACATCTTGCACCAAAAAGGTCCGCAGAAACTTTACTGTTTAAAATGAGTAGTAGAAGACAAAAGTCATGCTTCATTTCAATCTCTGTTCACTTGTTCTTGCAAGAGAATCTATTATGTTACATTAAATCTTACCGTCTAAAGTAACTGTTCTTGTACTTGTGTTCTAATACTCAATGAATTGTACAAGGTTGAAAGGAGATTTCACAACTCCTGTAGGAAATGTATAAAGAGCTAGACTGGAGTAGACTACCTATACATCTTTTTCCTTCTGGCAAAAGCAAAACTGTTGTTTTGCTTAGCTTATCAACAACAGGATAACCAAAAGAGTCCCAAATCCAGTCATCAACACGAACAAGCAATAATATCACTGGCAAGTGCAGAAGACATCTGCAACTCATCAACCTCCGCTCTGTGCCGAAAATTCAGGTGCTCGGCCAAGAGGAACCATGAGATCCCTCATCACTTCATACTCTTCTAGGCTTATTTGAGCACCATCCAACACCTGTTAAACAAACAGCAATACCAAAAGTGTCATTACTTAATAAAGATAATGATTCTTAAAATCCCAATCCGTTGTTGCAAGCTAGCCAACCTACCTGCTCTACTAATTCAGTCCTCCCTGAGTTTTAATTTGGAAAAACAGTAAGATAATAGATTTAACTGATAACAGAAACTTGATTTACAAGTGAAAAGAACCTAAAAACCCCGTCGAATTACCTTGCCTTGCTACCCTTCTTAGTCTTTAGGGGTTACTCGAAGATAAATACTATCAAGATCCTGAGATTATTTGGTAAAATATGCCATATTTAGCATAAATGACAATTTCATTGTTATGCTTTTGATTCATGTATGAGTAACATCAAAATGTTAATTGACTTCTTTTCTGGTGACTAAGAATTTGTTCATTGATTTTTGGCGAACATATGTTTGAGATAGTTATCAGTTCATCACCACTCTCATAGAGATAATATTAGAAGCCAGAAAAAAGAGAAGGGTAGAGAGGGAAAAAAATGAAAAGAAAGGATAAGTGATCTGCACATAATAAAAAGAAACAAGGCCTTCCGCAAAAAGTAGCCAGAGGATTCTCTTGAGCAACTATTTTCGCACCCTAATGCAGAAGCCCTGCTGTAAGATGGCCTCATTTTCTAGTTGAAAGAAAATAACAAGCAATCTCACCCTTTGGATCTGCACAAGTTTCCATTACAAAAGAGGAATGACTCGGACAACTGAAATGTGAACAAAAAACAAGCAATCTTACCCTTTGGAGCATCATCCGCCTGTTAATCATATGTGAAGTAAGTGCAGGTATCCTACTAACAGCGAGAGCGTCAAGGAAGAGAAGAGCAATGACTTGCCACTGTTTCATTCTGAATGCTGGGAGCGCATCAACAAAAGACATTGTGTCCAACAAGCAGCTCTGCATAAAAGTGCCTTGTTCAAATATGAGAAAACAGATAGTCTAATCTTTTCTTGTAGTTCCTTGGATGATAAATGGAATTATATTACAAGAAAAGATTCTCCAAGTACAAATCATTCTTTTAAACACGTTTCAAACTTTATCACACAATATATGTGAGAAACCGTGGATCTCATGATTGTCACTAAGTAAAAAGGGGAGTGCGACCAACGATGATGTCCTTAACAGTGAAGAAATCATTATCATAATCGATTACTTACGGTTTTATACAATAAAATCAACATAACATGTGGATAAACGCTTGACCAATAAATTAATGTGCTTGCCAGAAACTAGTTGATGATGGTATTCCATTCCCTACCCATGCAATTATTACTTATGGAATCAATTATAGCCACCGTAATGCCTGCATTGGTGAAAAATCATATATTCCCAGCGACTTTCAGAGCATTGAGAATCCATCAACCAGTCATTGTATAAGTTGTACTTCTAAGAAAGGCAAATTATTAGTCACCATCAATCGACTATTTATTGTGTAACCTGTACTTCTAAGAAAGATGCTATGAGTTTCACATTGTTAGTCACAATGAGATGGTAGCCTATTTATTACCGTTGCAAGCTCCAGTGTCGATATTGGTAATGACAATCTAAGATCTGCAATAACTCCAGGAAATGCTCGGGCAAGACAACCCTCTACACTTTTCTTGATTTCAGAAGAGCGACCATCTCCCAAGACTATCTTTTGGGGGTACTCCCTCCCATTAACAAATAAATAGTCTTCATGGGAACTTTCATCTCTCCCATATATGTAAGCCAAAGATGATGATGTTATCCATGCAAACAGTGCCATCCACATTGTCGCAAAAGAGGATAACTAAAAAATGCAAATAGTATGAATCTAAGATTGAAATTATGAGTAAGAAGATATACTACCTAAATTTAACTGAAACTTACGGTCAAACTAAATCCCTCAGGTGGGGCATCAAACCATGAATCCTCAGGATCAAAAATATCAGAGCAATTAGTCCCAGGCTTTCCAGGCCATTTAGCAGAAGCATACTCTAGCTCACATGGATCCTCAGTGGTACCACTTTGATCCACATCAGGTAGACTGGGTAATATGATGAGTCCAGCTTCAGACACTGGAGGCGTATGCAATAGAACATTAGAAATGGAAAAACCACTATTAAATGCACAACAATGCAGAGTAACTGTAATTCATTAGCAATGAACAGATGAATGGACACCCTACTGGCATTAGTAACATCAGCGCCTTCAGATGCAACAGATTCTGCTGCCTGGCTCAATGCTAATGCACAAGTTTCCGCGGATTCATAACGTAGCATAGCATCATCATCTTGCTTGTGAGTACTGCTTAAAACATTATCACCTGTCTTTTTATCCTCAATTTTCCTAACCTCAAAAAGATTTCTACTTCCAAAACTATCCATCTTCTCATCAGCCCAAGTTACAGAGCGACCAGACTTCTTAACAGTAGAAGATTTAAGTGAGGGTTTCAGCAAAGAGTCACTAGCTGCTTTCGCAGCTTGAGAATTCTCTTCAGTATCAGAAGTACCAACACTTAAACCGTTCAAAGAAGAATTTAAAAGTGAAGATACAACTTCAGCATTAGGCTCATCCTCTACAACCTGCTGACATCTTTCACCTGTTGACTTTCCCAGGGTCTGACTAGAGTCATCCTTCACAGAAGCAGAAGATTGACTATTCAGCTCCATATCAGTTCCTTTTCCTTTATGTTCACTCTTTGCACAAGAAGCAGTACTACTCAAATTTGATGAACCTTTAGAAATGCTGTATTCATCTTCAGTGATTATAATACTCGTGAAGTCCATATCGTTAACGATAAAATCACTTTTGCTATTCAATGTGTTTTGGTTCGCTTTTGGTCCTACATCATATGGAAGATTAGGAGAAAAGACTCAATTAATCAAAGATAATACCAGTGACAAAACATCACAAAGACAATACATAGAATAACGTAACAGATATGCCATGCAACATATAAGTTACCCCCCTATAAGGGAAGACTTGAAAGGCTGTGTTTTGTTGTCACAGAGAAAACTGAAAAAAGAGGAAAATCAACTCTTTTGGAAGATTGTAACTTGCATATTTTCAGAAACCGAGGCAATATAATCATAAATATAATGAAATCGACATTCATGAAACCCAAGAAAACATTCTATTCTCCTCTAAAGATTCATTAGTGAGCATGAATTCTACGAGCAAATACTATATGTTCTTTCTTCAACGTACTCGAACCCCAAAACAAAACTTCAACCCACAATCTACAATTTCACTTTCCACATGATTTCCATCAATATGAGTACAACAGCTAAAGATATAGCCAAACCAAAGCATAGTTAAAGACTTGGCAAGCGTACCTGCTTGAAATTTTTTGGCCTGAGAAGGCTTGGAATAACGCTCTCTTTGCGGCACGTAGCCCTCAATTGCATTTGATGGACCGATCCACTGATCCAACAAAATCTCCGCACCTCTGTGTTCCATCTTCTCCTCAATCTTTAAATTAGATAACCCTGAGTCGCCCTCATTTCCTGACTCCCGAGAACTCAAACTCAAATTATCAAACAGCTTCAGGACCTCTTTCAGTTTTGCTGGGTTCAAAACTGAGCATCTCTCAGCTTGCAAGCTCCCAGCAAAAACTTGACTATTAACAACACATCCAGTAGAGCAATACATATACGTCTCGTGTAGATCATAGACCTTATGCTCCTTTAATGAAATGCGATAACGGCCCTTCTGGGGACGACCACTTGGAAGAGAATTTCTGCACAGCGGGTAACCACAAAGGTTTGTTATTGATCTCTCAACCACGACATCTTCATAGTCACCGCGAGACATCACAGATCCTGCTGCAAATAGTTGGTCTTCATTTTGGATGCCCTCAAGAAGGGAAAGTTGCAACTTGTAGACAGTGTCTTTCACAAGGACTGACTGCTCCTCAACCATTCTCAAAAAAATTTACGAACAATGGATTGTTTCCTGCAAGCGGATAGCATCAAAATGAAAACATGTAAAGCCAACATAGACATCATTCTTAGTAATTTCAACCGCGGATTAGCAAACACTATCACAAGAACCCCAGGAAAAAAAAAGGGACCAAAAATTTTGACTTTCCTTCTAACAACAGCACGATTAGAAACAGAAGTCAAAATTGAAAAACTGAAATGGATTGCTAGATAATAAAGAAAGGAAAAGCATTCCATAAAGCTTCGATATTCAAATACCCTTTATAAGAGGGGCAGCATATTACATAGCCAACAAAAAGTTGAAACATACGAAATGGAAACTTCGACAAAGAAAAATTGTTGCACTTAACTTTGGGCCTGGTGGAAAACAAAACTCAACAACATAAAAAGAATCCAAAATCACATTCAAAACCTTTCGAAGAAAATTAAAGAAGCAAACTTTTCGTCAATGAGCAAATTAAAGCAGAAACCACTTCACACCCAGAAAATTTTGCAACAATTAGAGTGCTAGACGGCGGTGTTAGATTACGAGAGCGACGGCTGTGCGCGATTATGAGAGCGACGGCAGCGTTGCGAGACCAAGAGAGGGAGAGCGGAAGCGGAGAGTGACTAAATCAACAAGGCGGTCGAATTTAATTTAATAACGTGTACCTCCTGAATAAATAGTGTTATCGTCTCATCGATTCTTTATACAATTTTAGTTTAATTCATGGTTACTCAATTAATCCAACTCGACTTGATCGTCAAGTTTGATTTGAGCTTATATTTAGTAGGAATGCCTGGCCCGTGACTTGGAAGGTAAGAATAGGTCGATTCGTAGTTTGACCCGGTGAGCAATGGCGGGTCAGGTTATTTATTTTTTTAAGTAAAAACTAAATGGCAAAATCACGTCGTTTTAGAAATGATGGGCGAATCATGGATAAGGTCGGGTCTGCTGGTATGGTCAACTCAGACTCTTCTATAATCTGATCAACTTAGATCAAAAGCGGGTCAGACTGTTTTTGTCATTCGTAATACTTAGGCTCCATAAAATGTTTCAAACTCAATCATAGAGTTTTTTTTTTTTTTTGGACAATGAGATAAAGAGCTAATAATTTCTCTTCATAATGAGATACTTTGTATTTTGCTATAAAATTAGTAATTAGTTTAATTAGGATACCATAGTTCTTGTATTTGGGAAGTAGTTTAGGAAAATTATGATCAAGAAATTTATTAAAAGCATTATGCACGAAGGAGTTGGATGCTTCTTCTATTCTTTTCTTTAGCATTGCTGGGTCATATTGGACTTGAATTAGAGACCTCATTTATGAAGTAAACCATTGCACTCACGGTCTAACCCACTAGGAGAAAACTTTTTTTTTAGCTTAAAGAAGGGGATGTAAACATGAAATTGTTACTTTTTTTTTTGGCTTCTTTAAGGTAAAGGATAAATTTAGGATTCGTTTTTTTGTTGTAGTTTTTAGTTTTTATGTAAAATGTTTAGTTGAGATTTCTTATATAAAAATTGAAAATAAAAATATGTTTGGTTAAGATTTATAATAAAAAATTAAAAATAAAAACATGTTTAGTTTTATCGTCCTATTTCTATTTTTAAATTATACTCTTATGTTAATTAGTTTTAATATATCAAAATATATTTTTAAATTAAGTAATTATCATTATGGTTAAAAATAAAATATATGCATATTTATATAATTGAAGAAATTTGCATATTAATTGTATATAATAAAATTCTATAAATTAGAAAATTACATTAAGTCATTATAATCAATAAAAGAGGTCCATTATATTATAATTATTCAAAACATAATAGTAGTATCGTTTACAAAAAGAAACATAAATTAATTAGAACTAATATAATCATTTCACGTTTGTCTAGCAAATTTATCTTGTTCAAGACATACTTTGAGGTTGTGCTAGAGTGACATTATAGTTCACTTGAGAATTTGCATCTTTATTTTCACTTTTCCTAATTTGTTCTTCATTTTCATAATTATCAAATAATTCATCACTTTGTCCATACATTCTAATATAATTGTATATAACACAACAAACAATGATAATATATTTTTGATCTCGCCTTTATAATGTCAAAACATGTTTCAATAACATTTTTTAACGAAGAATGCCTATAATTAAATAATTTTGTTAGACCTCAAGGTCCTCCTCTTCTTCCATAATCTTGCAAATGATATCTCTCACCTCAATATGGTGAAAGAAATCCAGGCATATTAGTGTAACTTGAATCAACCAAGTAGAACTCGATCATGTTATTTGCTCAAGTTTTTGAAGCAATGGAAGCTAGTGTCAAAATTTTAAGTTGTAAAACTTGATATTTGTAAAACTTTTAAGCTTCATATCAAGTTTTACAATCTGAATTTTTCTCAAAACCCAAATGTTTTAAGTGAAAATAGTTGAGCTCTACCTTAATCCAGCTAGGCTTTAACTCAGGCTTAAGCCATAAGTCTTGGACATGTTCAGGACTCAACCCTTACAAAATATTTTAGGAATCCAAGCTTGATCCACCCTAATGTCATCTTAATTGGTTAGTTCTGAAGTAACTTTTTTTTAGTTTATTATTTTCAGCCTCTCTAGACTTGATCAATCATTTATGAGGTATTTATAAATTTTAAAATAATTATTTTTTAAAAAATATATATTTTTAGTTTAGTTGCAATAAAAGGAGACCGAATAACCTATTCTTATTATTTTGTGCCTACTTTATTCTATAAAAATCTATCATTTAATACATGGACTCACAAAAATTAGATGGCTGGATCGTTTGGAAATAGGAAGCACGCACTAATCGGGAGTCGAAAATCTGTTCCCCAATAAAAGCTAGTTCCAATAGATAAAAAGTATGGACACTCACTTGCATGTCTCGTGGACTTGTTGACAAGTTCAAATAATTGGTATTTTGATTTTTGAAATATTCATTTTACCATTTTTGTCAAAAACGATAGAAGTTGGCAAACATTCTAAGAAGCCTATGTTAGACATTTTCCCTCGAAAGGGTAATTTTGGCCTCGTTTGGTGAAGCGACAATTAGCTATTTTTTCAGCTATTTTGGCGATTTCAGCTGTTTGAGAATATTGACCAACAGTTGATTGTCCATAAATCAGCTAAATATGAAACCAATCAGCTGAAATATTAAACCTATAATTACCATTTAACTCTTTTAGAGATTGATAATTATCATTTTATTTTTGCATATTTTTATATGTAACAAAAAATAATAAAATTTATTGTTGAAATATGACTATATGGACACAGACGCATCTTGTAACTTGTCATATAAATAGGTGTAGACAGTAAT
>JAOQMS010000003.1:5894010-5913112 GCA_027563885.1 Erythroxylum longipes | reverse complement strand
TTAAAATAACATTATTATTTATTTTATTACATTATATTTAATTAAAATATACAAGAGAGATGCGAAAATTTGAGAGTCAATTAGGTTTCAGAGTATGTATGGGAGGGTATTTTGGACATTTCCTTGTGTATTTTGTTTTTGTCCGCAGGAAAAGAATTTTTGTACCACAGAATTGGGAGGTACAAAAAAATGTGTCTTTGTCCTTCGAGGACGGAATGAAAATAGGTGAGGACAACAAGCAAACGGTGAGGAGGACGGGACTTTTATGTCCTTGTCCACTGTCCTCACCCATGAGGACACTAACCAAACACTGCGTTAGTTTCCATGGAGAAAGGAGAATCCTCCGTTGCTCTTGAGGACTTCCTTGCCCTCATAAGAGAGTCCATTCTCTTTAAACCCCATGACCTACAACAATAAAGATGTGTAGCTATCATCCCACCTTCTAGCAACAATACAAAGCCAAACCCTGCCAGCTTATGGAAAAATAAGCTTATGGAAAAATAAGCTCTTTACATACCAGAAAAAAGGGTCTTTGAATCACTTCTAAAATGTGATGAAAGAAGGTATCATTTCCTCCCTGTGGAGCTCTTACAAACTGGAGCCAGGTATGGTCTATTGCCTTAATTGTTTTTTTTGGAGTAAGAGGGTAGTTTATCCTATTATCAACGCTTGGGCTAAATCCTGATGGTCCTCTAAAGAATTAGAGAAGGTTTTTTTGCGTGAAGATGGATCTATATTGTTCAAGTTCTCTATAGATAACCAATTGAATGATATTCTAGAAAATGGCCACTGGCATATTGGTGATTTGATGCATACACATAGGGGGAATCTTCAACAAACTGTGAGATGGACAAAAAGATAGAAGAAGTTGTAGGAAGCGGACGAAATTCATTTTGCTGAAAGAATTTGTTGAGTGAATATAGCAAAATGCTTGACACGTGTAGTCCTTTTATAACAAACAAATAAGAGCTAAATGTCATACATAGATCCAGAGAATGAATTAATGATATGAACAATTTTAGTAAACACTTTAACTCCCTCTATTTCTTTCCTTCCCTACGACTCTTCTTCTCCAAATTTACTTCTCTCTATAACTCTTCTCCTCCAATCCACACCTCATCATTGGTGCTTTCATTGAGAGATGGTAAAGGGTACCACTACTATATATAGATCAATGGAAGAAATTATACAAAACCTGGAAAAAAATAGAAGATGTTATAGCCACCATTCAAACCCACAGTATAGAAATTGCCAAGAACAACTCTGTAAATGACTGGATGAAAAAGACACTAAAGACGATCGTACAAACACTTGGTATAATGAAAGGTCAAACAACGTCCTCATCAGCGTCCCCATTACCACTCCTGTCCACACCGCATTGAACACATATTTCCTCAACATAAGAGGGAACTCATTCACAGTCACAGCCCAAACTCCCAAAACTTAAGATATGTATGTTCTTGGGGAAGATGTCGCGGGGTGGCTATTTTAGATTGACCGTTTTTTCTTCATCACCAGACGCCGGAAAATGAAAAACTCACTGTAGCATCCTTATTTATGGCAGGAGCAGCTGTATAATGGTTTCTTTGGAAGGAAACAACACAACAACTGAGTACTCGGAATCAGTTTGCCATCAATTTGGAAACATACTTAGGGCTTTCAGCCTTTGTGAACCACGAAGCGACTCTTTTCACCAAAGTTTGAAAAGAGTCGCTTCGTGGTTCACTTAAAGTTCTATGATCACTTTTTATATGCAAGAGTTTGAACAACTCTCCACCAGGATTTCTATCCTCAGTGCCGCAAGTTTACTAAACTGCTTCATCTTAGGGCTAAAAGAGGAGATTAAAAGAGAGGTAGCTCTTTTGAAACCCGAGTCTCTTCATGATGCAGTTGGAGTAGCTAGGCTCATAGAAGATAAGCTACAAGCCTCAAAACCGGGACTTCCTTATCCCAAGTTCACACCTGGGGTTGCGGTGCCTTTAGTTAATCAGACCCAATCCACTAATGCCACCTCAGTGTTGCTAGTAGCTCCCAAATTATTACCAGGACCTAGTCGAGTACCAGTCAAGAGGCTAACAACAGCTGAAAGGGAGGAGAAGAGGTCAAAAGGGCTTTGTTATAATTGTGATGACAAATTCATCCTAGGGTATTGTTATCGGTGTGTTTTGTTCCATAGTTTATTTGCCACTGAGAATGAAGAGGAAGGGTCACCACCAGATTTATAGCAACAAGAACCATTCGAACCAGACCCATAGCCTAAGAAGCCAACAATTTCTTTACATGCCTTACAAGGGCATATAGCTTAGAAACCCTGCGAATACAAGGGAATTTAGCAGGGCAAGACGTTTTAATATTAGTCGACAGTGGATCGACTTATAATTTCATCCAGACAAGATTAACTCAGCACCTGAGATTACCAGTTCATCGTTCAAAGTACTTGAACATAA
Source organism: Erythroxylum longipes (assembly GCA_027563885.1). NCBI lineage: Eukaryota > Viridiplantae > Streptophyta > Magnoliopsida > Malpighiales > Erythroxylaceae > Erythroxylum > Erythroxylum longipes. The sequence goes on along the minus strand of JAOQMS010000003.1, from coordinate 5,910,665 downwards.
CGGTTGGCAATGGAGAGCATCTGAGTTGCGCAGGGCGATGTCCAAAACCACCATTATTATTGATAAACATGAATTTCTTGTTGACCTTTATTTGTTGCCAATTGTTTAGTGTAGATATTGTCTTTAGCATGCAATGGTTAACTAAGATAGGACCAGTGCTGAGCGACTACAAAGGAACGTGGATGAAATTTGATTACAAAGAGGAATCAATCACGTTACATGGCATAACCCAAGCAGAGTTAGCTGTCATTACAGTTGGGCAACTAAGAAGAGTGGAACAGACTGATACAATAACAACATGTTTCAACTCGTCATGACATTGGAGGACGAGATACAAAAAATCAAAATCGATGACAAGACCCCTGCAGAATATATGGCTCCATTGTAAGCACTTTTATCTGACTGTGCAAGTATTTTCCAACAACCAAAGGGCTTATCGCCATTTAGAAAAACAGAGCATCGAATACCTTTGATCCCAGGAGCACCACTAGTTAATGTCAAGCCATACAGGTATCCTCACTTCCAAAAAGAGGAAATTGAAAAGCTTGTATGTGAAATGCTGAAAGAAGGGATTATAAGCCATAGCAATAGCCCAATTTCTTCACCAGTATTATTGGCCAAGAAAAAGATGGAACATTGAGGTTCTGTGTAGACTATAGAGCTCTCAATGCAGTGACTATCAAGGAAAATATCCTATACCCCCAGTGGATGAACTCCTTGATGAGCTTCATGGTGCAAATGTTTTCTCTAACGGGATCTATGAGCTGGGTATCATCAATTGAGGGTTCATCCAGATGGTGTTCATAAAACAACATTTAAAACCCACAGTGGCCATTACGAGTTCGTTGTTCTTCCCTTCTGGCTCAACAACACACCTTCTTCATTCCAGTCAGAGATGAATAATTTGTTTCGTCCATGGCTGAGACACTATATACTTGTCTTCTTCGACGATATTTTAATCTACAACTCGAATTGGGCTTTGCACCTTCAACATCTAGCTACAGTCTTTAGAGTATTAAAGGAGAATTCTTTCTTCGTTAAGCCCTTAAAATGTGAGTTAGGTTGTGTTTCATTATCTTACTTGGGCCATATTGTATCTAGGTCTGGTATGGTAGTGGACTCAACAAAAATTGATGCAATCACAAAGTGGCCTATACTGTTAAATATTAAGCAGCTGAGGGGATTCCTGGGGCTCATAGGGTATTATCTGAAATTTGTGCCAAAGTATGCTTCTTTAGCAGCTCCATTAACATAGCTGCTTCAAAAAAATGCCTTTGTTTGGATGCCTGAAGCTACGCAAGCCTTTGAGCATCTTAAAATTGCATTACAGACTGCTCCAGTACTAGCTCTATCAAATTTTTCGAAAACATTCATGGTACAAACGGATGCATCTGCAACAGGTATTAGAGCAGTTCTTACCTAAGAAGGCCATCCTATCGCATATTTCAACAAGTAGTTATCACCAAAATTACAGACAGCTTCAACCTATGTCCGAGAGATTCTTGTAGCAACCTCGACCATCTAGAAGTAGCGACAATATTTGCTTGGGGTTCCCTTCGAACTGCAGATAGATCACCAGCCTCTGCGTTATATAATGTCTTAAGTAGTGCAGATGCCTGAGCAACAATGATGGCTATCAAAACTAGTAGGATTTGATTTTAAAATATCCTACAAGCTAGGTTATGCTAATGGCCTAGCGGACGCATTATCAAAATTACTCGAAGGAAATTTCAACATGTTAATAGGAGTTTCACAGCCTGTTCTTACATTACTTACAGCCTTGCGTAGATATATTTGCCAATGACAACTTGATTTTTACAACAAGCTGCAACAAGCTCTAGGGGAACATCCTAATTACACTGTCCGAGATAGACTTATATTTCATAAAGGGAGGATATGGGTCCTGCTAGAATTTGCCCTGCAAGAGCTGATACTCATTGAATTTCATAAGTCACCTTCAGGGGTCCATGCCAGATTTCAACGCACTCTAGCGAGGATAGCAACGTCTTTTTTCTTGGCCTGGAATGCGACAAAAAATACGTGGTTATGTGGCCAACAGCCAAATTTTCCAGTAAGTCAAAGCTGTGAATCATGCCCCATATGGTCTCTTGCAACTGTTACCTATTCCAGAAAAAATATGGGACAACATATCAATGGATTTTATTGCTCAGCTCCCTCCCTCAAATAGTAAGACAGTGATTTTTGTTGTTGTTGACTGGCTTTCAAAATATGGTCTTTTTTTGCTTTAAAGGGGAATTTTACAACTAAAAATGTGGCAGCAGTTTTTGTTGAAGAAATTTGCAGACTTCAGGGGTTCCCATCTCACATAATCTCAGATCATGACCCTATCTTTATGAGCTTGTTTTGGCAAGATCTTTTTAAATTACAGCGGACAACATTGGCCACAAGTAGCTCATACCACTCACAAACAGACAGGCAAACAGAAGTTTTAAATAGATGTTTAGAAGATTACTTGCGTTGCTTTGTAATGGATCAGCCCTCCAAGTGGACAAGTTTCTTACCTTGGGCAGAATTTAGTTATAACACCTCATGACACTCTGCCATTCAAATATCTCATTTTGAAGCAATGTATGGGAGACCACCACCAGCTATAAAAGATTATATTCCAGGCAACTTAAGTGTCAATTCAGTGGATGAAACGCTTCGCACTAATTCAAAGGGTTTTGAGAATATTAAGGCTAATTTACATAGGGCTCAACTGCGTATAAGCAACAGGCAGATCGCCACTGAACTGATCAACAATTCCTTCCTAGAGATTGGGTGTATCTCAAGTTACATCCTCATCGACAAATTACTATTTCTTAACAAAAAATGCATAAGCTCTCTAAAAGATACTATGGCCCTTATAAAATCCTAGAAAAAATTCGTGTAGTGGCATACAAGATACAGTTACCACAATCAACTCATATTCATAATGTTTTGCATGTATCTTTATTAAGGCATTGTATGGGTGATCCTATGGGGCAAACGCTTCCCTTTCCAGAGTCTTTTAACGAAGGTTATCTAATGCTTAAGCCAAAGAAGTTGCTAGATTCACAGTATGTACTAAACAATGGACGCCTTCAACCATAAGTTCTAATCCAGTGGGATTCTGAATCACAAAAGGAAGAAACGTGGGAGCCTCTGCAGAAGTTTCAAAATGACTATCCTGACTTCAACCTTGAGGACAAGGTTATTTTCAATGGAGGAAGTAATGATGCATACACACAGGGGGAATCTTCAACAAACCGTGAGGTGACATAAAAATATAGAAGTTGCAGGAAGAGGACAAAATTTGTTTTGCTGAAAGAATTTGTTGAGTGAATATAGCGGAATGGTTGACGTGTGTAGTCCTTTTATAACAAACACATAAGAGCTAAATGTTATAAATAGATCTAGAGAATGAATGAAGGATATGAACAATTTCAGTAAACACTTCAACTCCCTCTATTTCTTTTCTTTCCTTCCCTACGACTCTTCTTCTCCAAATTTACTTCTCTCTACAATTCTTCTCCTCCAATCTACGCCTCATTATAATCAACCAATTTTTTTAATAGAAATGGCAACCTAGAATGGAGATGGACAGTAGCAAGATAGAAACTTTCCCTCCGTGGGTAAACTTTCAAAAGCTTCCTCTAGAGCTTTAGACCTTAGAAGGTTTAAGCTGTATAGCCAGTTCACTTAGTAAACCCTTTTGCATGGACACTCAGACAGCTTCCATGGAAAGAATCAGCTATGCCAAAGCATGTATTGAAGTAATGAAAAATTCTTCCTTTCCTAACTCCTTATCTGTCATGTGTTTTGGACAGCTAGAGACAAAAGCTATAAGTCTCTCATACCCTTGGAAGCCTAGTTCCTCTACCAAAACTTGCCAACAGAGGATAATAATAGAGATACAATTGCAAAACAAAACTTGCAGTTGGTAAAAGATAAGGTAAATCCTCCTATCTTAGAGAAAGCCTCAGATTTACAAAAAAGATGCTAATTAGAATACTTGTAGCAAAGAGGATTACTCATTTTAATCAGAACTGAATGGTAAATCACTACTAACCTAGAAGGTAGCAACTGAGGATCCAGAGATATTGATGATTCCACTATTGAATCTATTCCTGATGTGCCTGGCAATGTTCTTATTGTTAAGACCACGATGCAAAATGACCATAAAGAAGATCAGGAAGACTTTCAACTATGCACTAATAAGTCTAAGAAGAGAACTATGAGATGGAAAGGGAAAAACCAAAACATAAGGGGTTCTCCCCTTTATGACGGTTCTAATTTGGAACATTAGAGGGTCAATGACCTTTTAAAAAGATCCATGGTGAAGGGTTTAGTTAAAGCGCAATAGCCTTGGTTAGTTGGTTTGATTGAGACCAAAATTAAGGAACCTCTTCAGCCTAAGGATTTTTCTTTCTTGGAAGCCAATTGGAAATATTTCTCAAATCATCTCTCTCACTATATTGGGAGGATTTTCTGTTTCTTTAACTCTGATATTTTATCTGTTAATAAAGGTAAGTAAAGTGATTAATTACCGCATTTGAGATGTCACCTGGAGGGGCATAATGTAGCATTTGAACTCATTCTTATATACGCTTCCAACTTCAGTTTTCAGCGGCACAAACTATGGCTGGATTTAATTAGACAATAGACGGCTACGCAACTTGCATAGTTAGTAGGTGGTAACTTTAACTGCACCTTAAACTTGTCAGAAATGGAAGGAGAGAAAAAAATTCTCCATAAGAGACACCAAAGAGATCAATTATTTGTTTAATAATATGGATCTGATGGACCTCTCCTCATCTGATCAATTCTTCACTTGGTCAAACAAAACAAATGGGAGGTATTTTCATACGGAAGAAACTAGATAGAACTTTGATAAACCCCAGCCGGGCAACTCAATTCCCAAACTCTCATTTCCACTTTGGTGAAACACTTCTCTCTGGCCACTCTTATTTACATATCCAAGGAATAGCGCAACTCACAAAGTTTGGAGCTCCTTTTCGATATTTCAACGATATCTTGCAAATGGAGGGCTTTATGAACCTTGTATTACGCTATTGGAAGGAGGATATTAAGGGATATAAAGCCTATCAGGCAATGCAAACACTGAAAAAGTTCAAAGCTGCACTCAAGCTCTTCCTCAAGGACTACTCTTATCTCCTTTTTGACCTCAAATAAAGGCTCAAGGCTGCTCAGGAAAATTTTTATCACGATCCTTATGATTCCAAGTTGCTAGCGGTAGAGACCAATTCTTTAAAGGAATATCAGCAGGTGCTTAACCTACAACACTCCATACTTAAGCAAAAATTAAACATGTGTTAATTGGCTTAGGGATGGTGACACTAATTCCAAACTTTTTCTTTCGTCCATTTTATCCAGAAGAAATCGTCATAGAATTTCTCTACTAACGGATGATGATGGCAACACTTATTCTGATCACACATCACTTTTGGCCTTGGCTAAAAATTATTTCAGTCATTTGATGAGGCCAACGCTTTCCGAAGAGCCATCCTGCAACATGAAACAAATCCTAACAAGCTCGCCGGAATAGGATATGCAATCATCTTTGATTTCTCCTTTTAATACGCAGGAGATCAAACAGGAAATTTTCAGCATGCATCTAACCAAAGCCTTAGAACCTGACAGGTTTTCTGCTAGTTTCTTCCAACATACTGGGGAAATCATGGGGAGTCTATCTACAAAGGCAGTCCTTAAATTTTTCTCATCCTCTTAAGTGCTTCAGGAGGTAAACCACTCATATATGTTTAGTGCCAAAGAAAAAACAACCTCTACACATGTTTGATTTTCATTAAAAAAAATAGCCTTTACATGATTTTTGTCCGATCTCATGTTGTAACACACTTTATAAAGTTATCACTAAATTGCTTGCGGATAGACTAAGAAAAGTGCTTAAGTTATACATGTCTCACAAAGTGTTTTCATTCCGGAGAGAAATATCAGAGACAATATCATACTTCTATGATAGCTGATCAAAGAGTATGCTTCGACAAAAAGAATCAATAATTGTTTAATAAAAATCGACTTCTTTAAAGACTTCGACACTCTCAGCCGGAGCGTCATCCAAGTTCGTTTAGAAGCTTTGGGAATTCTTAGCCAATTTGTGAAATGGATTATGTCCTACATCACTACTGCCTCCCTGAGTGTTTTTATTAATGGCATGCCCTCTACTTCCATTCGAAATGCAAAAGGCATGGGACAGGGGGACCCCTTTATCTCCCTACCTCTTTACCATTGCTATAGAAAGCTTGTCTCGATTATTAAACAAGATCATAGCTTCTAATGGCAGCTTCACTTTTCGTCACCGATGTGCAGAAAGCAGGCTCACTCACCTGTTATTTGCTAATGACCTAATACTCCTTAGTGGAGCCGAAGCCTCCTCCCTCAACTTACTATTTCAGATACTGGAATTTTTTTCTAAATGGTCTAGCTTGAGAATTAATTTATAGAAAAGTCACTTATATATGTCTTCGATGTGCGCAACAAGGAGGAAATCAGTATTATGATAGGTATGAGCCCTTACCCCCCTTCTTTCAAATACTTAGGTGTCCCCGTAACTTCTTCTAAACCTAAATTCTCTGATTGTATTCTACTACTTGAAAAGGTCGAGGGCAAGATAAATGCTTGGCAAAATCGACATATATCATATGCAGCCATGTTAACTTTAATTATATCTATCCTAAATAGCATGCATCTACGCTAGTCAGCTCATACTACAAGAAAACAAGGTAATTTGTGACGTTTTTAAAACATCACAGAATGTCAAAAAATGTCACAGAATATAATTTGTGACGTTTTAAAAAACGACACAAAATGTAGTGTAGGAAAGGGTTTCTGCAATGTTTTGTGTAAAACATTACGGAAAACACTTACATTCTACGACGTTTTTAAAAACGTAACTGAAAGATTGGACTTTTTGCGATGTTTTTAGGAAACATCGTGGAATCTGTCATATTCTACGATGTTTTTTGGAAACGTCACGGAAAGTCACATTCTGCGACGTTTTGGAAACGTTGCGGGAAATTTTCTGTGACGTTTATACAAAAACGTCGTAGATAGTTTTATTATTTTATAATTATTATTTTTCCATTTTTCGAAAATCATTTTAATTTAATATTTTAATAATTTTAATAATTATTTTTTAAAATACAATTTTTAAATCTTATTTGTTTAATAATTATTCATATTATTTATGAATTTTATTTATTTAATAATTCTTCAATTTTTTTAGTATATCATTAATTTTAATAATTATTCATGTATCACAAGAATTTCATACCTGCAGACAATGTATTATTTAACTGCAATTCACAAACATGCCATAATACACTAATTAATATCAAAAGTACGTCATAAGTGTATAGTAAATAGTTGTAAGTATATAATATATCAATATGAGTAAATATATCTAAGGAAACATAGGATTCGATCTCAGGCATCCGAAGAGGTGGACAGTTGTTGGAAATAATTATCAACTTTAATTTGTTATAAGGAAACATACTGATCAACTTTTATGTGATTAAAAAAAAGAAATAGCAATTGAAGTATTCAAAGTTTTTAACAAAAAGATTACTGTAATCCAAATAATAAAGAAGCATATACACATCTTCAGTAAGAAAATTATTGTACGCAGTACTACAACCTCCGAAGATCTTTTAAAACATATAAAGTCAACCTCGCAGGAAACACTGCTAATGCCCATAAAGCAAGATCTTAAAAATCCTCTGCTGTGAAGTTGACTTAGAAAGTATCTTTCATCATCAATACTAATCAAAGACTCTAAAACATAGAGCGTAATTGTCTTCCCAGGTTCACTACCTTGTGTTGCATCCTTTATTATCTGAGGAGATCATATGAAAATTAAAGCAAACGAAATAGTAAACTGAATTATAAAGCAACTACATCACAAATTACAATAAAGAATGAAAATTGTACACATTGTACAAATAAAGCCTTACTGATACAAAATCTCTATAAACATTGTACAAATAAAGCCTTACTGATACAAAATCTCAGATCGATTTTCAAGTGAAGATATTCTCTTCGATGCAGAAACCTAAAACAAAAAGTTTGTGGATCAAAATGGTCAAATGGTTAAAAAAGGAAACCAGAATCATTATCAAATATTGCATCATCCTACAGTAGCAGAGATTAAAAGAACATAAGTGAATCTCAGGTATTCAGAAATGGACCTCAACTATTTGTGACCAGCCAGTTAACATATGAAGTTGTGTAGCTTGTTCTTCTAAGTTCTTGTTATACCTCTAACCCCATCTCAGGACCACTTAAATTGCCTCTCTTACTTCATTGAGCTCAGCTTCAGTTCCAAAGTTATTTAACTGGGGGTAAACTGAATTGAATTTCTGAGGAATAGATAAAAGGCAAAAAGAAATTGAGTGCAGAGATACTTCTATCTGAAATTAGGAAGTGCACAATTTAATGATAAGTAAAATGAGAGAGCCATTTAATCTGCAACACTGTCTAAAACAATACAACCAACCTGCCACATTCCAATAAAAGAAATATATCGCATTCCCAAAAAAAATCTAAAAAACTACAAAAAGTGAATTAATCCAACCAATACAATAGATCCAAACCCCCAGTGAGCTCAGATCCACCTCCATACTCTCATTTCCATCCCATAAACTATCGGATTCGGTGACAGTCGGAAGAGGAAGATGAGTACTCAGGTAAGTTCCTTTTCATGAACTAGTCTATTTCTTCTTCCTTTGATCTGTTTTGTCAAAAACTAGAAATCTGATCTGATATCTCTAGACATGAATTGCTTCCTTATATGTTTACAGGGATTGCAAGATCTTCCCCGAAAGAGAGGATGAGCTTTCCTATACCGGTATTTGTTTAATTGCTTTCATATTTCTCCTTTCTTTAGTTTGAGAAGATCCCCGCATGATATAACATAGTATGAACTAATGGAATTGTGAACTTGTGAATGCTCCCATTCCTATGTTCCTCCTTATAGAGGGCACAGTTCCAATATGTAAATACCTCAATTTCCTTTCTGATCTGTGGTAATGGATAGTTTTTGCATAGTTTCTGAATAGTGGATTTCCTTTATTCAATCAATTCTTCTACCAAAGAAAAGGGGCAGTCTTCAAATTCCAAAACACGCCCCAAATTCATCTGTGACATCTGCATTGAACCAAAGTCTAGTGAAGAGTCATTTCTCATAAAGGGGTGTGTTCATTCTTATTGCAGAGACTGCATGGTCAAGATATGTGTAATCTTTGTAAGATAGCACATATCTTTAATAAAGACAACAATATTATTCATTTTTTAAATTTGAAGTATCAATGTTTATGTATTTACTCTTATTCTTATCTTAATCCTCTGTTCTCGTCTTCTCTTTCTAGTATTAACATAGCCTAGTCTTAATTATTTATATTGTTGTTGGTGGTGGGTCTTTTCCCCCCCTATGTTTTCAATTAGGAATATAAGATAACTTACACTTCTTGCGGAGAACTTGTTGGTCACAAAGGATGTAATTGAAATTGCTGACTTCAGTCTTGTACGAGAAATAAATTCTTAACCACCATATACTGAGTATGCCTCAACACATTGGAATGCTATCTTTCCCTTATTCTTTTAACTTTGTGCTAATTTTGGTATTACAGTCATTATAATGTCATACTATGGTTCTTCTGTAGATATGATAAGTATTAGCCACCTGAAGTTTTGCTTCAGTCATTCGTATATGATTGTAAAGTTGGTTAGTGACAGATCAGTTTCTACATTTTATGAATTAAATGTAACTGTATTACATATGTATCACATATTCTAATGAGCTGAGCTACTCACTCTTTGACCTCTTTTTTGGGGTACCAGGTGTAGGTCTTTATCGTTTCTGTGATTTTGCTACATGTTTAGTTTATCTTTTGTTCATTATCTATCACAATTAATTTTGTAGTGAGGATGATGACATCTACCAAATATGCAATGTAATAGGCAAGCCAACTGAGGATTCTTGGGTTGATGGACTTGATCTTGCAAGAGCTATAAACTACCAATTTCCACAGGTCAGATTGTTATATCCATGTCATATAGGAAGCATGTTTAAATATATTTGGTTATTAATGTTTGATTAATTTGGAAAATTGAGGAGTATTTCTTAATGTTGTTTGTTCTTAATAGTTGTAATTCTATAAAGTTTTTTTTCCTTGACAGAACGGTAAACTCAAAAACAAATACATGACATTTTAAGAATTCTAGGTGCTTTTGTATTTACAGTCTATATATTTTGAATGAATAAGATGTAAGACGACTTTGAATGTTATTCTGTTGCAGTTTGCTGGTGTAATCCTTTATGTCCTAATACCATCTGCAAGTAATGATGCAATCAACCTTATTACGGTCAATACTGTTTGCAGTGGGTTTAGTCTTGTATTATTTTGTCCCTTCTTTTGTACAAGTTCATGTACGCTTTCCCTTTCTCATTGGTCCTTCCCTATATTTCTAGATATGCGGCCACTTTGTTCAAAGATCTCTGCAAAAGGCCTGAAGTTGGAGAGTATGTGAAGGAAGATTACCCAAAGGATGTGAAAAACATGAACACATTAGTGATAAATTTATTGTAACATATAATCTTTATTTAGTGACAACATTATTGTAATATATAACTTTAACTTTCATACTTGTGACGAAATATGTTAGACAATATGATCACTGATGTAAATTTCTTTTACTAATAATGCAATTCTATTGTTGAATTGATAGTTTTATTTGTGACAGTAATAAACACATTAGTTACAATATTTTTCTAAGAACAATTTTTCATTTTTATGACAAAATGATGTTGACACTTTTTTCTTAAAATATTAGTGACCAAGAAGTAATAGACACTGATAAAAAAACATGAGTGACAAATATTTTGTCACTATTTTTAATTATTTTAGTTGCGATAATGTTGTCACAATAAAATGAAGTGTTGTTATGACTTTATTTGTCACTACTTTATATTATTTGTTTTAACAAATTTATCATAAATATGTAAAGTTATTGTGACCATACAGTTTTGTCACACATTCCATAGGTTTTAGTGTCGGTACTTTTGTCATAATAAAATGAAGTACTGTTACGACTTAATTTGTCACTACTTTATATTATTTGTGACGATAAATTTATCATAAATATGTAAAGTTACTGTGACTATATAGTTTTGTCACACATTCCACAATTTTTGGTGTCGGAACTTTTGTCACAAAAATGTCACATAATTGTGACAATTTTCTAAATTAGTCACTATTTTATTAGTGACAGAGGTATTTGTGACGGGAGGTGACGACTTTAAAAATTGGACACTATTAATAATAGTGACAAATATTACTACTTTTAGTGACAACTTTTACTTTCACTAAAAATACAATTTCTTGTAGTGTATGGCCGGTATTATAAATACCAACCCGTACGAAACAGACTGGTCTCGACCAGTATTTACACCCGGTATATAAATACTCCTATTTTATACAGTTTTCCTGTCGGTACGGAATGATATTCAAAATGATGATCCATTCGTTCAATTTATACACGTATTATTTATTATTATATGAATAAATGCTAATAAAATAAGATAAAAATAGAGTTATGTAAGAGATGATGTGTTCGTGCCAACTCCTACCTTTGATGTTTCTTGTTTTTGTTCATCTTTTTACAGTACATTTACAAACACGACTTTAAGTTCTTTAGTAGCTTCTGTCCACTTGAATCTCAAGGTGTTAAAATATGTTCGTTTTATTCTTGTATTTCGGTAATTTCTGGTTGCATTATTTTAGCTCCTTTTATCTCCATTTTGTATGCAATATACACCAGAGAAATCAACCAAAGAAATGCTAAAAAACAACATAATAGCTACAAGGGAAGGGAGAAGACATCGTTCTCAAGAAAAAAGCATGAAAGCGAACAAATAATGAACATGTTAAAAGAGAGATACATCTAGTGTTCTTAAAACTTAAGATATCTTTGAATCCATTTTTAGATTTTTAGAAATATTTATTACATGTATCATTTTCAACTTTATCTAAAAAGTCACTTGCGTCCTTTGCTTTTAAAGTTCAATAATATATAACTATGATATTGATAGTTCACTATATACACAACTGTTATTATTACAATAAAACCTTAGTTAATTCAAATAGTTAGATTTCCAGTAATTCTTAAAATTTATGCCAATTTTAAATTATGAGATAGAATTAATCAAAACTTAGGCGGAAATGCCTAAGGCTTTAACATTACGCAAACTTCTGAAAATCTGTATCTCTTGTTTTACAAACTAAGCAAAGACTTCAACCATTGGTACGTTTACTTCCTCGTTGCGTTTTATTGTTCAGCACACAATTATATTTTTTAGAGTCATTTAGTAAAATAAACTCTACATAGAATTTAGTAGTACTTAAAAAAGAAAAAATCTGCCTCCACTTATCCATCCACGCGCATAAAATTTTCAAGAAAAAAATTTATGCATAGAGCCACAGAGCTTGGTGAAGTCTATATATACATGTTCGTAGCCACAATCTATATCTGGCAAGAATAAACATTTCACATCCCCCCTAGCCTTGACAATGGAGAGCCGACAAATCCCACGAGTGCTGTTAAATTCAGGCCATGAGATGCCAGTGATAGGCTTCGGTACCGCAATTGATCCTTTCCCTGAGCCTGAGCTGCTAATCTCCGCCATCCTTCACGCCATCGAAGTTGGCTACCGCCATTTCGACACTGCCTCTGCTTATATGACAGAAGAGCCTCTTGGGAGAGCCATCTCAGAAGCGATGAAGCGAGGACTCATAAAGGGTCGTGAAGAACTCTTCATTACCTCAAAGCTTTGGTGCACTGATGCTCATCGCGATCTGATCATTCCAGCACTCAAGGAGACACTCAAGTAAGCACTATAAACGGAATGGGAAATGTATAGGGGTTAAAATAGACTCATAAGCCACTGGTAATCCAAAATGGTATATGTTAAAAGTCCCATAGTATGATATACTGTGGGATCACCAAAAATCGGTGTTAATGACCATAATATTTAGTACTCATCTCGTTTAGCGCTGTCTTATTTTCTCTCTTGCATGTTATACTTAGGAAGCTCGGACTAGATTACCTGGATCTGTATCTCATTCATTTTCCAGTGAGGTTAAAGAAAGAAGTTGTTAACTTGGAACGCGAAATCGAAGATTTCAGGTTTGAAGACCATCATTTCCTTCCCTTTGACTTAAAAGGGACATGGGAAGTGATGGAAGAGTGTTCAAGATTAGGCTTAACAAAGTCCATTGGTGTTAGTAACTATGGTACCATCAAAATTTCTCAACTTCTTCAGCATGCAACTATACCTCCTGCCGTCAATCAGGTGCCCGTGCATATATACATCTTGCCAAATGATTGCCTGTTCTACTTGATTCCTTAAATATATATATACACCTTAATTACATGGGTGTTAAAAGGAAGTGAAAACTTTTATTTTTGCAGGTAGAAATGAATGTTGCGTGGCAGCAGAAGAAACTGAGAGAGTTCTGCTCAAAGAAAGGAATTCACGTGACTGCCTGGTCTCCTTTAGCAGGCATTGGAGCATATTGGGGTTCCCCTGTGGTAATCGAGTCAAAAATCCTCAAAGAAATTGCTGTCGCCAAAGGGAAGAACGTAGCCCAGGTTCAGTTTATACCCCGAGTCTTGCTTGTTGAATGAGACAATTCATCATGTCATAGCGAATTTTCCAATATTGTCTTGTCACTGTCGTTTAAAAAATAGCATACAATTAAATAATCCAGCTAACAGTCTAAGTGACTTGCAAAATCAATACAAAGGCTACGGGAAAATTTTGATTCTTTGAATCACTATTCTCAATTATTGGAGAGGTGACTCAGACTGTTTAATTCTTTAAAAGTTAACTTAATTGAATATTTTTAACTATATTCTATTATATAATAATCCCAAATTCTTTTACTTGGAAAGAGTGCCTTTAGATTTTCTTGACATTTAGTAAGACCAGTTCGGAAAGGATGCTTATAATTTTATTAATTTAATCTATGTATTCGCTAGTTCATGTTCCGAGCATCTAATATGGGGATGAAAACTCGATGTCCTGTTATGGAATAGGGAATATTAAGTATGGAATATGTTTCCCTGACATCTTTTATGAGGATGAAAATTATCATATTGGAATGTGTAATATGGACCAATTCCTTTCTGTTAAAATGCAGTATTCTGATTCTCAAATTAAATGTAATTAGTACGAATTTGCTTATTCCACTCATTTATTTAGTGTACGTACCAGAACTGATATGTCTTATAAAACCTTATTTTGTTTGTTCTTTTACTTTCTAAAATTGACGTAATATATACGTACTGCGTATGTGACACAATTTGTGTTTAAATTTTGTTGAAAACTGTGGCACTACCTTTCTTAATTATTCTTTTTTAAATTTGGAATCAAAACAGCTTTTTCTTATGTTTGCGCACTTCCACGTGCTTTCTTTTTCAGTTTAGGGAAGGCATCTGTTCTTGGCCGCTCGGCCCATAACCTTTCATGGGTGGAATATAGCGCATATTCTCCTCCTACTTGCAACAATATGTTTGTACAACTTGCAACTGCTTATCTACAGTATAGGAATCTATTGGCAGCAAAAAGTATTCTGGAATGAGTAAAAACTAAAAAAATTGGATTCAGGTTTCTAATACCTTTGCATGTTATGATTATCTTGTAGTATTTGAATTATTACATAATAAGATACGTTAGTTCGATCTAATAATTTCTCCATTGAATTCCTTATGAGCTATCACATTCTAATGCACATATTCATTGATTTTAATAGGTTGCCTTGAGATGGATACAGGAACAAGGTGCAAGTTGTATTGTGAAAAGCTTGAACAAGGATAGAATGAAACAAAACCTTGAAATATTCGGATGGAAATTAAGTGAGGAAGACGGGAAAAAGATTGAGCAGATTAAGCAATGCAGGTTATACCCAGCGAAGTTGTTTATCAATGAAAGAGGTCCCTACGCATCTCTTGAGGAATTATGGGACGGCGATCCTTGACTCTGGGGGCTGGTTGCAGCCTCGTGAAATAAAGTGTGGGACGTTCATGAGTGGCTAATAAAAGCTTATCGTCCATCTTTTTTTTTATTCAAAAGCAATGATGCGTGTATCGTATTTGACTTAGTATCGAATTAAATTTTAGTATGGTATTGTATCAGTAACGTTTAATACCAGGTATCATTTCAAGTAATTTTTTAAATTTATAAAATAATCCCTAAAGTTTTTTAGAAATTATAAAATAATCCATTATCATATTATACAATTGTACTGTATAGTTTATAAGTTTAGTTTGCATCAACCATATTTTCAAAAATTATAATAATAAATAATAACCACAATTAATATGAAATAATAATAATTTTCAGATATTTCATATATAAATAATAACCATAATTGATATGAAAAAGACAATTATCATCATATAAGTATAAAATCAAGAACAATACAAAGTATTTGAAATATTACAAATTTATCATATAATAAATAATAATTACTTTAAAACATCAAATAAAAAACAATAAACATCATTAACTTTCTAATTATTACAATTTATAACAAGAGTTCATGTTAAAAAAAACCAATTAGAAGTGCAATCCAAAATTATTAATAAAAATTTAAACAAATTTAATTTAATATTACCTATTTAATTAATTAAAATTAATTATTAATAAAACTGAAAAATAAAATAATTTAAATTAAATTTGATTATATATATATATATATATATAATCAAATAGAAATATATTAAATTAAACAAAGTCAGCTCAAAACTACAGGCCTAACATTCGCCCAACATGTCAAGAAAACAGAATCCAAATATAAAATAACAAAAAGACCAGCAGGCGATCGTGGAAAAAAGCGAACTCGTAGGAGTTGTTGGTAACTCATTTTGGCAAGTAGATCGGCAATAGTATTAGCTTCGCGGAAGATATTTTCAATTCTGACTGCAACGAAGGAGCGAAGGAGCTGTAAGCAATCCCACAAAATAGGCCACGTGGTGGACGAAGCTTCCCCCTTGGATAATAACTCCAAACCTGCCAAGAATCAATCTCCACTTGTAAGCACTAAATACCCATGTGCACAGCATGTTAAGTCAAGAGGACTTCATGATTATTAATTTTGGTGACAAACAAATAATAATAATATTAGAAATAAATGAACTATATTGATAAGTGTGTTAAGTGTGCAGAAAAACATAGAAGAAGCAGAAAACACAGAAGAAGTAGAAAACATAGAAGAAGTGAAAACACAGAAAAAACGGAAAACACAGAAGAAGTGAAAACAAAGAAGAAGCGGAAAACACAGAAGAAGCGGAAAACACAGAAGAAGCGGAAAATACAAAAGAAGTGAAAACACAGAAGAAGCGGAAAATACAAAAGAAGTGAAAACACAGAAGAAGGGGAAAATACAAAAGAAGTGGAAACACAGAAGAAGCAGAAAACATAGAAGAAGCAAAAAACATAGAAGAAGTGAAAACACAGAAGAAGAGAAAAACA
Organism: Erythroxylum longipes; assembly: GCA_027563885.1. NCBI lineage: Eukaryota > Viridiplantae > Streptophyta > Magnoliopsida > Malpighiales > Erythroxylaceae > Erythroxylum > Erythroxylum longipes. Next base: position 5,894,113 of record JAOQMS010000003.1, on the reverse strand, counting down.
CAGACGATACAAAGATGAAGATACAATAGTACGTCGGACAGTTAGTTAGTTGGAGTTAGTTACAGAACTTAACTGAATAACGGGTTCTACAAGAATCAAGAAG
>JAOQMS010000003.1:5863198-5878883 GCA_027563885.1 Erythroxylum longipes | reverse complement strand
ATAGTTATAAATTTAATTTTTGTAGAATTAAATATCTAAAATCTAAATTCTTATAAAAATATTTAACGAAATACTAAAATATATAATATTCATACCTTTATAATTTTTTAAAGTCACGTCTTCATAAGTCATTTTACGCATAAACAGTTAATATTAAACAGCTCATTTTACCAAACATCTCTAACAAACAGCTAATGCAATCCGCTGGTCAAATCAGCTATTAGCTACTAGCTAATGCAATCAGCTGATTACCAAACAGGGCCTTTGTCAATTTCCCATTCAGTGGACAGTTATTAATTGTAATTTGGTTTTTAAATAAATTACCGATTAAGTTACATAATTTGATCCAGATAAAGATAATAAAGTGACCCAATAAATGATCTAAATTGATGGGTCGAAGTCCAGGTAGAAAATGGATCCCTTTTAGTGTGGACCTAGACCGTATCGGCCTTGTGATGGGGAAGCCTGATATGAAAGCTTATATATATATAAGGGGGGTCTCCTGTAGTTACTTAAGTAATTCACGAGCATTCAGAGCTCTGACCCATTAAGAGCGCTCGTATAGTAAGGAAACTACAGAAAAACCTAGACCTTGAGCCGGTGAACATTTTCTATAGAGGTTTCGAGGAGATCCAAGCTCGTTTGGCAGCTGAAAAAGGCTCTTAAAAGATTAAATGGAACCGAATTAGATATTCCACATTATCTTCATTTTTAATCCTTTTACGTCCGATCCTGAATGCGTAGTAAAGTCTGCTTACACGTTACAGCCTAGTTGAGAAAAGGATGATAGATGATTACTCACATTAAGGGTGGGGATGAAATAGGAAGTGCCACAAAGGCTGAGGGCTTTTTGGAGTAAAAGCCGCAAAATGTGTCCTCACTTGCAAACCCCTACTCGCAACCTTCAACCCTTGAATAAGACGCAAAGCGAAGCAAAAAACATAAACCAAAGAGCCTCTCTCTAGTCTTCCCTTCTTCTGCACAGCCTCCTCTTTCTTCTCTCTCTCTCTATAGATAGATATACAGCACAGATACAAGTGGCAAGGAAGAAGAGAGAAAGAATTTCACTGATAATAATAAAGAAGAATTGCTTGAAGATGGCACAGTCATTGGAATTGCTGTTGATTCAATTCTTGATGCCGGACAATGATGCCCGCCGGCAAGCGGAGGACCAGATTAAGCGGTTGGCAAAGGATCCGCAGGTGGTGCCTGCTCTTCTTCAGCACCTCCGCACAGCCAAGACTCCCAACGTCCGCCAGCTGGCTGCGGTGCTCCTCCGCAAAAAGATCACTGGCCATTGGCCTAAGCTGTCCCCTCAACTTAAACACCTGGTCAAACAATCCCTTATTGAGAGCATCACGATGGAACACAGGTCCTTTTGTTTTGCTTCGTTTTTAGTTGCATTAACCGTTTGGTGGAACGAAGTGTGATCGAGTGAATTGCCTCATACCGTTACTTCTTGTCGTTATTCTTGACACTGTATACTCATTTCAGTAACTAATTTGAATAATTGTTGTAAACTGAAGATTATCATTCACTAAGGCTTGTTTTTCTCGAAAAATTCCGATTTTTATTTTGTACTGGTTGGCACTCTTACTAATCACATTGTCTTGCATAAATTTTTTTCTCGGTTTTGTGACTCATGATTTGACTCAAATTTTGTGTTTCATCTTGTCTCATCATTTAATATTTTATGTTGTTATTTAGTTTTTTGTGTGTTTATTCATGCTTCTAGAAGTCATTTTTCTTTTTTCTTTGATGCCCATCTGATGTATGATGTGATGTTTTTGCAGTCCACCAGTACGGCGAGCAAGTGCAAATGTTGTGAGTGTGGTTGCAAAATATGCCGTACCAGCTGGAGAATGGCCTGATTTGTTACCCTTCTTGTTCCAGTGTAGTCAAAGTGCACAGGAGGATCATAGAGAAGTTAGTTCTTTGTTTTCAAATCTTTATATGGAAAATGTATCTGTATCTTATTCGTACAACTGAATTGGCGCTTATCAATATATGGTTAAATACAGTTAATCCTAATACTTGTAAATATGTTGTTATTTTGTATCTGAGTTACAAATAATCCACGGATAAAGTATTTTGGGCGCAGATACTACCTGAAAGAGATGATTCTGATATAAATGAAGTTAGGAGCTAACTACTTACAACCGTGATCAGGTCGAACTAGTTTCTATTGCAGTTTTAAGAAAAGTACAGTGATCAGTTTCGAGTTGTTTCTCTTTCTTTCCTGAATCCTTGATATTTATGTTAGTGCTCATCACAATTGGCATTTTTTGTTTTCTTAGTTGTAACTTCCTTTAACTATCAGGTATAGCACTCGTTTAATTGCAAATACAAGATAAGCATGGTGGTGATAGAAACAATCTGCTAGTGTTGTAGATTTGCGCATAATATTGCAGTTCATTTGACAAGAACACTTTTATCTGTTAACGAATGCTTATTGAATTTGCATCTTTTTGGTGCCTATTTTACCATGTCTAAAAAAGCAACACCTCATTTCTTCTTGAATTTTTGACATCAGGTGGCATTAATCCTCTTTAGCTCTTTGACTGAAACGATTGGAATCGCATTCCAGCCACACTTCACAGATCTACAAGCTCTTCTACTCAAATGCTTACAAGATGAGGCTAGCATTCGTGTTAGAGTTGCTGCTCTCAAGTAATAACCAAGTCTTTGTCCTATGAAATATGAAAATATTTGGATCTAAATAGTTACTTGGATGGTTAAAACTTTTGTTTAAATCTTTTACCAGAGCAGTGGGATCTTTTCTAGAGTTCACAAATGATGGAGATGATGTGGTAAGTTTTGGCTGCGCATACAATTTATAGCTTAAAAAAAATATAGTACGATTTTTTTCTAGTACTTAATTTGTATGCTTTGAAACTTATCTGCTGCTTGGCTTTGTTGACAAGTACATTAAATTATAGGATCATCAAGAAAAAATATGTTATGATTTTTTTCTAGTACTTAATTTGTATGCTTTGAAACTTATCTGCTGCATGGCCTTGTGGACAAGTACATTACAATTTTTTCAGATAATTATTAGTCGCTGGTGGATAAATGCCTATACCTTGCAGGAATTCTTATTCCATGTTGATTGCTGGGTGTACAGGAGTTGTTTCAGATGATTATTAGTTGTTGTTGCATGAGTCCAATTGGATGTTGTTAGATGTGACTTCTTTGGTTGTTTGCTCAATTGTGTGATACTGGTAATGCTGTGGACAGTATGAATTATCTTTTATGAATTCGACACTCAAGTTTAAATATGGGCAATCAGTCTTGTGGGAGGTGTCAATAAACTATTCAAATCGCTTTGGTATTGGTAGTAAAAGGCACAAGCTAGATAATATTGAGGAATTTTTTCACAAATTAGTTGTTCAAGGATAACACTTTTAATTCAATTAAGATTGATACTCTTTACAAGCAGGAGTAGTTTTGGAGAAAGCTCATAGCATTCATGTTAATATGTTTGCAGATCAAGTTCCGACAGTTCATTCCTAGCATTTTAAATGTAGCAAGACAATGCCTTGCCTCTGGTGATGAGGATGTTGCTATAATTGCTTTCGAAATTTTTGATGAACTAATTGAGTCTCCTGCACCTTTACTTGGAGATTCAGTTCGATCCATTGTGCAGTTCTCCCTTGAAGTTTGTTCGAGTGAAAATTTGGAATCCAACACACGTCACCAGGTTTGTGAACAGCATTTGATATGTTTACTTCATTCTTCCTGCTTTTGCTTGCATATTGGACAGTTACTATCAGTTGATTTGTTGAGAATTTTAGGTATCATGTCTTTGGCCCCTCTCCCTCTTTTGTTTATTTTGTATATTCTGATTATTTCTTACTTTTTTTTTCCTAACATCAGGCCATTCAGATAATATCATGGTTGGCAAAATACAAATCTAATTCCCTTAAAAAGTATAAGTTGGTCATTCCTATCTTGCAAGTGATGTGCCCCTTGCTAGCAGAATCAACAAAATCTGATGAAGATGATGATCTTGCTCCTGATCGAGCTGCTGCCGAAGTTATTGACACCATGGCTATGAACCTCTCGAAACATATGTTTCCCCCTGTTTTTGAATTTGCTTCTTTGAGCAGTCAGAGTGCGAATCCAAAATATAGGGAAGCTTCTGTTACAGCTCTGGGTGTTATTTCTGAGGGCTGTTTGGAATTAATGAAAGAAAAACTGGAGCCCATCCTTCCTGTAGTCCTAGGGGCCTTGAGGGATCCAGAAGAAATGGTTAGAGGAGCTGCATCATTTGCACTGGGCCAGTTTGCTGAATATTTGCAACCTGAAATCGTGTCTCACTATGAAAGTGTTCTACCCTGCATTCTGAGTGCTCTTGATGACATATCAGATGAAGTAAAGGTAATAAAGGAAAAGTATCAAAATCATAATATTTGTCAATTTAAATATTTTGCTATAAGCATCAGTCTTTTACCTGATCTGCTTATATGTTCTTCCATTTTTATAGGAAAAGTCATATTATGCTTTAGCTGCTTTTTGTGAAAACATGAGTGAGGAAATTCTTCCTTACCTGGATCCTTTGATGGGGAAGCTACTTGGATCCCTCCAAAATAGTCCTCGTAATCTGCAGGAGACATGCATGGTACTGATATGCACCTTATGAGCTCCAATGAATCTTGTTTTTCAGATATAATTTGGATACTTATATTACTGTGATTTCAGTCTGCAATTGGTTCAATTGCATCTGCCGCGGAGCAAGCTTTTATTCCCTATGCTGAAAAGGTTCTGGAATTAATGAAGTCATTCATGGTTCTAACCAATGATGAAGATCTCAGATCACGAGCGAGGGCTACTGAACTTGTGGGAATTGTTGCAATGTCTGTTGGGAGGTTGAGGATGGAGCCAATCTTACATCCATTTATGGAAGCTGCCATTTCAGTAATTACAATGCCAATTTTATTTGGTATCTCGAACTGCATTCTCAAAGCTTTGACTGTATGTCTGTATTCTGTCAGGGTTTTGGATTGGAGTTTAGTGAGCTTCGGGAGTATACGCATGGATTTTTCAGCAATATTGCAGAAATTATGGATGGTGGCTTTGCACAGGTTTACTTACCTTTTTGAATTGTCTATTTGACATTGTTGGATTCTTGTCTTGTTCTGATAATACAGGACCTTTTTAATTTTGTTCTGCAGTACCTTCCTCGTGTTGTACCCTTGGCATTCTCCTCTTGCAATCTTGACGATGGCTCTGCTGTGGACGTTGATGAATCTGATGACGAAAGTAGGAATGGATTTGGTGGAGTCTCATCTGATGATGAAGCTCACGATGAACCAAGAGTTCGCAATATCAGTATAAGGACAGGTGTATTGGACGAAAAGGCAGCTGCCACTCAAGCACTTGGCATGTTTGCCTTGCATACGAAGACTTCTTATGGCCAGTATCCTCTTTGCATTGCATTTCTTCCATCACTGTCTTGTTTTGAAGATTTTGGATGTAATTAGTCAAATACTTAAGATTCTTTAACCGTTCAAGGTATTTGGAGGAGTCATTGAACATTTTGGTTAGGCATTCTGGGTATTTTCATGAAGATGTCCGCCTTCAAGCAATAATTGCTTTGAAAAGTAAGTCACCAAAGTGTGATTTTGCAATTTTTATGCTATTTAATTATGAACAAGAATCTGATCCAGCCAAAATGATTTTCATATAAGCTTTCTAAGCGGGTGCTTTGTACGGAAGTACAGCTGATAATGATAATTTTTGAACTCTATTGTAATCTCTGACTAACTGCTGTATTAATATTTTTTTGCAGACATTTTGACGGCAGCCAATGCAATATTCCAAAGTCAAAGTGTAAGTAAGCTTAATGCTGGAGTTGTTTAGACCTGTTTGACCTTATTTTTTAAATTTCAGATGTTATGCTTATCTTACAATCTTACTATGTCTGTTCTAAATTTCCTCTGTAGCTAGATTTCTTTTTCTTGTCAACTCCATATGAAAAATGGGAAGCTAGTTTCCTTAGAATGAGTCTTATAAATCAATGCTTTCAAGTGCTTCTTTTAAGCATTTTTCACCTTGACTCAAATCTGGTTTTGGTCTGACTTTTTTTTTAATTGTAATGAAGATTATTAGAGTAGCGGCCACTTACTTCTTATTGGCTATGGCTGTGTTAAAAGGTTAATGACTTTACATGTATATCTTGACAAACTTGTTATCTCTTGAGCAGGATGGACCAGCAAAAGCAAGACAAACACTTGGTAGGAACTCTTTTATACTGCTTATCTCCATGGTGTTTTTGTTTGTCAGGCATGGCCCGCTTTTATGTAAATATATCTCAAATTAATGCCATTATTATAATATATGCAGATACTGTGATGAAAATATACATCAAAACTATGACCGACGATGATGACAAGGAAGTTGTGGCAAATGCTTGTATGAGTGTAGCAGACATCATTAGGGATTATGGTTACATGGCTGTTGAACCTTGTAAGTGTAGTTGCAGTTGGATTGTTCCCTAGGATAAATTAACTGTTTCCAGGCCCATTCAGAATTTCTTAGTGAAACAACAATCCTATTTCAGATATGTCTCCGCTTGTGGATGCTACTTTGGTACTTCTTAAGGAGGAATCGGCCTGCCAACAATCAGAAGATGATAGCGATGTTGATAATGATGATGATACTCAACATGATGAAGTGCTTATGGATGCAGTTTCCGACCTCCTTCCTGCTTTTGCAAAGTCCATGGGTTCTCATTTTGCTCCTATCTTTGCAAAGCTGTTTGATCCTTTGATGAAATTTGCGGTGGGTTCATTTTATATGCAATGGATTGTATACACTCAGATTACCCAGTTGGGCACTTCACAACTTTTTCTGTTTCTATTAAACTGCAGAAAGCATCACGACCTTTACAAGATCGGACAATGGTTGTTGCTACTCTAGCAGAAGTTGCTCAGAACATGGGAACTCCTATTTCAAGCTATGTTGATGTAAGCTTCGTAACCATTTTTTTGTGTGGATCTTTAATGTTTATTGAACTTGTCCTTGTTCCATTATGAAGTACAATATTGTTCAATTCCTGATAGCTTGTATAATGTTTCAGAAGATAATGCCTGTAGTACTCAAAGAATTGGTATCATCAGATGCAACAAATCGGAGAAATGCTGCTTTTTGCGTTGGGGAATTGTGCAAAAATGGGGGCGAGTCAGCCTTGAAGTATCCTTATGTTTGAATAGACCCACAAATGCCAGCCTGCCCCATCTCCCACCCATTCCGCTCTGCTGGGCTTGTCCCTGCATGGAAGCTATGTCTTCCGCTTTCTCAATCCCATTAAATCTATTTCAATGGGGCAATCTTGACAATTAAATTATCAAGTTCTGAGGAACTTGTTTGTTGTTCAATTTCCATCTCTTTCTTGTCATGCATCTGCCTTGGTGTAGTATTCTCCTTTTATCTTATCTAGATACTATAATGACATACTACGAGGACTCTACCCATTATTTGGGGAATCTGAGCCAGATGATGCTGTCCGGGATAATGCAGCTGGTGCAGTGGCCAGGATGATGATGTCACAACCTCAATCTGTTCCACTGAATCAGGTTAATCTTTGGCCTGTACTTAGTCCACATAGACTTTTTTCATCTAATACTGGGTTGTCAATTCTCTCAGGTTCTTCCTGTGTTTCTGAAAGTCCTTCCTCTCAAAGAAGACCATGAAGAATCGATGGCTGTCTACAGTTGTGTCTCCACGCTCGTATTGTCATCCAATCCACATGTAATCCCTACTCCACTAGCTATTCTTGCTTTCATTGATATACATGTTAAACAGAGGAGAAATAAAAAGAAAAGTTTGCTGGGAAGGTGCGCTGAAAGGATGATTAAGTTGCATGTGGGAAGGGTTGGTGTTGGCTGATTGCATCTTGCACCAAACTAGTTACTTAAGTCGTCCGTCAGATAAATTGAGTTTTGTCTGCCAATAATATATCTTGCAGATACCGATGATGCTCTGTTTATATCTCTTCAAGTGACTTTCTTTTATTAATGATAGTGTATTGTAGGATGATTAGAATGTTTAATCAACCTTAAAATTGATAAGATGGATCTATATAATAATATATTAAAGACGCTTTATTATGAATAGCATCAGAGTTATAAAGGTGTAAGTATTATTTCTGGTCTAATATGGCGTGGCTAGAGCATGAATCTGAAAAATTGACGTCATCTCTTTTGTTTGTTGTATGGAAAGCAGATTCTTGCCCTTGTTCCAGAGTTGATTAATCTTTTCGCTCAAGTTGTGGTATCTCCGGTTGAAACTCCTGAAGTTAAGGCTCAAGTAGGCAGAGCTTTCTCTCACCTAATTTCACTCTATGGCCATCAAATGCAGCCTCTGTTAAGCAACTTGCCACCCACGCATGCTAATGCCTTGGCTGCCTTTGCTCCAAAAAGCTGATGCCTATTTGAATTGGCTCCTTTTGTCTATCCTTTATGTTTCACATACATAGTGTTTGTCAGACTTTAGTTCGTGGTGATTATTTATTTAGAGAGCTGAATCCAGACAAAAGATACAGTACTCTGTCATGTCAGGTACGTGCACACACCATCATGTAATTCCATGCATTTGATTCCTATTTCCATGCATAACATCATAACCTTTCTCTTATGAACAGGCAAGGATAGTGCCATTTTCTTCCTCCATTTTTGCTTTCTTGGAGGCATGGTTTACCTTCTTTTATTTTGTATCTTAATTTGGTCAAAATTCCCAATTCTTTGGATCCATGGTCATTTATTACATTCTACTTTCTGAACTGGTTAGTGTTCTCTCTCTCTCTCTCTTTTTTTGGGTGGTGAGGGTTGTGTGAAGTGTTTTCGTTCATTACACTTTTGAAGCACAAATGTAAGATTCTTATATACTAAAAGAGCAAAATGCTGTGTTTGTGATTATTGATATCCATTTATAACTATTGCAACAAAATTTACATTACTTATATTGAAACATATTCTTTATTATAATTTTCATCAGAATTCAAAATTTAAAATAAAAATTGGTATTTAAAAATTAAGAAAACACTTAATTAAAATGCTAAAGTACAAAAAGAAAATTGAGACCTATAAAAGCAAAAACTCCAACGTGTAATATCAAAATCAATAGTTGTGGATCGGTTGAATTTAATTAATAAAAGGCAGCATAAGTCGTCAATTGTTTTAGAATTTATACGAGACTCTTAAAAATCAATTCTTTTATTAAATTATGTCATTAATTTTAATTAATTTCATATTCATCACTATGATTATATAATAATTAAAATTTTATTAATACATTACTAATTATTAATAAAATAAATTTATATTGTATGTTAAATTAATAAAATAATATTAAAATATAAAATAAAATAAGAAAATTAATCATTAAAAATTGTCCTCTTTTTCACTGCTCTTGCAAAAGTTGCATTTCTTACCCGAGCGTTTACTATAAATTAAATAAGTGTTATTTAATTATTTAAAATATTAATTATTAATAAAATTGTGAATAATTTAATTGAATATTATATATTTAATTAATTAAAAGTAAGCATTAATAAAAATTATGAATATTTTAATTCTATTTAATAATTATTAACAAATATAATTAAAATTACAATATATTAAAATATAAAATTTAAATAAATTTCGATGTAATTACTAAAATATATTTTCAATAAATATTTATTTATAAATAAAATTTTAATTTTAAATTATTTATTATAATAAAATAAAATAATTTTTATTAATATTTTATTAATAAATATTATATAAGATATTAAAATAAATTTATTTAATTAAAAATAATTTATTCTGAAAATTTATACATATAAGTAATATGATTGACACAAGTATAATTACATTAACGTTTTTCATGTTTTTTTAAAATTGTTTTTATTTTAAAGAAAAACAGAATATGAATTAAAAACCATAACAAATAAAACTCCTTAGTTTTAGGTTACCTTAATAATTAATTTTACATATTTGTATTAATTAGTATAATTTGAACAGTCGTGGTCTCAGGTCAAACAGGCATCCGATGTGACATTACTGTTGCCGTTCCCATGTTTTGTCAGCTGAGAGTATGGAGAGCTACAGTTCATACGCTATTTTACGTTTCACTTTCTGTCTCTATCTCTCTTTCTCTAAACACCACTGCCACCCACAACGGGTACAGTACAGTGGAGACGATCAGGATCAGCCACTGGGTTACACTTACAGTGTGCTTTCAGCATTTCACTTTCGCTTAAATCATCTCTACTTCTAGATGCTAATTTCTTAGTGTAAAGCTATAAGTACATACAGAGACAAGTACCATCACTACACTACCTCAGTTTCAATGGATTACGAGAGGATAGAAAAGCCCCTGGTAATAGCTTTCGATCTTCTTACTTTTTGTTTCTTCTTATCTGGGCTTTTCATTTCTTGTAGAAGTTGTCGCTTTTTGCTCCATATTTTGGTGGTTTGCTTTACTTTTTGTTTACTCAATGTTGGGTGCTTTGTGCTCATTGATGGGTATTTTTCTGGTTGCTTAGTAAGATAGAAAATAGGGTTGACTCATTATGTTTAATTGTTCACTCTGATCTGCTAAAACCATTGTCCTCTCTCACTCTTCTGTCGTATGTGTATAACTTGATGTCAGTCCATGTTATGCAAATGTGACTAATAATTTGATCGGTGGAGCAGGGTGGGGGATTATCACCAGGGAAGCTGCAAAATATACTTTCGAAAGTAGAACAGAAGATAAATGAAGAAGATGATGTTGAATCTGCTTGCTCCTTGAGATCTAGGCTCTCGGAGCTTGATGAAACTGGTATGCAGGCATCCCTTATTCCCTTTCTTTCTCAGCTTTCGTTTTGATGCATTTGATGTTGGTGTGTTTTGGGCTTATAATTATTCAGATTTTGATGATCCACCATCCAACTTATTGTCTCTTAAATCTAGATGGTCCAAAGTAGTCTTCCATCAAAGTTTCATTAATATCTTCCTACTAAGATTTCATATTGCTAAATGAAGATCCTCATTCGTGGCTAGTTCTTTATCTCAACTGGAAAACTGGCCCAACCTTGATGCCTTTATTGTACGGGTTAACATGTGAAGTGGTTGGATTATTTAGAAAGAAACACTGAGATCAATGAAAATAGTGAAGGATAGTGATTCGATGACATTATGATTATCTACTTGTTAGACATATTAGATAAGCTTCCAACTGAAGTAAGCTTCAGTGCTGATGCCTTGACCTGTAATAAATTTACCCCCAGCTCAAGCCAAAGTCTACTGAAGAAAAAAATATACGTTGGGCCCAAAGTCTTATTTCTGGTATCATTTTCAAACTTATGGGTGGTTAAAAATTCTTGTCCATTGTTGGTAAATGATATTTATAAGAAGTTAAAAGATATGTGACTGGTTACTGGCATTTCATAGGCTGACCGTCTGACGTAAAAAATTTCTGCAGGTGGTGGTAGCTCTGATAATTGCAAAGATGTAGATGTTGATACTGTAACTCCTGAATGCTCTGCTTCAGCCACTGTGGAATCCACAACACAGATGGTTAGCTTTCAAGGATCATTTTGACAATTCATCAATGAAATCTGTTAAAGTTATGATAGTAGGCATGATATGACTACTGTCTTTGAATTTCTGAGTTTCAGTTGACAGAGCAGGCCCCGCAAAGAGTGTCTTTTGCACCATTCTCAAAACTGGCACCATCCAAGTGGGATGATGCCCAGAAATGGATAGCAAGCCCCAACCCGCACCGATCAAAGGCTGGGCGGACTCATCCAGTGGGTGGTCAGGGAATTGGATTGCGGAAGAGCAATATTGGTTACTTCGCTCGACAAGCTTCCACCAAGCTGATTGCTGAAGTTCCTGATAAAAAATATGTTGCCTTTGAAGAACTACATACAAAAGGGATTGATGGTAGTCATGCTAAGAAAGAAACTGGGACACATAAAGTTGGTAGCTGGGAGTCTAATTCATACCCAGTTGCAGAATCATATGGCAAGCCTGTGCTTATGATAGAGAATTCTGTCGGTCAGTCAGCAAGTAAGAAAAAATGTTTTTGGTTTTGCCTCTTAAAACACCTGCTTATTAACTTCTCTTGCAGTTAGTCATAGCCAACACAATTCGTCTTTGGCGTTGCGTAGTGCAACTACGTTTTTTCCACCTCCTTCAACAGCTAGATCTGTCTCAATGCGAGATATGGGTACAGAAATGACTCCTATTACCAGTCAAGAACCATCCAGGACAACAACACCAGTAAGGGCATCAACACCAATTCGTAGTCCAACTTCATCTAGGCCATCAAGTCCTGACAGAGCCATAGAAGCTTCATTTCCAACAAATGCTCCTATTGATCATCTAGGTCCAAAGAATGAGTTGTCAACAAGAGAGATGCAAATGAAAACTAGGAGAGAGATAATGATGCTGGGGACACAGCTCGGTAAGGTTAACATTGCTGCCTGGGCTAGTAAAGAGGAGTATGATAAGGATTCATCTACTTCTTTGATGTATGTAGCGTCAGAACAACCAAATAAAAGCATGATTGAAACGCGTGCAGCTGCATGGGAGGAAGCAGAGAAGGCTAAATATTTGGCAAGGTATTTTGTTCTAAGACACTAATTTACTTAATTCCTTCTTTTGGTCTGCTTCTTTCAATTCTCGCTTAAATATTTCAATGTTGATATCCCTACGCCTTTTCCGTGGGACTTCTACTTGGACTAATTAATTGTTTGACTGAACTAAAAAGGAAAATATATGGGTTACCCTGCTGTAAGATAGTAATCTGTCTGTCTTGGTTGATTGAAATAGAGACATTCTTGAAGCACTGGACAGAATATGGATTGTAGGTTCTCACAAAACCGGAATGGTAATTATGACTGCGAATTTTTCAGGTTCAAACGTGAAGAGGTAAAAATTCAAGCATGGGAAAACCATCAAAAAGCAAAAACAGAGGCAGAGATGAGAAAGATTGAGGTACTTTATACTATTGTCACTAACTGTCCACTGATATAACCACGCTCATTATTTCTGCCAAATTTTCTTAGTAGGTTTGCGTCCTGATTGACTTGAAAAGTATGTAAAGAGTGTGTATTAATGACAGTCCTTATATGTGACCAGTGTAGAATGATGGTTTAATGGTTATCTTGTATATGCTTTTCTTGCCAGATTCTCCATCTTGTATCTCTTTAGAATTTCAATTTAAAACATTAAGATCCGAATTGATGTTGAACCACATTGCTTCAGTTAAAATCTCTAAAAGCCTTCTCCAAATGTCAGTAATTTCGAGAACAATCTAATAATATAAATGCCTGGTGCTGCATGATATGACGGCTTCTGGCCTGAGTAACTAGATTTGCATGCATCTAATGCTGCAGGAACCAACACAGAAAATAAATAACTACTGACATGGTGACAAAATCAACACTACAACAACAGATTAACCTTAACCTTTTCTTGCTTCCATATGATGAAAAGTTTGTCCATTTCATAGTGAGAAAACTTATGCTTTACTTACTTATATTGCAGAATTCCAACCCTGGACTATGAATTTAATTTAGAAAGATACATACATACAAATTTTTAGCACAATTAAATGTTTAGTGAGTTCTGCTTCTCAGGTGGAGATTGAAAGGATGAGAGCAGAAGCCCAGGATAGGATTATGAATAAACTAGCATCAGTAAGGCACAAGGCAGAAGAGAAGCAAGTAGCAGCAGGAACAAAGAGAGATCGGCATGCTGCCAAAGCCGAGCAACAAGCCGACTATATCCGCAGAACTGGTAACATGCCCTATTCATTTTCCTGCTGTGGTTGGTGCTCATAAGAAGACCGACCCCAGGCAACTTAGAAAGTGAGGATGTTTTTTGTATTTCACTCCTTGTCAGATGTGGATCAACCCTACTTTTGTTTCATGATGTCCTGTTTATGTATATCAAATCTGTTCAAAGTTAAGAAACTCAAGATGGTAACTTGTGACAATTTCCTGGTCAAGTAATTCTAAGGGGAAGCTTCTCTTGATTCTATTCCTACATCATCTTCTCGTGTCTTGACATCACCATGTAATTCAGGTCCTGAAATCTCATTCAGTATCGACATTTTGCTCATCTTACTTAGGATAAGGATAATTCAGGTCCTGAAATCTCTAAAGAATCAGTAGGAGGATGCTTTCTTTGTATAAGTTTTGTTTTCTGATTTAAAGTGCTCTTTGTCTCTGACTTACCAATTTGATTGATTATTGAGAAGAAGTTGACTTCAAATTCAGAAATGATTCATGGATCAAATTCTGCATTTGCTATTCAAAATTTTAAGATATTAAAATTTAGTGCATATCTCAAAGTTAAAAATAAATATTTTTTCTATAAAATTAATTATTTCAATTCGTATAATCAACTTCTATGTAAGATAATGTAACTTAAACCAGAGTACTTAAGGATGTCGCCAAGTTCCTTGCTTGCGTCGATGTCCTCCATCACGCGGTGGAGCTCTGCTTTGGTGTTGGTCGAACCCATAAACTTGACGTTGCCGAGTTCATCAACGGAGATTATTGACTAAAGAACCACTACAAGTTATAAGTTAATCACTACAAGTTACCGTGAAGAGACCAGACTAAGTTATTGACTAAAGAACCAAGAGAAAGCTCTCATTATAGATAAACTCTCAAATTTTATGGATGATAGGATTATTTTTGTAATAAACCAAATTACCTATTTAAATAGGCACCAAATGATCAAAATCCTATAACAAAATGTCTTCTTTACCATTCGAAAATATAACAAAATAGAAATGACTTAGATAGGAAGGATTCCCTTAACTAATCGATACAAATTACCCGACTTTAAATTTAAAATCTTTATGAAAATAACTTGATAACGAATAATAATTAATGAAAGAAATTCAAAACATTAAATTTTGCGTCTAATATGACATCTTTAACCTTTTTTAAATGAAAATATGCAGATTGGACTTCGTTAAAAACAAACATGTGGATCATTCTTACATGTTGGGCTCCAAGCATTATTTTTCATTTATTAGGCTTTATTCATCGTCTTGGGCCTGAAGAATTAATCTTAATAATACCTTAGAATCTTTGACAACAACCATATTATCTTGAATGCCCATGATCAACTATCGCAAAGCCTCCTTTATGTGCTTAGTTCTTGCTCTTGTCATAGGGCCTCTAATGCCTTATAATAGATTATTAAGTTTTAATGCAAGCTAATTTCCATCATTTTCTCCCTCTTCGAAAGGATTTATCCTCGAATCACCTACATCAAATAAAGATAAATTAGCAACATTAAAAGTAACACCAATATTGCCATAATGACTTGGTAATTTGAGCTTGTAGGTATTGTCATTGATTTGCTCCAATACTTGGAAAGGTCCATCTCCTCTAAGTTGTAACTTTGAATAACTTGTAGAAGAATGTATAGAACGATTATATGCAAATTCAGGGAATGGCAAACAATCTTCTTAAGTTTTCAGGTTCTTCCCAACAATTACACACAACATGGTTCTTAAAGTCTTATTAACTACCTCAGTTTGTCCATCAATTTGTGGATGACATGTAATAGAAAAATGAAAGTTTAGTACCTAACTTTCTCTACAAAACTTTGCAAAATGACTTAGGAACTTAACATCCTTATATGAAACAAAGGTTATTGGCATATTATGAAGTCAAAATGAACCTTAA
>JAOQMS010000003.1:5845199-5863098 GCA_027563885.1 Erythroxylum longipes | reverse complement strand
ACAAACCAACCACTGTCAATGGTAATGGTAATCATTCCTTTCTCTTAACCAACCATCATAATTATAATGATAATATCTATTCTCATTTTTCACTATATTCATTCTCATTCCTATTACCATTCCTCTGTGCCAACTAACCGCCCCCTAAATTATTGACTAAAGAACTAAGAGAAAGCTCTCATTATATATAAACTCTCAAATTTGATGGATGATAGGGTTATTTTTGTAATACACCAAATTGCCTATTTAAATAGGCAACAATGATCAAAATCCTATAACAAAATGTCTTCTTTACTATTCCAAAACATAACTAAATAGAAATGACTTAGTTAGGAAGGATTCCCTTAACTAATGGATACAAATTACCCTTAGTCAACTTTAAGTTTGAAATCTTTATGAAAATAACTTGATAAGTAATAATAATTAATGAAAGAAATTCAAAACATTAAATTTTGCATCTAATCCCACATCTTTAACCTTTTTAAAATGAAAATATGCATATTGGACTTTATTAAAAACAAACATGTGGATCATTCTTACATGTTGGGCTCCAAGCATTATTTTTCGTATATTAGGCTTTATTCATCATCTTGGGCCTGAAGAATTAATCTTAATAATACCTTAGAATATTTGACAACAACCATATTATCTTGAATGTCCATGATCAATTATTGCAAAGTCTCCTTTATGTGCTTAGTTCTTGCTCTTGTCATAGGACCTCTAATGCCTTATAACAGATTAGTGAGTGTTAATGCAAGCTAATCTCCATCATTTTCTCTCTCTTCGAAAGGATTTATCCTTGAATCACCTACATCAAATAAAGATAAATTAGCAACATTAAAAGTAACACCAATATTGCCACAATGACTTGGTAAATTGAGCTTGTAGGCATTGTCATTGATTTGCTCCAATACTTGGAAAGGTCCATCTCCTCTAAGTTGTAACTCTGAATAACTTGTAGAAGAATGTATAGAACGATTATATGCAAACTCAGTGAATGACAAACAATCTTCCTAGGTTTTCAGGTTCTTCCCAACAATTGCACACAACATGGTTCTTAGAGTCTTATTAACTATCTCAGTTTGTCCATCAGTTTGTGGATGACATGTAGTAGAAGATCAAAGTTTAGTACCTAGCTTTCTCCACAAAACTTTACAAAATGACTTAGGAACTTAACATCCTTATATGAAACAAAGGTTATTGGCATATTATGAAGTCAAAATGAACCTTAATTTCAAATTCTAATAAAAAATAGCAGTAATAACAGCACATAAACAGAGGATAAATAAGGATTTATCCCAATGTAAGCTCTGATACTAAATAATGCGGAATCTCAATACTAAAGAACCTGAAACTTTTTAAACACACACTTTAGATAGAATATGAACAAGACGAAATCCCAACCCTAACGAATTCCGGATCGATTATATGAAAGGAAATACATATAATAAAGTTAATTTGAAAACAAAAATAGAAATGCACTACAAGTGTCTACCTTGATAAGATTCTTGATGCAATAAAAGAAGAAAAGAAATCTTCCATTATAGAATTCGTTATTAATCCAATCTAACCCTAAACAATGTTTATTATGATGTATTTATACCATTTGAAAAGAAAGAAACGATAACTACGTAAAAAACTTTTAAACATGGGCCTTTCACTAAAATAATTAAAGTCCAAACTAATATTTCTAAAATATAACTCATTAAACCTAAAAGATTTAAACAAGCCCAAGACACAAATAGTGAGTGTAAAATAATTAATTAAGTAATACTAAAAGTCTTCTTACACATTTTGCCTAACTTTAGTTATAACGCCATTAGCCTCATTTTCTTTTAGATTCCAAGCTATACAATTCGGCTTATATAAAAATTTCTTAACTCTTGATCTTATTATTAGTTCCTCCGACACTATTAACTCATCTTGGCCCAATTTCAATTACAAAGTCTTACGATCGAGGGAAAGGATTGTCAGACCAATGAAATATGATTAGTGAGTAGGGTGCAACAACTATTACATTATACATTGTTACAAGAACTAATGGACGAATTCTCCTCTACTCTTCATTTTTCATTATGTAACATTGTCATTAGGGTCATTTAAACTTTGACCATATATTATTTATTTACACCAAGACTTGATATGTTAAATTAATCATCTTCTGTAATTTCTCTTGATCTCAGATTAGAAATTTAGAATACATACCAAAAGGATTGGGAGAGAGAAAGTAATATTCAAATATGAAAAGCAAAAACCCTTAGCTCTCTCTATCACCGTTCTCGTTCTCTCTCTCTCGCCCTCTTCACTTTCTTTCTTCTACTCTCTTTCTCTTTCTATCTCTCTATATCTTCTTCGTGGCGGCTTCTCTCACAAAAAATCCTCAAATTTGAGGAAATCTGGTAATTTCTATATTGAGACCCTCAATTTCTATATAACTCTCTCTGAAGTTGGATCTGATTTTCGGTGAATTGGATCTGTTGTTATCGAAAGCCCCATAGACCATGGCCGCCGCGACTCAGCAGCAGCAACAACGGCAACAACAACCGGGGACGGAAGCGGCACCACTTTCATCGGAGGAAGAAGCTTTGAAAAGGAACACGGATTGTGTTTACTTTCTGGCTTCTCCTTTAACCTGCAAAAAGGTTCTCTTTTTCGCACTCTTCTTTATATATATATATATAGACACGCACACGCACACACACAAACATATATTTGTCTCTTTTTTTTTTTTTTGGAAATTTTGGTAGTGTGAAGTTATACGGATTTATTTCAATGGTCTTTTTAGGAACATTTAGGGCTAAGTTGAATTAGGGTTTCAGATTTACGATTTAGTTGTTTTTATCTGATTTAGATCGTCTTAGGTCAATAAAGAGATTCTTTATATTTGGTAAGTAATTTTTTTGGGGAAAATAAGTTATTTTATTATCATGTTTAACTTGGTCGAGGGCCTTCATGGTTAATCCTATATTGTTACGTGCTTTTATCAGTTGAAGAGAAGAGAACCGTCTAATTTGTTGAAGACTTATGTTGGCTATGGGTCCAAACCAATGTGGATTTGAAGTAGGGCTTATGAACATTGTTTACTTGTTTATAATCAGCAGTAAATATCAGATGAGAAGTGATCGCATGAGTAATACTTACTAGTGACTCATAGGTGGGATTCCGAGAAAGTGTTCTTTTTTGTGGAAGTAAGTGAAATGTTTTTTTTTTTTAATGCAAACATAGTGAAGCCCTTGGATAACATTTTTCCTTTCAAGCGGTGCCTTGGTTAGTGACTTGAGTTTATTCTGCATTGATTAGACTTGTGGTGAGCTGAGCAAAAGCTCTTCCTAAAGCTTAGGAAACAAATTCATTTGCGAATGAGATGCAAAACTAATCTTTTTTAGCACTACCTCTTCACAAATCATCCGCTGATTCTTCAACATCAGTTGGTTCGAACCTGTTATATAATGCTTTAACCGGAAGAAAATTTGAGTCGTAATGGTTTTGATATTTCATTGTTTCAAATGAAAATTTTCTTTCCGAATATCTTTCTAGTTGCATTTCTGTTATTGGTGATTAATTTTTAACACAGTTGAATGGGTTGTTTGTCTGCATAAGGTATGTGTCAGTTCATTGTTTAGATGGTTTACCATCTTTCATGAACTGTGTGAAAGAAATGCATTTTGCTGTTTAACATTTGAATCTATTTCCTACCATGTAATGTGAATTGATGATTTTGATTTATGTTGCGTTGCTGTGAAAATTTGTTACCTTCTCTATTCATGAACTTTTTCTAAGATCTGTGCTTAACCCTTATTGTAACAGGGAAGTGAGTGTGAGTACCGCCATAGTGAATATGCCCGGGTTAACCCCAGGGATTGCTATTTTTGGTTGAATGGAAATTGCCTGAATCCAAAGTGTGGGTTCCGCCATCCAGTAAGTTCCTGTTATTTTTAATGGATTTTTCTCAAATATACTTCATCTGTTTGAAAGTAAAAGACAATAATCAATTTGATTTCCTTTTTCAGCCTCTTGATGGTTTATTTGGAGTCCCAGCAGCAACAGCATCTGCTGGATCATCTTTGCCTCCATTACAAACTATAGTGGCACCTCCTACACATACTCCTTATAATTCAAGTAAACAAGCAGTGCCTTGTGTTTTCTTCCAGAAGGGCTTCTGCTTGAAAGGCGATAGATGTGCTTTCTTTCATGGACCAAATACTTCTAGCAATAAAGTTTCACAACCAAATGTAGCTACTTCCAGTTCTGAAGCCCAGCCTAAAGGCAAGCATTATGGTGGTCTTCAAAGGCGCACTGAAGAGCAGAATATACTCTCAAAGGCGGCGAACATGCATGTAGAAGCTAAACCGGCACCAAAAGCGGGAGTTGCTCCACTGAGAAATAGTACTGGTGTTGAGAGAAATACATTGAAAGAGAAACTAGTGGATGAAGAGGTTCCTAGGTATAAACCAACAATTACTCCAGTTAATGGAAATCCAAGTCGTACCAACCGTTTGCATCTATCCCAAGTAGCTGATGACCAGAGTTTCCAGAATGGTAAGGATTATGATGACTTGTTGAGGGAGTCCTCTCCTGGATTTGATGTTCTTGTGGATGATGAATTGAGGGATTCTGATTATTATCATGGTGAAGATCCTGAAGGACATAACTTGAATTCTGTGGATGAATATGAACTTGGTCATATGGCTGATTATGGCTCAATGACTAATATTGACCTAGAAACATATCGTGATCCAAGAGCCTATGACTCTTTTGAGCACATACAGGGGCAACGTGCATGGGAACAGCAAAGGGCCTCATCAGAGAGAATGCTGGGGGGGCCAGTACATCGGGGAAGGAGAGCTTATGGAAAAGTTAATAGCCCTGAACATATTGATGAATCAGATCTGCGTTACCGTTTATCAAAACATCGGAGAGTCAATAATGGCTTGAGATCAGTTGTAAGTCAAGATTCTGTTCCTAATGACCATATTGAGGAGCGAGGTTATCAGGTTTCATCAAGAAGAAATTCTCATCGTGAGAGCTCCACTGGCAGTCGTCTTCAAGGTAGAATAAAGCTTCCTGGAAGATCTCTCAACAGCGGCAGTGATGAAATGGAGAAGGGTAGGAATTGGGGCAGATTATCATCCGGTGGTTCTCAAATCTCTTCCCATCAAGGAAGGCTCCGTGATAGACTAAAATCTAGAGTAGAAGAAGATTACAATAATGAAGGGATAAACTTTAGACATCTGTGGACGGGAAGAGAAATTATGGACCAGAAAAGCACTGACTTTGCGGGTCCGAAAAGTCTTGCTGAGTTGAAAGTTTCAAAGCATGCAGAGGGCAGTGCACAACAATCACTGGGAAAGCGGAAATATGTGGAAGATTTTCTACCTTCTGCAAGTGATTTGTCATTTGAAGGGCCAATGCCTCTCAGTGAGATTCTCAAGAGAAAAAGAGAAGTTGAAGTAGGTGGTTCTGGTTGTGGAGCGTCATCTGCTAGTAACCACTGCAATAAGCAAAATGAGAGAGAGGAAGATTTGAATTGTAGCTCTGATAATGCAGCTGTTGGAGAGTCAGAATCTAGTTTTCCTTGTGGTGCAAAGGATGATAGAAGCCATGTGATTAAAGACAAGGGACATTCCAAGTCTGCGGAAGCTGTTACTAGTGGTCCTGCTGCAGAACAGTTGGAAATGTTTCGTGGTCAATCTTCTCAATCACCCAACTTAAATAAACTTGGGAGTGAGGATGGAATGACTCTTGATAATGTAACTGAAGATCATGACTACAATGGTGAAGATCAAAGGGATGGGGATTATGAATATGAGGAAGGTGATGAAGGGGACTACAACTACGGTGAAGGCGAAATCGCTGATGCCGAAGAGGGTGAAAATGTGGATGTCGAAGAAGAATATGTGGATGATGAAGAGGGGGATGACTTTGCTAAGAAAATTGGTGCAATGTCTCGTCAGTGGTATGGAGAACCCTCCCTGCCATGATTGTGGTTTCTTGAATGGGAAGCCCGTACGGATTTATCAGCTATCTAATAGATCAATGAGTAGTTTCTTGGGGTTTTCTTTGTAGAAGTAGCGGTATCAAGTTGATTTGCTCATATTAATTTTAAACTAATATTACAGATTGAATGGGAATTTTCTTTGTGCATGGGGCATTTTGATTTCACCCATCAGTAATTTGCTTGCACAGAGACACTTGAGTGTAAAAGTAGAAGTGGTAATAAGAAAACTGCGACGTGCTCTTCTTGAATGTCATTTACATTCTTCTTGTATGCTATGTTTCAGGGATAAAAGTTGGCATCTTATAAGCCCTTCTTTATCAAGTGGACGGATTATTTATGTTTTCCGATTTGAAGTGATGATCCTGGAATGGTATATTACGTGAAATGGGACTAAACCCTGTTTCTGAAGCTAAAATGGAGTGGAAGCCTGGGGTGTGGTCATATACGTCTGAGCTTGCACGCATTGGAATACAAAAACCTGTGGGAACATGTGAGTACTCGAGAAGTGCTGATACTTTAAGTGAAAGATAACATCGGTCACACCAAACACACTGGTCCGAATTTCTTTGGGTGATCTTATGAAAACTAGAAGATTGAGATAGATTTTAGGTTTTTATTTTTTAAAAATCTTTTAATATTTATTTGATGTGTCATTACTAAATTATATATTAATTACATGTCTAATGAAATTGTTGAATATTTTATTTTTTATTCAAAAAATTAAACTTTCAAATAAAGACAATAAAATTATATATTAACAATAAAATTTATAAAAATAAAATAATTGACTTTAAATGCACATTAAATAAATTAAAGAATGTAATTTCACATTCTTTATTATCTTTTACTTCATCCATTTATAAGTATAGTATTTAAAATTTCCTATAAAAATATGACTCTTGGGGTTTTAAACTTATACAAGTATAAGTACAAATTCTCTTTCCTATCCAATACCATACCCGATTTTCTTTAGAAAAATTTAGTATTTTAATTTCACAAATTTAGAGAATTTATTTATTAAAATTATTTTAAATATTGTTTTAACACTTTGGTACTTAATTTTATATTTTTGTATTAAATATAATCTGATATTAATTTTGTTAATGACCACTATTAATTTGAAATAACATGACTTAATAACAATGTTACCAAAGGTAGAGTTGAAGATTCAAACAAAAGCAGATGAGTGGAATATAAGCAAGATGAAAGAGTACTTTATGCTTTGTTTAAGAAATGAAGCATTATCATGTGAAGTAGCATAAAGGTAAAGAATCTCAACATTAGGATTAGAACATGAAAGTGACTAAGCTTGTCAAAACCTAAAAGTTTAGAAAAGTCAAGATTTAAAATATAATTATAATGAAAAATAATTAAATAAAATAGAAAATATATTTAAAAGTTTAAATTTTTATTTGTATCAAAAGGTTATTTAATTTAAAATAATTTAAAATTTACTAATTACAGGCAGCGAATAAAGTGCTAAAAGAAGACCATAACTGAAGACTTGGGAGTTTTAAGATGATTCAGATCTCCATTTCCATTTCTCGTCGCAAGTAAACCAGGCTTCTTCTCAACAACATACTTCCACTCTTGTTGCATTCTGCTTTATTGCGATGTTTCGTGGTGAGGATGAGTCCTACATTCTCAATATCATATCTCTCGGAATTTCTATGGGTGTTATGTACGGGGAAGACGAAGAAACCCATGGGGTAGACGGCGCTGGGACTAGTAAAGACGGGGAACTTATGGATCTTGAGGAAGAAAAAAGAAAGCTTGGAAAGAGACTGAAGAAGTTGAATGAAGATCTGATTCGAGTTAGACAAAGACAAGCCTTTAGCAGACACCCAGAACTCAAGGAAGATGTCAAATTATTCAGGGAGCTTCAATCCAAAGCCCAAGATCTCCAACGCATTTGCAAGAATATGCGGGCCACTAACGGCCAGAGTGACGAGGGCCTTCGACAATTTTTCGCCGCCATCAATGAGATATGCAAAATATCTACCGAGTTGGGCATCCGCTTTGAGAAACACGGGCACGTTAGAGTGGATAGTGCTTCCAGCTTGATAGACCACCTCCTCAAACAAGATGCTTACAAAAAATTTTCGTCGTCCGAATATTTAGAAGGGTTTGAGGAAAGTTTTAAGAACCTCGATGATAAACCCCAGCGTCGTTTGTTCTGCTTCTCAGTTTTCCCGGAGGATTCTATTGTGAGGAAGCAAGTGCTAATGCACTGGTGGATTGGGGAGAATTTGTTAGAGTCTGAAGACCCTGAATTTGAAGCTGATGAGATACTGAGGAATTACTGTGAACGGCGTTTTATAGAGCGTGCGATGGGGGAGGGGAAAGTAATTGGGTTTAAGATGAATCCAGTGATTCGTTACGCTGTTATTTACCTTGCAGAGCGAAAAGGGTTCATGGATTTTGACTTCTCCTGGAGACCCACTGGGAATTTTTCTTATAGCAAGAGGGCGTGCTTGGTGAACACTATAGAGGCGGGCACTAAAGAGGGGAGCACTAAAGAGGCGGCTGGTACTCAAGAGGGGGGCACTAAAGAGGGGGTGGGCAGTAAAGAGGCGGCGAGCACAGAAGAGGGGGGCACTGAAGAGGCGGCTGGCACTCAAGAGGGGGGCAGTAAAGAGGGGGTGGGCAGTAAAGAGGGAAGTAATTCTGAGCAACTAATAAAATTTGAGCATCCCGAAAAGTTGCTAACTTTGTTCTATGTCAGCGGAGGCCCTCATACCCTGACACTACAATGGTTCTCTAGCATAAGAAATGTTGAAACCATTTGTTTGGGAAGGTGGGAATTGGAAGGTAAAGAAGAGGACATTCAAACATTCCAGAGAAGAGATGATAAAGTGCGCAGATCAAGAAGTAGTAAATCTCCCACTGATGGGATTAAGTTCCTGCCGGGTCTCAAGTACTTGAAAAAGCTCAGGTTTCTTAGCCTTAAAGGATTCCGTACGATGAGTGAGCTTCCTGTTGCTGTTAGCACGCTTACGGATCTTATCGTTTTGAATCTTAAAGACTGCGGCCATCTGGGAACACTTCCAGACGATATAGGTTCGCTCAAACACCTAACGCACTTGGATGTTTCCGGGTGCCAAGGTCTGAAATTCATGCCCAAGGGGCTCAAGGAACTCGCGGCCCTCCAAGTCCTAAAGGGGTTTGTTATTACAGGTGATCGCTATAAAGGCAAATTGGGATGTACACTTGATGATTTAGTAGGATTGCAGAAGTTGAAGAAACTGAGCGTCAACATTCGCAGGAGAAAACCTGACCATCTGCCTGCTCTGAAGCGTTTTCCTTCTCTAAAAATACTTAGAATATCATGGGAAGAGAAGGTCGATGGAATTAAGGGGCTGGATAGTAGCATGCAATGGCTTCCCCGAGATCTGGAGAAACTTGACCTCCGCAGAATTCCAGCTGACACGATTCGCATTCGGGTGATGCCTGAAAAGCTTAAGAAGCTGTATATCATAGATGGGAATCTATCCCATCTATATCTTGGTCCAGCGGACTTGAGGATACTACGTCTCCAAAACTTGCGTAAGTTCCGGATGGATTTAACGGACATTATTGATAAATTCCGACAATTGATTTATTGCAAAGTAGATGGGTGCATTAAGATAGAGCCGTTCGTAGACAGGATGATGGAAGAAATGGAATTCCATAAGCTAGACGAGTCGTCCCCAGCAGCTTCAGCTTGGGTGAAAACAATATTGAATTATGAGAACTTGAAGCAAGATTTAGGATTCAAATGGTCGTTTCTTCCATCAAAATAGAAATATAATGCGTTTGTATATGACAAATATGTGATTAGAACGCTGCTTAGAATTGAAAACAACTGATGTATTGTGTTGGAAAAATCGTGAAACGTATCAAGTCTCGAATCTTATTTTCGTTTCTTTCCCAAAACTACTTGTAATCAGGTTGTTCTTGACATTGACCATGACTGAATCTTTAGCTAGCTCTGCTGTGTGATTCCAGACTTTCTTCTATGGCTAGTTTCTGTTGTATGTAATGACTTTCAAAATCTTCCAATAAACTGAGTTTTCATAGGGAAAGAAACAGAAGATCAAAGAACTCTATTGCAAGTTACCCCTGATTCTGCAAACGGATTTCCATTAATAATTTAGGATGGGATCAGTTGTTCGCACCAGGTCCTAGCTCCCTGTACAGAATATTGCGTGTGCGTCAGCAGCATACCTAGAGGATGAATGAATGATGAATCAATCATCAGTTTTTGGGAAGTGAAGTTTTGATTAAGCAGCGGACTTAGTTTCCAATACCATGCAACTGAGTAACATGGATTCAGTCTTCCCCCAAATACTCCTGTGAAAGCCTCTGCATCATTACTGCCCTCTTCTTTTTTTTTTTTTGAAAAGTTAAAGAATGAAATTAATATAAAAGCGTGTTACAAAGAGTGCGAGGCCCATAGAGCCTCCTTATCAGTACAACGATACCGTAAAACATAAACCGAATTAATGGAACGACATCGTGTGGAAAGCAAGCTACATAGACTGAAGCAAGGCAACGACCAACAATTAGGGTAAAATCGTTAGTTTCTTTCCCCGTGCGCCTCCAGAGTACTGCCCTCTTCTTTTGTAACCTAGAGGTTGTGTAAGTTTTTCTATGTCCTCAATGGCGATTACATTAGATTGTTAGAACAAACAGTGTTAGAAAAGGAACAGAAGAAGATTCAAACAGGAACAGAGGAGTGGAATCCGATTGGAAATGAGCACTATAAGCAAGATTAAAGAGTATATGGACATCAAACTTAACATATGGAACCCACTAATAAATTAACATTTTGGGATGGAATCCAATAAGAAACCAACATTCATATTAACGATGTTGGTGGTGGACTACTGACATTGTTGTCATCCCTCATAATCCTACTAAACATTCAAAATTTATTTTCGATTCTAAATCATATGAATCCACATGTTCTACTTTTATTGCTATCTGTACGTATTTACGTTTAATAAACTAGAGGCTTTTGTTGCACATTAAGTTCTATCTTTCAGTTATTCTGTTCCAATCCTGTTTCGTTAGATCTTATCCATACATTTATGTAAGATTTACGTAAATGTGTGAATGAGATTTAATGGAACATAATAGGAACATCATAGCCGATACAAGAGATCTGATCCTTTTTTGTTGTGATTTTTTCTTTATATACTCTCTATTGATTAAGAATAATATGTTGATCTTTTTTAATTTTCTTTTGTAATCGCCACTTTTAGAAAGAAAGGGAAAGGACTTAAAATCCCCTTGGGACTCTAATTTCCATAAGGTCAATAACTATTACTTTCATTAAAATTAATTTCATTAGAATTAGTCCAATAAGTTATATAGTCCATTGCATATTTTTAATGGCTATATTACGATTAGATGATTTAATAATAAAATATAAATGTGCTTTAAGGCTATGTTTGACAGAATCTAAAGTTTTTAATGGAATGAAATGATTTATAGTATAATAGAATGTAAATAAATGTATTATTAAAAAATTATTATTTGGGAGGGATGAAACGGTTCATAATGTATCATAGTTAAATATTGTTTGGAAGATAGATGGAATGAAATGTAATGTACGTATAATAATTATAAATGACTATTCTATCCTTGATAGAACAAAACATATGTTAATAGATATAAAACATAGGATTGAGGATATAATTAGTATTATAAAAAATTACTGAGGGTATGTTAGATAGTACATATTTATCATTTTATATTTCATCTTAAACTCTTCAACTTGGAGGTAACTCATTTTTACTGTTTAAGATAAAATATGATGTAGTATGAAACCCTACACTTCCATCTTATTCTATTATAAACCATTTTTTTCAAACATAGAATAGTATTACATTTCTTTCCATTTTGATTACTAATGATATGTTTGGTTAGAGGTTTAATAATCGAATGAAATGAAATGTAATGTAATATTATTCCATCGTTTAGGAGAAGGGTTTATAATGGAATGAAATAAAATGAGATAGAAGATAAGGGTTTTATATTACATCTCATTCATTTCTAAACAGTAAAAATGAAAAACATCTGATTTGAGAGGTGTAGGATAGAATGTAAAATGATAAACAACTTTATATTATGTTACATTATGAACTCTTCGTTCAAATAACATTTCACTATATTACATTATAAACCCTTCCATTCCTTCCAAATAATAATTTTCTAACATCACATTAATTTATATTCATTTCTATTAAAAATCATTTCATTCTATTTCATTCAAACCTTTGTCCAACCAAATACAGTCTAAACACCGTACTAAACATTCTAACTAAATTGAAATGATACGATCAGGCTAAAGTCAACTAACAGCATCATTCTTTCCATATATCATATAACCACACTACTAACTCATATAACTTTAATATAGGAATACGACAATTCTCGACTTTATTGTCTTCCAGAAGAAACTCCTGTTGCATTCTTCTGGGTTATTGCGATGTTTCGGGGTGAGGATGAGTCCTATATTCTCAATATCATATCTCTCGGAATTTCTATGGGTGTTGTTTACGGGAGTGTTGACTTGACTCCCCACATACCTTCAACCAATGGGGAAGACGGCGCTGGAACTAGTAAAGACGGGGAGCTTATGGAGCTTGGCAATGCGAAAAAAGATATTGGAAAGCAACTGGAGAAGTTGAATGAAGATCTGAATCGAGTTAGGCAAGGCTTTAGCAGAGACAGAGAAGTCGAAGGCTCCGTTGTCCACGTAATCAGGAAGCTTCAATCCGAAGCCCAAAACCTGGCCACTAATGCCCAGAGTGACGATGCACTTCTTCGTCAATTGATCGCCACCATCGATGAGATTTATGCAATATCTTCCAAGTCTGGCATCCGCTTTGAGAAACAAGGGCATGTTAGAGTGGATAGTGCTTCCAGCTTGATAGACCACCTCCTCAAACAACCTGCTTACCAACAGTATAGTTCGTCCAAGATCCAGTATTTAAAAGGGTTTGAGGAACGTTTTAAGCGGCTCGATGATACATCCCAGCGTCGTTTGTTCTGCTTCTCAGTTTTCCCGGAGGGTTCTATTGTGAGGAAGCAAGTGCTAATGCACTGGTGGATTGGAGAGAATTTGTTACAGTCTAAAGACCCTGAATTTGATGCTGATGAGTTGCTGAGTTATTACTGTGAATCGGGTTTTATAGAGCCTGCGATGGGGGAGGGGAAAGTAGTTGGGTTTAAGATGGATCCAGTGATTGGTTTTGTTGTTATTTACCTTGCAGAGCGAAAAGGGTTCATGGATTTTGACTTCTCCTGGAGACCAACTGGGAATTTTTCATATAGCAAGAGGGCGTGCTTGGTGGGCGCTGAAAAGGGAAGTAATACTGGGCAACTAATGAGATTTGATAATCCCCAAAAGTTGCAAACTTTATTCTATGTCAGCGGGCGCTCTCATGTCCTGACACCACAATGGTTCTCTAGCATAAGAAATGTTAAAATCATCTGTTTGGGAAGGTGGGAGTTCAAAGGTAAAGAAGAAGACATTCGAGAGGAATTGGAAGGTAAAGAAGAAGACATTCAAAAGGAATTGGAAGAAGACATTCAAAAGGAATTGGAAGGTAAAGAAGAAGACATTCAAACATGCCAGAAAGGAGATGATAAACTGCGCGGACCAAGTAGTGAATCTCCCACTTATGGACCGTCAATCAAGTTCCTGCAGGGTCTCAAGTATTTGAAAAATCTCAAGTTTCTTAACCTTGAAGGATTCCATAGGATGAGTGAGCTTCCTGTTGCCGCTAGGAGGCTTAAGAATCTTATCGTTTTGAATCTTAAAGACTGCAAGCGTCTGGCAACACTTCCAAACGATATAGGATTACTCAAAGACCTAACTCACTTGGATATTTCCGGGTGCCAAGGTCTGAAATTCATGCCCAAGGGGCTCAAGCAACTCACGGCGCTCCAAGTCCTAAAGGGGTTTGTTACAGGTGATCGCTATGAAGGCAGATTGGTATGTAAACTTGATGATTTAGTAGGATTGAAGAAGTTGAAGAAACTGAGCGTCATCATTCGCAAGAGAACACCTGAACATCTGCTTGCTCTGAAGCGTTTTCCTTCTCTAAAAATACTTGGAATATCATGGGACAAGAAAGTCGATGGAATTAACGGAGTGGATAGTAGCATGCAATGGCTTCCCCCAGGTCTGGAGAAACTTGACCTCCGGAGAATTCCAACTAACGCGATTCACTTTCGGGTAATGCCTGAAAAGCTTAAGAAGCTCTATATCATAGATGCAAATCTCTTCGATCTATATCTTGGTCCAGCGGACTTGACGATACTACGTCTCCAAAGCTTGCCTTACTTCCGGATGGATTTAATGGACATTATTGATAAATTCCCACAATTGATTTATTGCAAAGTAGGTGGATGCTCTAAGATAGAGGAGTTCTTAGACAGGATGATGAAAGAAAAGGGATTCCATAAGCTAGACGAGTCGTCCCCAACAGCTTGGGTGAAAACAATATTGAATTATGAGAACTTGAAGCAAGATTTAGGATTCAAATGGTCGTTTCTGTTAAACAGCAACACCAACCTGTCAAATTCGCAGTTAGTTTGTTCCTATTTTCCAAGGAGTTAGTGGTTTGTTTGTTCTGTTTTTATCGTTGGAGTTAGTGGGTCAGTAACTTTATGGAGTTGGTGGAGTAAGTTGATTTCGTGGCTTTGTAATTACCTATGCAAGGCTTCATGTTGCTTTAGTTCAGCAATTTTAATTTTTAGCAGCAAATTCTCTTTTATTTTAGGCATTTCTTGCCTCCTTATTTTCAACATTGTGGTATCAAAGCCACGCCCTTTTTGGCGTCACTTGCAAGTTGGGTGAGCATTTTATTTTTGTTGGCAAGATGACAAATCTCCATGTTGTTGGTGGAATTAGAAAGCTCATCAACCAAAACTACAATTCTTAGTCTACTTGCACGATGTCTTGTATGCAAGGCCAAGACTTGTGAGAGGTCGTCAACGGAAATGAAGTTACATAACTAGAGGCAAAAGATGCAAATGGTACGCTGCAGAAATGGAAGATTAAAGCAGGCAAAGCAATGTTTGCCTTAGACAATTGTGTAAGAAGATGTGCCAGAGCACATTTGAGATGCTAGAACTCCCAAATAAGCTTGGGATATGTTTGCCAAGTTGTTTTCAAAGAAAAATGGTACGAGACTTCCAATTTTTAGAAAGCGAGTTAGTGTCAGTGGCACAACGCGACATGACAATCGCACAATACTTTCACAAGGTGAAGTTGTTATGTCGGGAGATTTCAGAGTTGGATCCATAAGCTCCGATCAAGAAAACTAGGGTGAAGAGAACAATTATCCATGGTTTAAGACCATAATTCAGAGGCTTTGTTGCTGCGATATAGGGATGGCAAAATCAGTCATCACTACTTGAGTTTTAGAATTTGCTTGCTAGGCTTCTTGATGAAACAAATTGGAGGAGTTTCACTAAAAAATGATGAGGAAGCCCCCTAAACCAACAAGGATTCTAAGTTGCCTGCCGTTGATGGTTTTAAAATAAATGAAGACAAAGAAAAGAGCCAAGAAAGCGAAGGGGGCTCTCATGTAGGGGGAGCGTGGAAGCACCGTGGCAAAGGCAATAAGTTTTAGGGGAAGTGCCACAGCTGTGGGAAGAAAGGTCATATGGCAAAATTTTGATGGTCTGAGATGAAGCATATGGAAAGCAACGTTGCTACTTCCATCAAGATGGAGAAAAGTGAAGATGTTTAGGATGCTGAAGCCTGCTTCGCCATAAAAGAGGAGGTAGCACTTAGTGCTACAACTAAGCAGATTGACTAAAACAACGATTGGATTGTCAATTCTGGATGCTCAAACCACACAACAGGTGATAAAGAAAATTTACAAAATCTGGAAAAATAAAAGGGAAGCCGTGTGGTAGTCACAACGAACAACAAAGTTATCGATAGCTCATGTTGGTTATACGATAGTCTCTCCTCAATATAATGCTGATGAAATGCCACTACGAAATGTCTACCATGTTCTAGGTATGGGGAAAAACTTGCTTTCGGCAGCACAGTTACATCTTTGGGTTACTTTGTTCTATTTAATCCAAAAGATGTGAAGGTTTATCGTGATCTCAAAATTTCTTAAAGGCCAATTATAGAGGGACGAAGATCAGAGTCGGTGTATGTAATGACAGAGGAAACTGCATATGTAGGCAAAACTGCGAGAAATGAGACAACAAATTTATGGCATGTGCAATTAGGCCATGCCAGCTATTCAAAGCAAGATGTGAACATGAAAAAGTCGATGTTGAAGGGAATTCCCTAACTTGAGGTGAGAATTGACACAATTTGTGCGAGATGTCAATACGGAAAAGCTCATCAATTACCATATGAGGAGTCTAAGTTTCAAGCAAAGGAGCCATTAAAGTTGATACACACTGATTTTTTTGAACCTGTCAAATAGACATCAATTGGCGGGATGAAGTATATTGTGACTTTCATTGATAATTTCTCAAGGTATGTTTAGGTTTATTTTAGGAAGAAAAAATCTGGTATATTTTCAAAGTTCAAGGAGTTCAAAGAAGCTACCAAAGCAGAACTTAGTGAAAGGATTTGTTGTTTGCGCACTGACAATGGAGGAGAGTATAACTCAAACGAGTTTATTCAATTCTTGCGGGACTGCCTTATACGCCACTAGTTTACATGTGCTACCACACCGCAACAGAACGATGTGGCTGAGAGGAAGAACAGGCATCTTGCAAAAATTTGTCGAAGCATGCTTCATGTAAAAAAACATATTGGGAAGGTTCTAGGCAAAAGCAATGACGACAATAACTTTTGTGATTAACAGGCTTCCTTAATAAAGGTTATGTTTTTTCTCACCCTCTGAAAAATTATGGAGCGTCAAACCTACTATCAGTCATTTTCATGTTTTTGAATGCTTATGCTATGTATTTGTTCCTGACCATTTACATAGCACGATAGACAAGAAGGTTGTCAGGTGTATTTTTGTAGGATATGACAACTAAAAAAAGGGTCGGAGAGGCTGCGATCCTACAATAGGAAAGTGCTACACATCGCGAAATGTTGTGTTTGATGAAACTTCTTTATGGTAGTCCCAAACTAGAGTCCTTTGTGTTGGGTTTGAGTTACTTTTAAGTGGAACCCAAAGCCTAAGTATAAAAGGGTGTTTTTAACCCTAAATAGGTGTAGAGAGAAGAGGTTCAGCCGGAAGAGAAAAGAGAGGGAAAAGAGAAAAAGAGGAGATTTTTCGTTTTTTTCCAGCCTTGCACAGTATTCTTCTAACCTTCGATTGCATGGTGATTTCTTGTCGGATTGACATGAAATTTTAACCAGAGATTTTTCTCTCATTTTTCTTCATTCTGAACGGTGGAGATCGGATTTGGAGGTCTCCAAGGTGCCGTAATCTTCAGTTGAAGTTGCTGTCCGATTCTAAGGGTGATATTGTTCTCAACTCTTTGATTCTTTTATCTTGTTGATGATTATTGTTATATTTTGAGTTGAGTGGTGACTCTAGTTATATCTAGAGGTAAAAAAACTCTTTTTAACTTGATTGACGATAGTGGAGTTTTTCTTTACTAGACTAGGTCCCGTGGTTTTTCCTTTCTCACATTGAGGGAGGTTTTCCATGTAAAAGTTGCCTGCATTCTTTATTTCTTGCTGCTTAGTTTCTTGCATTGGGGAGTTTGTTGGCTACTGTTTTTCTTTTGGTATTGGTTGTGGTTGTTCACACAAGAAAAGGTTTATTGGTTTTGGTTACTTTGTCTCCGCTGTGTGACCGACTCCTCCTTTCCTAACAAGTGGTATCAGAGCTTCTTGGTTTGAGATATTTGTGGTTGTGGTGAACAATGGAAGTTGTCAACACTAGTAGGATGGTTACTTTGAATGGTGCC
>JAOQMS010000003.1:5824751-5845099 GCA_027563885.1 Erythroxylum longipes | reverse complement strand
AAATTATAAATAACTTAACTAATTTAATAATTATAATTAAATTTAAAATATTTTATAAATATATTATATATATGTCAAATAAAATTAGATTTAATAATTAAAAATATATAAAATAAATATTAGTTTATAAATAATAAATTTTAAATTATTTATTTTCAAAAATTAAATATTTTTATTAATACTTTATTGATAAATATGATATGATATAAAATATTAAAATAAATTTAAATAAAAATATTTTTATTTTTATTTAATGTATAAATGTTATTAGTAATAAAATATTTATTTTATTTTTAAAATAAAATTTACAATAAAAATTTAACTAAAAATTACAAAATATTTGAAAAAAGAAAATGGGGATGCAGTAAGAGGCGAGAGAGGGGAAAGGGAATTTTTTAAATTTTTTAAATTTTTTAAATTAAAATTTAAAAAATTTGCAATTTAGTCTCTATATTTTTCAAAATTTCAAGTACCGGTCGGTATTTGACCGGTATTTATAATATCGACCGGTACTGACCGGTATTTAAACCCAGTACTGAAACTAATATTTCGATACCGTTTTTCAACCGGTACGGTACATACCAGCCAATACTGGTCGGTACGGTACGGTATTCGTATCCATGCTCGCAGCTAGAAAAAATTGAAATTTCTGGCAAATTGATGTGAAGAATGCATTTCTTCGTAATGAATTAGATCGAAATATTTACATGCTTTAGTTAGTGGATTTTCATAATCAAGATCACCCTGAATATGTGTGCAAACTGCTTAAGGCTCTATAAGGGTTGAAGCAAGCCCCGAGAGCCTCGTAGGGTAAAATTGCTGAAATTTTAATTTACAATGGTTATTTTGTGGTACCTATGGATTCAAGTTTGTTTTATAAAGTTAATAGAGGAAAACTAGTCATTGTGTCAATGTATGTAGATGATTTAATTATAACAAGTGATTGTGAAGAAGAAATCCACCAAACAAAGAAAAATTTGTCAATTCATTTTTAGATAGGCTCGGGATGGGTCAGCCCTTGGCCTGACCAGTCCATGGGCTAACCAGCCCAGCCTCCCACTTTTATTTTTAAGAAAAAAACTTCCAAAATGACCAGTCCATTATTTTTATTTTTAAAAAAACTTCCAAAACAACATTTTGGAAGTAACGGTCGGGTTACGGGCCGGGCTGGGTCAACCTGTAGCGCACCCTACTTTACCTCATGGCCTGACCAAGTCGACCATGGTTAGCCCGTGGCCCCCTCATGATCAGCCCAACCTGGGCTAAAATCAGGCCAGGCTGAATGGACTGGGTTGTTTTTGACATGTCTATTTTTAGATGGCAGAACTTGGTCAACTCAAGCATTTCGTGATGTAGAGGTTTAGTGCACTCAAGAAGAAATATTTCTTCATCAGTAAAACTATTCCAGAGACTTGTTAAAAAGTTTGGAAAACTTAAATGCAAGCCAATTTCAATATCAATGGAGCCAAATGTCAAAATGTATGCTTGCGAAGGGAAAAATTTGGAGAATGCAACTATGCATCAACAAATAGTGGGTAGTTTGATCTATTTAACCTTGACAATGCCTGATATTTCTTATGCAGTTGGTGTGTTGAGCTGACAGATGCACTATCCAAAGAAGTCTCATTTGGAAGCAGTTCGACGAGTTTTAACATTCGTCACACTCGACCTTGGCGTATTTTATAAGAAATATGAAGAGTACAAGTTGGTTGGAAATTATAATGGTTGGATATTATGATGATGACTTTGCAGGTGATCATGATATTTAACGCTCGACTACCGCTTATGTTTTCATGCTCGAGTCTGGAGCAATTTTTTGATGAAGCAAGAAGCAACTAACTGTGTCTTTGTCAAAAATAGAAGCGGATTACCGAGTAGCAGCAATGGCAGCTCAAGAGGGCAATTGACTTGTACATTTACTGAATGACTTACACCAGCCGATAGAGTACGCAATTCCTCTGGATTGCGACAACTAATGGACAATACGTTTGGCGGAGAATTCCGTTTTTCATGCAATAACCAAACATGTGGAGAAGCATTATCATTTTACTTGGGAGATTAAATGGCAGACTTATTCACAAAGAGCATGAACGGCAGCATGCTTTAGTATTCTATCATCGGCAAAGACTTAGTCAAATTATCAGTTAGTTTGTTCCTATTTTCCAGGACTTACAGGGAGTTCGTTGAGTAAGTTAATTTCGTGGCTGTGTAATTGCCTATATAAGACTTCATACTGCTTTAGTTCAGCAATTTCAATTTTTAGCAGCAAATTCTCTAAAGCTTTCGCATTCTTGCCTCTTTATTTTCGACAGTTTCTTCCATCAAAATAGAAATGTAATGCGTTTGTATATGACAAATATATTATTAGAACGCTGCTTAGGATTGAAAACAAATGATGTATTGTGTTGGAAAAATCGTGAAAAGTATCAAGTCTCGAATCTTATTTCGGTTTCATTCCCAAACTTATAATCAGCTTGTTCTTGGCATAGACCATTACTAAATCTTTGGCAGCTCTGTTGTGTGATTCCAGACTTTCTATAAATCTTTAGCTAGCTCTGTTGTGTGATTGCAGACTTTCTTCTATGGCTAGTTTCTGTTGTATGTAATGACTTTTACAATCTTCCAATGAAGTGAGTTTTCATAGGGAAAGAAACAAAAGATCAAAGAAATCTACTGCAAGTTACCCCTGATTCTGCCAAGGAATTTCCAGTAATAATTTAGCATGGGATCAGTTGGTCTCACCAAGTCCCAGTTCCCTGTACAGAATATTGCGTGTGCATCAGCAGCATACCTGGAGGATGAATGAGTGATAAATCAATCATCAGTTTTTGGGAAGTGAAGTTTTGATTAAGCAGAGGACTTACTTTCCAATGCCATGCAGCTGAGTAACATGGGTCCAGTCTTCCCCCAAATACTCCTGTGAAAGCCTCTGTATCATTACTGCCCTCTTCCTTTGTAAACCTAGAGGTTGTATAATTTTTTCTATGTCCTCAGTCGCAACCTCAGTAGCAACCTTTGCATTTGGACATAAAGTAAAAAGGTTTGTTACCACCCTCCCAGCCTGCAGGAGATGCGCTTTCCTTCAGCATACACATATCATTGATACAACAACAAAATATATTGCTTATGGGTTACAATCGATCGATCGAATTCTTCGTTGCAATATATATATATATATACATACAGGCAACTTGATGGGAGAGAGACAGACAGAAACTTCAAACCAACTTTAACACACATCAAGATATGCAATTAAGTGCTTCATGAAGGCAGATGAAATGAATGCAAGTAGTAATGATGCTAAATTCACTCAAATAATCTTAAATTTCATTCTTCGACCAAAAATGTTCAATATTTCTCAAAAAATAACAGTATATTGGACAGTCATGTTCCTTCCCTTCACTGGCACAAAGTACAAAGAGGTTCCTCAACTAAATGCATCATATGCAACTAGTTCATCCGTCCTCATGCATTCTTAGGTCCTACTACTACTAGATGTGGTAAAAGGACAAGAATTGTAAATAGTAGCAAGAAGGCGTCTTCTTTTCTTCTATTGTTTCCTCATTCATCTTTATCTTTCCTGGGAGGGTAGGGGGAGGAGGAGGAGGAACGAGCATAGGTCAGTTACATAAGCACATATCTACAAGGTTCAAAATCTCATTACCTTCAACTTTAATAATGATAGACAAGGTCAAAGACTTTTATTTGTAAATGGTAAGAAAGGATTACAGGAACTCCCATCATATAACCTCAGTTATGAAAGAACTAAGGGTGTAAAGCCAGCAAATGTTGCAAATAGCAAGCATTCATTCAATGTATAGAGAATAGGAATCAGCAGGACATCCATGCATAGAACAGACAGAATCTGTTCTTTTCCCTTTAATAACTCAGAGGTCTGTGCTTCACAACTACAGTATTTGTTTCACATTCTCTTAGAGTTTGATAAATCACTACAAGATAGACAAGGAGTTGCAGTTCCATAAAAAAGATAAGAATGCCACATAGCATTTCATAAATGAAAATATGAGTGAAATTTGGGCAATGTTGTGGGAATGTCTCCAATATTTGCCATTAGTTGTTTTATATTCACCATTAGCTGTTTTAACCATTGAATATAAATAGAATTTATAGTTCCATGGAACATTTCTCCAAGAATTGATATTTTTCATTTCTCACAATTATACAAATTAACAAGAAAATCCGAGTAAATCAAAAGAACCTTGACGTTATAGCTGATGTAATCCTCAAACATTTTTTTCCAGTAAGACCTAACAAAATATGGAGTTGTTTTGCCATCCAACTACGGATTAAGGGACTTGATATTTACATTTACATCAAGGAGTAACAACCACATTCATCAACAAGAAAAATGAGAGACTAAAGACCATGAGCTATGAAAGCATGAAAAGTAATACCTGCACACCAGTAGTACGGTTGAGAAGCATGCATATCACCAACACCCTCCAAGGATCATGGGCATGATTCTCTTGAAGCAGCCGAAACTCCGACCGTGGTGGCTTCCATGTATTATCTGGAGATTTTCTTTGGTATGCCACATCTAGCTTCTGGAATTTTGAAAGAATATTTGTATTGTCCTTCGTTTTATCACCCCACTTCAGTGACTTTTTGCAACCATCTTTTCCATGAGACCAGGCACTATCTGCATCCTGTTCTTCCTTCTTTTTCTTCTGGAAATAGGGAGAGACCTTTCGAACTGAGGAAAAGGATTTTCCACATGACTTTAATGGTTTCATTTCCATGTAATGTCTGTCACTCAACAGTGTTTGTGGTTCAATGGGGGATTCAAGGTATGGTAAAACCTTACAGACTTCCACATGGGCTCTTTCAGGTAAATCACCATCCTCCAGACTAGCAGTTTCAATTTTACATTCTAAGTTTTCATGAATGGTAGGTATCGAAATACTGTCCTTGCTTGCACTCTCATCTTCCTGCATCTTATTGTAACCCTCTTCTTCATTCCTCTGTTCATTCTTAACAATCTTTGAAAAATAAGGACAACTAACCCGTGGTTTACTAATATTCTTCTTCATCCTGTCATCAACCTGGTAAACAAATTGAGAAAGCACTTCTTCAAGACATTTCCTGTCAGAATTTGCAATACTCTCAGCTTTATCAAAGCTACAGTCATCTCTTTCATCAATCTCAGGCACCAAGTTTTCCTGCAAAGAACGGCAGCTATACTGTGTCCCACAAAAGGAATCCTCTTTGGTTGCAGAAATATAATTCTCCAAAAACCCATCACGGTAAGATATTGATTTCGCTCGAACTTTGCTAACTACATCAGTCTCTTGAGAAACGGGCAAAAAGATGGGATCTCGATTGATATCCTTGTCATTGCTTGTCTCATTGGGCAAAACCCTTTTCCTCTTCCTCTTTCTTGTGACGCGATTCTTCAAATCCGGACTGTTTTGTGAATTGGGAACGATACTGCTGATTTGATGGGTTTGGATGGTAACAGCAGCATCACCACTAAAACCAACATCCTTATCCTTCTTCTTCTTACTCTCCTTGTTTTTCGCTATGGAGTTTGCTTTCGATTTACGATTCTGAAAATAAGGAGACACAACAACTACAGGCCTTGACTTTCTCTTGCTCTTTTTTTTCTTCTCATTCATCACCATCATCATCAGTAACTACAATCATGCTGTTGTTGTTTCATCCACAGAAGTAATGAAATTTCAAGTTAAATTAGAGTTGAAAAATCGGATTGGGACCAGAAACTCACTTTCACAGAGTTCGTTGTCCACATGCAGTATATCGCCTTCTCCCATCGTCTTCGTACGCCTCGCTCCGTTCTTACAACAGTAGAAAGACATGTTTTTGTCTCTCGCATGTTTTATTTCATAATAAATTATTAATTAATACATAATAGAGATAGTTATCAACTTTTGTTATTCTAAGGCGGGAAGCGCACCGTTTAGGGCTGGAGGAGTCATTTGGTAAAACCCAAGTTGTATATAGGCCTTATATTCTCCGAGTCGCCGCTTGGCTCCGTCGTCGTTGATCCTCTAACTGGTGTTGTTTTAGTTGGCTGTCAATGGCAACCAATTCGGAGAATGAACCTGATAAGGGTGCCTCGAGTTCAAAACAACAAGAGATGTCACAAGTTCAGCCTTTTAGAATGCCTACAGTGGAGGAGGTTCGTGCCCAAGAAGTTTGGAACAACTGTGTTGTTCGCAGTGTTTTTAGTGGAATCATGGGTGAGGGAGGCTATACTCTCCTTTCCTTTTATGTTTCTTGTATCGCTGATTTTCATCTGTCCTTGAAGGAATTGATTCTCATAATTGTTTGGACGAAAGGAAATAATTTTAATATATCTTAAATATGCACAGCTATTCAGAAATTGGTATTCATGTGCTCAAAGATTCCAGATTTGTTGTTCTGACACTTTTTTTCTGAACTGGGTGCTCAGTTTTGTATCTTTTGGTTGATTTGTGTTGGATATATTGGTTTAAACTGCATCTTGAGAACCTTGGCGTACATGTAACTTGAAGTGTTTACTTGTCCTTTTGTGGTCGAGGTGTTTGTAGGAGGTGGCCTTGGCTTGTTCATGGGTATTTTTCTAGCTGCTCTGGATAATCCTTTGCATCAAGAAGAGATGACTGTTAGACAACAATTCATGTACACCGCAAAACAGATGAGGCAGAGGAGTTGGAGTTCATGTAAAGCATTTGCAGTTATGGGCTTGGTTTTCTCGGCCACTGAATGTGTTGTGGAGAAGGTATATTGATGAACGAAATTTAACTGTACACAAACTAGTAGGTCGGAATTCTTGACGCTGACTTTATCTTGATTACGTCTCTTAAGGCACGGGCAAAACATGACATGACAAACACAGTTGTTGCTGGATGTGTAACTGGAGGTTCTTTGTCAGCAAAAGGTAATCTTTTCTGCTGCCATGATTAATTATGCAACAGTTGTCGACTAGAGTATCTTGTTACGGGAGCCCAGCCTCTTTTTCATACATCTGTTTCTGATGTTTGCTAGCTACAGGCATAACTGAGAATGGTTTTTCATGTTATTGGAGTTTTCTAGTAATTGAATGCTCCGTGATGGAATATGTTTGGAGGAGACAAGTAGACATCTACTTTTTGCAGTTGAGGTTTTCTTTATAGAGTTGTGATTTTTGCCCGCTTGCTGAATATGTCCCAAATGTGGAATCAAACTTCTTGTTTGGTGCTCCAGATAAAAAGTGGAAATAGGGGCAGGCTTGTTGCATGCTAATTGAACTTTATTCTTAGCATTTCTTAGTGATTAATTTTGGTGCATGATGGTATCCACTGATTGATTGCAAAGCTTGTTTCGAGATGAAATGAATAATATTGGTGAGAAACACAATTTAAAAAGTGGCAACTGGCATCATCTTTGATCAGCTTCATTTCAAACATTGATCAACTCTTTCCGTCAAGCCATTCTGATTACAAAAGTATTAATCTTGAAAATAAAATACTGCAATCTCAGTTACTGTTCAGCTATTGCTCGAAATCGCGACTGGTGAAGGATACCTGCTTTGATGTTTTCCATTTATGCTCACCATTTTGTATTGCCGTTTGAAGTGTGACTTTCATTCTTCACCTGTGTATAGAAGCATTAAACATTCTGGTTATTCTCTTTCTGCCTCTCGCTAACTAGATATCTTATCTACCGGATGTTATGTGTAGGAGGTCCAAAGGCAGCGTGCGCTGGTTGTGCTGGATTTGCTGCATTCTCGGCCTTGATAGAGAAATTCCTCGATAGACATACTTGAGAGAAACAAACATTCTGCTCCAATTTTTGCAGGCGCTGGTTCTTGATTTCCTAGCTTTCTTTATGTATTCAATTTGCCCCTTATAATCATGGGGGTTCTGTTGAAAGCAATGCTATATTTTGCATTTGCCACTGCTTTTTGAAGATACTATCTTCGCAGAGGATACTCACTGCAAACACATGCAACCAATTGACTCTAGGATTATGGTAACTTTTTATAGGATTGGATGAAACAAAGATGATTGCTTTCTTTGGCACTGTATTATTTATTGAAAGATAGTTGAAGGATTTGTATGATTTATTGAAAGATAATAGAAGCATTTAAGTTTGAAGGTGGTCCGCTACTACAGGGTAGAAGACCAACTCTTCTTAAGCTTAAGCATCTTTTGGAAGTTGTCTTTGGTGTTTGGTATACAAAAAGATTTGGTTTGCTTTCAACTTAAGAAACTAACTAAAGAAACTGTGATCTCATCTCTAAGTTGCGGTTGAAGCAAGCTAATGGTAACTCAAGTCCATCCAAGACCCCATAAACGCAGCAAGTCGTACTAGCAAGCAAAAGAATGATACATTTAGGAGCTTGTAGGAGCTTCGGCCAATCTTATCACAGGTAAAAGGTAAGAGAAGAAGTCTTAAATACAAGCAAGCATTATATTTCAGACATTGGATTGTTTCGTTCAAGGCTGCCAAGAAAACGTAAGAGCTCCCAGATCCATCGCACTGAAGCCAAAATCATCTGCGACCAACTACTCTTTTTACGTGTCTGTCTTATCATTTCACTATCAACGACCCCATAAATATTTGTTGAATTTAAGAGAAACATTTGGAGAGGAAAAACAAATGGTTACAACCAGGAGTGCCAAATATATGAACATTACAATGCAAAGGAACATAAGAAAGTTCAAGCACACCCCTCCAGGTTCACTTTCCGAATAATTCTTCTCCCTAACGTCATCTGGTTAACGACCGTCATCATCCACCACACTACAAAAGGCCGCTCAACATTTCCCGGCTGAACCTGTGGCTACTATAACTATAGCAACTGCCAAAGAGAAACTGGCGTTGGAGAAATTCAGTCTTTAATCTTCCACTGCAAATTTGCTTCTGAACTTCAATGGACCTCTTACATGGGTAATGTCCGTCATATACCTGACAGCACCAGACTTGATCATTCCTCTTTGGTATTCCTCAAGGACAATATTCTTACACGTATCACAGCATAGAAGAATAAAACCCATGTTTCGAATTGGATTAAGAAATTAAAAAAAGCTAGAACCTGGTAAACTGAGATGCCTTGAAGCTGCTTTCTGGTGATTTAACTCTGGGAAAAGTTTTCAACTTGACAGCCGCTGCAGGGTTGGAATTGTTCTTTTCTTGATCTTGTATTGTTGTACCGTACTACTTGTGCTTGTTTTTGTCTTGATACGTACTTATTTGGATTTCGGCTGCGGATAGAAATTGACTGACAGCAAGAAGGCAAGTTTTACTATTCCACCATGAATTTCCTTTCTTTATTTCTTTTCTGCTGTTTGTTTGCTAGTGTTATCCAAAAGATTCAATATATGGGTCCCAGCGCTTGAAGCAAGAAGAGATATTTATTGTTATTTACTTGTGGTTGTGGCAGTTGTTTGTTAGAGAGAAGAAATGGCGAAGAAGGAGACGGTGAAGAAAGCAGAGAAATTGGTCGAAAGATCAATGAGCGGAAACGACGCGTCGCACGACGCAGCTCATGTGT
This sequence comes from Erythroxylum longipes, assembly GCA_027563885.1. Taxonomy (NCBI): domain Eukaryota; kingdom Viridiplantae; phylum Streptophyta; class Magnoliopsida; order Malpighiales; family Erythroxylaceae; genus Erythroxylum; species Erythroxylum longipes. The sequence continues at coordinate 5,835,600 of JAOQMS010000003.1, read as the reverse complement.
GGAGGGTGAGGGACCTTGCTCTCTCCCTCGCTGCAGAGGAAGGGCTCTCTTCCAGTCCTGATTCCATGGAAATCGTAAAGTCTTTAAACCCTTTCTTTACCCGTTACTCTGTTATTTCTCTTGTTTATCTTGATCATAAGCGTGTGGCTATATCCAAAAACTGGATCTTTCTGAAGTTAGGAAGAAGTGTCTTTTGTAATCTTCGCTCTAACTTCCTGATCTCTTTCATGGCAGGTGGAGCTTGCTGCACTACTCCATGATATAGGTCATCATCTTTCCCTTCAATTTTTAGAAAAGGGGTTTTGCTCTCAATTAATCCAGCTGATTTCTTTTTGCCAAAAAAAAGAAAAAAGAGGAACTTTGAAACAGAGGAGTGTTTGTTTATGTGGAAGAAATACTCTTTTGAAGACTTGAGGTCCGCTTAGGCGTTGGCATGTGAAATATATGTTGGATTAGTGAGGGGATATGTGGGTGTCACTGTAAAAATTGGCTGCTTTGCATCTGTATGTAACAATCATTGTCTTCCCAATTTGTGCCCTTAATATATTCAAGTGCAGCTTTCCTGTTTTCATAGTTTTGGTTAATTGCGCAGCTTTTGAGAGGTATCTGTGTGTGATCTATGATTTTTTTTCTCTCTTTGCAAAATCAGCAAGCACTTACCTATCCCACACATTTCGCAGGTGATTATAAATACTTGAGGTCTGTAACTCTCTCTTTCTTGCTTAACTTCAGGCTTTTGATTATATGGATGTTCCTTTTGTTGGTCAGATAAGTTTGTCTTACGATGCAGAAAAAAAAAAGGATTATTTCTTGTGTTTTTTATGTGATTCCATTGCATTTTAGTTACTTGCAATTCCTTGGTACTTGAAAATTTCTTGTTCTTTTGTTATACATCAGATGTACTTGTGAATTTAGTCTCATTTTGCAGACTTTAAGCTATGACGTTCACTCTTGCTTTAATGTTTTATAATACAATGACATGCTTGTGCATTTAAACTTGCATAAACATGCACTATACATTTGTATTTATTTTTCTGTTTCCTTGTTTTCAACTCTATTTAACTGTGCAATGTCAATGCTTGCTGGAAACCATTTCATCTTAAAGTGCTTATGTTTAGCTATCTTTCTTTCTAGGTCTTTCCCTTCTTTTCTTAAAACAAAATTTCTAATCAGTTCTTTTTCAAGCCCTTTAAATTCACTGATTTTTTGAGTTTGATCATTTGGGCGGTTAGGGATCCATCTGAGGAGAAAGTTGCTGAGAACTTTCTGGAGCAAGAGGGCATTGAAGAAATTAAGAGGGTGAAGATCTTAGCAATCATCAGGGGAATGGGTGAGTAACTTTTATAAAGCTCCGGCCATGCAGTGACAACCTTGTGTTTCTTCCATCTGTTGCCTGAGGTTGTGCACTTTCAGAAAATATTTTTTCTTTTGTCCTAGAATGAGTCATCCAATGGTGCTGACATCATTTTTCATTGTAGCATCAACTGTTTCTACCTATTCGATTCATGACTTTTGAAACTATTGATTTAGCTGTCATTCCAATGGGTTCGGATACTCGTCGATTTTATTGCAACTTATGCCAAGTAACTGAAGAACAAAACTTCTAACAATGCAAAGGATTATGTGTTCCTTATTCATCTTTATCTTGGAATAATAGGTAAATTGGCCCCTTAAATTTCAAAATTTTGTCAAATAAGGTGCTACGTTTCAGTTTGGAGTTCATTGACCATTTATTTTATTTTAAAAACAATTTACCAAAATTCCGAACAGAATAGATTCTCTATCTCAACTGTTATCAATTACCATGATTCAGTCTTCAAGTATATTTTGTTATGTCAAACACCACACGGTTGCAATTTATTTACGGTTCTTATGTAGAAACTATTTTGTTAGAAAATTGACAGGTTGCTTTCGAACTTCACGTAGTAATTTGAGCCAATACAGAAATGGAGAACATTTCACAAATTACAAAATCTTCAGTTGCCAATGCTTGGATTATCCCTTTTCAACTTTGGATATTGGTTTATTGTGGTTTTCCGCTTGCTCTGTTGTTTCTGTTGGACTATGACTTTGTAAATCCATGTTCATTGGCCCCTGCTCACACTTTGAACTTGAATCATTAGTCATCAGTTATCTTCAATGATATGTCAGCAAAATTATTCAACTGCTTTAGTTCTTGGGGAAATATGCCTTCTTGTTAGCTGGAAGATGTTCATGTTTCTACAATCTTCAGGCTTCTTAATTCATTTCTTCCCCATTTTCGTTAGACCATAGCTTAAATTGATGGATGTGGAAAAGGATTGTAACTATATCTCTGTTCTTCAGGCTTTAAAGAGGAACTATCAGGGCATGTAAATGGTGATCTGGGTCCCGAATTTGGGGTTGTGCAAGATGCCGATCGTCTTGATGCAATTGGGGCAATTGGTATATTCCGGATTTAATGTCCTTTGAAGCTTGAAGATAGCTTTCCTTTTTTCTCGGTGGATTATTTGCGTCTAAATGAAATGTTTGTATACCTGTAAAAAGGGTTGGTGTTATTGTTTGCTGTTCACTTGTTGACGTCATACCTACTTGAAGTAAGTATTGCTGTGATATGACTTGGGGAAGGGTTGGGGAGACCCCTACTAGTATGTTTTTGATCGAGGCTCTTTGTCCTTCAGATTTTTTATTGATCTTTCTTCATCTTCATCTATGTTTTTTTCATCTTAGCAGATGATTCACTGTGAATACATTTCTGATCCCATATACAATGGCATGCTGTTGCACAAATCTCAATTGCAGGGATTGCTCGCTGTTTCACTTTTGGTGGAAGTAGGAAGATAATGCTTCATGATCCTGCAATTCAACCACGCTCAGACTTGTCGAAGGAACAATATACGAGGAAAGAAGAACAAACTACTTTAAATCATTTTCATGAAAAACTTCTCAAACTGAAGGACTTAATGAAGACTAAGGTACAGCATTGACTTAGTAGGGAAGCTGTAAATTAGTTTGCCGTGTAGTTTGTCAGTTCTCTTCCAACTATTTATGTCTTGTTAACCAATTGTACACACATTACAACTCGAAACTGTATCCGCTTAATCACAACACTTATGTCTGGCATTAAATATGATTACATGCACATTCACGAACACCACCTGCTACCTTTTTTTTTTTTTAAACGCAATATCAGTATTGGTGACATTTCCAGGCTGGAAAACAGAGGGCTGAAAGAAGACACAAGTTCATGGTGGAATTTTTAGAAGAGTTCTACGAAGAATGGGACAGTCGAGCTTGAATAATGTAAGCTTGAGGTCCTTGATTAGTTTTAAACTGAGCACTTGAAAATTGTTATGTGTACAAAGATGAGAACAGTTCTTGAATATTGGATCTTTAACTGAGAAACCGATTGTATATGCTTAGATAACTTTCTTCTTGACTAACTGCCTCCAAAACTTGTAAAGCATATCATGTATATCTCTGAACATCTTATTTATGTTTGCAGGGCTATACTTGACTTGCCCCGAGTGAGTAAGATAAGTGGCTTAAACCGGAAAGTCCTGTTAGGCCTTCCATGATGTGAACTCAAGAAGAAGCTTGATAGGCTTGTTATGAATAATTAAGCATGGATCAAGTGCCTGTATATACAATTCTACAAAGGTGCAACTACTGAGTGATTTATGTCAGAATTTATTGGAGTAAACTGTATATATAACCAATTTAAACTATCTAACCAATCCATCCAAAGAAGAATGGCAGAAAATGCAATAGTGCTGCCTGAATTTTCAAGTTCTGAATTGATAATCATATTCTTATCAAAGTTATTAAATGCATAGAACTAAACTGATTTGTGTTAGCAGATAGGATAAACTTGTGTTTTGGCTACAAACTATATGTCGGGTTCTACATGCTTTTTCTTTGAAGTTGATGATAGTAAGTTGTGATTCGTTTGTAGATGATCATTTTTTTACATCTTACACTTGAATTTTCAACTTAGGTTCTGTAATTAGCGAGTTTCTACTAGCAGCCACTGTACCAACAACTGATATTGTGGACCATTTATAATCATAACATGTTTACCAAACTGATTAGTGGGTCATATAAATATTCTATTAGGATTTAACTACATGCAACCTTGTAGGCTTGAACTGTTTAATGTGCTGTTCTGCAGAGAAATCTGCTGCTATCTCTTAGGTTTATGTGAAAAGAGGATTGGAAGTCATGTTTAGAGTCGTGTGGTCCAGAAAGCAAAGGAAACAAATCGTTTATAACTGCATTATTCATGTGCATACACAAAAACACACTTATAATCTAATCGACACATATAAGTTATTGCCGAGAAATATATGAAATATGACCTCCTAAAGTACAAGCAACCTTCTTCCCGCTCTCACTTTTATCCATTTAAAGACTGTTGTGCAACAAAGAATGTTATTCTGTATAAGAACATGAAAAAATAGTACTTGGTTTAGAAGTACTTCTGGAGCTCAGACATATCACGCTTGAGTAGATTGACCTTGAGACCATGTTTCATGTACATTGTCAAAGCGAACTTTGGGATCACAGGATGATCTTTCACCACGGTTACATGGTAACGGTATAGTATGGAGGCAGCAGCAAACTTCATTTGATAGTAGGCAAAATCTTTCCCTAAGCATAGTCGAGGACCGCCATTGAAAGCTGTGAACTTATAAGCTGATTCGCTCGTGAATCGACTGTCTCTTAGCCATCTTTCTGGTTTAAACTCCCTACAGTCTTTTCCCCATATTGCCTCCATTCTGCCCATTGCATATATTGCATAAATTACCTTTGTTCCTTTCTTTAGCTCAGTCCCATCTGGGAATCTGTCATCCTCAACAACCTGGAACATTAGACATGTAATGATGAGATTATATATGAGAGTAGAAGAGAAATGATGAACGTACAAGGAGACCGGGAGAGTTAGTTGCTCAGATCATTACCTCCTTGTGATCCACAGGTACTGAAGGGTACAACCTCAAGGCTTCAGATATTGCAGCTGGCAAATAATTCATCTTCTTTATCTCTTCTGGTCTAAACACCATCGGCTCTTTGGAGTCCAGTTCTTGTCTCTCTTTTATTATCCTGCATATTTCAGCAAGGATTTTCTCCTCTACCGTTGGATGTGAATCAAGAAGCCAGAAAAACCAACTCAATGCCACTGAAGATGTATCTCTCCCAGCAAGTATGAAGTTTACGCATATGTCCCGCAAAAACTTGTCAGAAAATGGCTGCCCATGGTCATCCTTCAACCGCATAAACACTGTCAAAAGATCTAATCTTTGCTTCTTGATATCGTCGGTTTGCTTGGACAGTTCTTTCTTCCGCGTCCTGATCACATTTTCTGCGAATTCATCAACACCTTTTATCGATATTTTTAGCTTTTTCTCCGTCCCCAAATCAAGAAATCTCTTGGCTTTCCATATGCATGTTGGGGTAACAAACCGCATCACTGTGGCCTCTGTTGCATCCTCAAATGCTCTGGCAAATGGTATTTCAGGCAAGCCTGGTCTTAAACAACCTGGATCAACCCCAAATGCTATCATGCAAACATTGTCAAATGTTAGCCTTAACAAGATGTCCTGTAGATCAATGGAGGAGGAGTTAGTGACTGCATTTTCCAGGACTGGCAAGAGCCTCGCATGGACAAGTTCAAACAATGACTCTGTGATTAATTTCCTTAACTTGGTCGAATGAAACTCAATGCTTGCAGTCTTTCTTTGCCTTTGCCATATCTCATCATCTGCACTAAATATCCCATCACCTAGAAGATCACGAACCGTGTCATGGAAGTACTGGCCTTTAGGGAAATTGGAGAACTTGGTTTTGAGAAGATACTCTACATTTCTGGGATCCGCAGTCACTACACAATTGAGACTACTAAAACATGGACCTCTGAATCTAAAAGTACCATTTTGACGGCGAAGCACGTTGGTAATCCACTCGTAGGTGTTGGTACGGACTCCGGCCATCATGGAAGGCATCATTCCGAGAACTGGCCATACAGGTAGGCCATGTCTCTTTTCCTGCCTTAGAGAATGAATCACCACGAATACAACAGAAGCAAGCAAAAGTTCCAAAATCTGAACGTCCCTCAAGAAGAAGAACCGCCGAGAAAGGAGGTTTTTGGCCAGATGATTGGAGGAGTAGGAGAAAAATGAAGTAGCATTGGTGATGGGATCAATCATGTTGCTGAACATGGTGGGATGACTATACTATGAAAATTGTGGTTAGTGATGATGAGTTATATGGGAAGGAAACAGAAGCGCATGGTGCTTTCTTGGCGTGCAGTCTTTTCCCAACGGGTGTGATTTGGTGAGCTGAAAATTTAAGCTGTCTTGGCTTCTGCATTCATCTTTTTTAACGTGTGAGTTGGATCAGGAATGCTATTTCATGACTTTGACGTATTGGTCCTCGGACACCTTAAACTGGCAACTCCCACTTGATCTTGGACATGAATGAATGTTGATGAAGCTTCCATAATTGACACAGAGCTGCTCATATAAGGAAAGTTTGACACTTTGGCAGACTTTTAAAGGGAGGATGAGAAGTGGGTGGCAGCAGATAACCTAAGTTGCAGCTATTATTTACATTTGTTTTAGGGAGTAATACACATCATTCCTGGGATTATACAAAAAAAGAGTGAAACTTTGTAAGAACATATTGACTTTTTATGGGTTTTGGTACGGTGAACGACCATTTGGCTCATCCACGTGGTTGACACGTGGAGATACATTCCCCAACCATTTACCTTCAACCCCTCAAAACTTCACAAATTCACTTAAATTTCATTATGAAAATACTAAATATCAAAATTTTAAAAATTTACCCCGCACTTATTTTAGCAAAAATAAACCCTAACGTTTAAAAAATATTCAAAACAGCCCTGGATGACAGTTTGAAACAAAAGGTTCACCTCTGTCAGTTATTCCATCTAGTCAGGGTTGTTTTAAACTTTTTTTAAACGTTAGAGTTTATTTTGAACATTTTGCAAACGTTATGGTTCATTTTGAAAATCCCGAAATGTTAGAGTCTAACTCAAACTTCAGTATAAATGTTGGGACTACATTACCAAATTGGTTATTACTGTCATTGTTATTGTTATTGCAAACTCGGTTGTATATGTAAAAATAATTTAATAAAATTTTAAAATGATGTGTAAAATTTGATAACTTTCACCATTTTTTGCATAATCTAGAAGGAAGTAAGAAGACATGTAGGGTTTATTTTATGATTTGATGAGACAATTGGGTATTGGGTAATTGAATGTAGGTTTGTTTAACGACTTTGATTTTTATAATCAGATGTGCTGAACTACCTATGACGACAAGACAGGACAACACAAGTCACCCATGTTTTGTGTGTAGACTTACGCTTACCTACGACAAAACCAGACAGGACTCTCGAGCACACAGTTTTTATTTTTGCTTATATTATTAATAAAATAATAAAGCATTATACAATTAATTAAATTGAAAATTATATGAATCAAATATATAATATTTCAATTTATAATAAATATGGTGTTATTAACGTGTAATTTTTATGTAATTATTCTTAATATCAAATCTATATATATATATGTGTGTGTGTGTGTGATAAAAATAATGAAAAATATAATTCAATAATGTTAAAATTGAAGTCTAGATATCATTAAACGCTTACCATGTTTTTATGGCAGTTTTGAAACATCGAGAACCATCCTTAAATAAACGTCGTTTATAGGTTTGAAGCCGTAAGATTGACTAATACGAGGTTGGTTTTGACTGTTGAGAACCAACGGACGTTGACAAGTTTAATAAATAGGCGAAATACCTAAAAGCCTCAAAATTGTTGAAACCTTAAATTAATTATGGTGCATGTTGGTTCAGAGAAAGGGAAAGATGTTGAAGGGTTACTTGAAATCTTTAACAGCTAAGGACGTTAAAGAGCCGGGTCGGACCCGACCTTTGATTGGATGACTTACAGGTTAGCCTGTGACTTGATAAGTCGGCGTTAAACTACTCATGACCAACCCATTATTATTTTTTTAAAAAAAATTACAAATTGATGTTGTTTTTATTGTTCTGATCGAACCACGGCTCGGTCCGTAGGCTAGTCTAGCCTAATTATTTTGGCCCATGGCCTGTCTGTAATCTGATCAACCAGAGCCAAAATTGACATCTCTGTTAGAAACTGACGATACTCAATTCCCAAGTTGAATGGGCTTTTCACAATTTTTTTATCATATAGAATTATTGATAATTTTTTATTAAAAATCTTGTTATTGATAAATTTGCAGATATAAAAATTTATTTTAAATAATTGAACTTTTTCAAATTATTTCTTTTTAAGAACTACCTCTACATTCAATGTGCTCTTTTACTATTACTAAGAACTTCTTTGGGTTGCATATAATAAGAAATTCTTAAATGAAGTATCACAAAATATCAATATTTTCAAAACCGAGCTTGAATTTAAAGACTAAAATAAGATCTTTAAAGTTTAAAAGCTTCAAACTATATTAGATCGTTATAAAATCGGTCAAAGATTTAAAAAAATTATTCTTACTCATCAAAAAATTTAAAGTGTAATTGAAAAATGAGATTGTTAAAAGAAAATTGATCTACTTATTTTGGGTTATAAAAACTGATTAATTTATGAAACTAACCGATCAATTAATAAGTTAATCAATTTTTAACAAAAAGGATTATTAACCTAAATCAAACAGAAAAGTTAACTAATTCAAGATTTTTACTGTTAAATCAACCGAACTGATCTATTGGTTTTTAAAACATTGCAAAATATCATTTGTGGAATCTCAATATCTGTTGATTTCAATACAATAGAATTTCGTCAAATTTTGAAATACTTTCTTGTTATATAAACTTCTTAACTTAGATATAGTTTAGTAGGGAAACGTTAGTTTACATGTTTTGCTAAATGGTATTTGTTTTCTATTTTTATACATCTCTTTATTAAAGTAACAAGAAGAAGTTAATTTCAGAATTCAAAAGCAACTTGAGAGAGCAGATTAATTTAAGTAATAAGAAGGTCAAGAGGATCACAAATCATTCGAAGTAAAGGGGGCAATAGGGTGTCTGCCTATTCTTGGTTAAACATGCCCAATTCCGTGTCTCATCTCACTCCTTATTAGATAGATCAATTGTAGCAAGTGATGCAACATGTGCCATGATCATGTACGTGATCGTGTTCACGTCAAAGAAGAAGAAGAAGATCTTGACACAACAATACCGAATACCATATCCATAACCCAAAGAAAATAATAAGATTCATTATTTAGTGACTCAAGCATGTCATACACGACGTCCATAACCTAAAAAAATAATAAGATCTATAGTCTACTTTCCATTAATAATCTTACGATAATTATCATTTTGTATTATACCCTCAATCAATAAAAAACAAGTCCAACGTATCGTCCTCTTCGTTCTCTCTGGCTTTCTGTGTTCTTCGTCCTCTTATTTATATTTTTCTTATTTTAATTTAACATTTTATTATTTATAATTTTAAATTTATATGACTAACAATATATTTTTATGAAATATTTTATTTATATTTTTCTTTTTTTAATTTAATATTTTATTATTTATAATTTTAAATTATATGACTAATAATATACTTTTAATTATTTATACAACAATTAATATTTATTAAATCAATAGGCTTTTTAGTCATTTTATTTCTTTTCAGCAACCGCAACTGCACTTGCCAAATACCTATTTTTACATTTTAGTAGTTACCAAAACAGCAATCTTAAACGCATAAGTACTTATTGAGAATAAGTACTAATCATTTCAACAGGTTATTAATCATTATCGCTTTCTCAAACTAAACCTTAATTTTAAATAGATTATAAATTCCTATATGAAGAGTGCATAACTCCATGATTAAGCCCACACTTACCTCTAAAACACATACTAGAAGCAGAAGCATCCTTTTCTCTCTTGAAAGTTAGAGTTAGCCATTGAAAAGATGTTATTCATGGTAGAATCAAGATCCAACCATAATCTCAACGAACCAAGTTACTAACAAAATTAGGAATTCATTTAGAATCTTGATTTCTTTATTTTTATCTTTTGAAGAAGAAGTTTTAAACGTCCTTCATAGCTAAATACCTTTTTTATGTTTGAATAGGAAAATTTTAGTGTTTATTTTTGTATGGATTGCTTTGAATTTATTTATGATATGAGATATACTTCTATGAACTATCCTCGATTTATCATAATGGGTTTTTATTCATACTAATGTATAAAATTAATTTAAATTCATTCGTGGACAACCCAAAAGAGCATGTTTGTGTGTATACCATAACTTACCTAGCATGGGGGTAAAACATGGTGCTAAAGAGAGACATACGTGATCTTCCTAGAGTTAGAGGGAAACTTTTTATTAGGTTTCACAAATCTTAATACATTCAAAGAGGTGGTAGTTTGATAGAGACGCATATTAACCAATTAAAGAATAAATGGTTGTGGCTCGAGAAAGTGTCATTTCAATGCCTAGGAGATCCATTCAGTCTAAAAATAATATCAATTTTAGGTTAATCGAATTTATGATTATGAAATCAGTACCGTATCGACCAGTACCGAGTAGTATGTACCGTACCGGTTAAAAAATGGTACAAAATGTTGATTTTCGATACTGGTCAGTATCGGCCGATATTATAAATATCGGACATATACTGGTCAATACTAAAAATTTTGAAAAATATAAAAACTAAGTTGTAAAATTTTCAAAAATTTTTAAAATTTTTTTCATATTTATAATTTTATTAATAATTAATTTTAATTAATCAAATATATAATATATTTAATTGATAATAAATTAAATAATATATGTTTTTGTTTCA
>JAOQMS010000003.1:5801895-5824651 GCA_027563885.1 Erythroxylum longipes | reverse complement strand
AGACGATTATAATTTAAATATAATGGAAATATAAATTTTTAAAAAAATTTAATAAAAATTTTACCGACGGAACTATGTAAGATTTCCGTCGGTAACTCTCTAAATACAATACCGACGAAAAATATTTTCCATCGGTAATATTGACTAATTTATCGACGGAATATTTGTCAATTCCGTCGATAGTTTCCGTCTGTAATTCACTATTTTTTTGTAGTGGTACAATACCATACTAAAACTCAATCTGATACGGTATTCGTAACATTGATCGAATCGCAAAGTAAAAAGTACTTTTATATGTGCATTTGTGTAATCTAAATATGCCTCCTTAATTCCTTCATATATGTTTCATCTTATATTTTTATCTTTTTTTCTCATTGTATATGTAGCTAAATTTTCAATTTTATCAAGACGAGGTATTTAGAAAAAATAAGGACTATAAATATGTTAAAGGTAAAGGAAAAAGGGAAAAGGGCAAAAAGATACGGCGATGAACTTAAAAGATCAATGATAAAAGGTGTCGTGGGATAATAACAATATTTTACAATTTTTTTATAAGTCGATAAGGTGTTTGAGAGAGTTGAGTTTGCAATACTTGTAAGGAATAATTGAACAACTATAATTTTAAAGTATATTATAAGCAAGGCTATGAAGATCCTGCAATAATTGGTGAAGAACTTGATTCTGATGTTGGCAATGATGCTGAAACTTATACTCATCAAAATGAAGAAGGGTTCTCCCAACTTCAACTGGAATGAGATGAAGATTTTTTGTTGCAGAGATGAATGCTTATGAAAACATAGCATTTGAAGATAAATGATATGCATATGATGATGAAGATTACGTTGATATGAGAGCTAATAAAAAGAAATATAGGAAGGATGTTTCATTTTGGTTTAAATGCGATGATGTTATCAATGGAGTTAGAAGCAGTGGAAAAGATTGTAATAAAGGTGCAAATTTTAGGGGTCCAAAAAATTTTCAAAGGTAAGAAGGTAGCTTATGTGATTTGTATAGTGATTATAAGGACAACAATAATGAGATTCAATTATCGATTACTATGGAGGATGGATGGTGCAACACATCTATTAAGAAGATGAAATATATAGTGTATAATCTAAAAGTAGATGTGAAGAATTTGTAATACGTAGTGTAAATTAGATTTTATTACATACTCAGGATCATATATAAAAGGCTTAAAAATGAAAGAAATGTAGAATATTTGATTTCGGTTTCATCTCAGATTCTGATGTCATTTCTAAGTTTCAAACGATCAGGAATCTCTCGGGACCTTTACGGAATATGTTTCCCAACACATGATTTAGGTCTTTCTATATTTTTCTCAATATGTAAGTTCTCTTAATGTGTCAGAGCATTCATAAGCTTACGATTGATCCCAAATCAAACATAAAAAAGAAAAAATAGAGAAATGCAAAAATACCTGATTTTCGATTCTGAAACTTCAACAGAGTTTTCTGAAACCGAATCGAGCCCGAATCCACTGTCGTCTTCACGAGAATCGCTCTCCGGGACATAAGTAAGGTCTTTCTAAAGTTTTCTTAAAATGCAAGTTTTCTTAACAAGTCAGAGATTCCTTATGCTCGCGATTGATATGAACAACTGCAGGAAACCATAACTTATTTCTATAGCTTCCATATCGGGCTTCCTCATCGCAAGATTGATATGGACCAAATCCACACTAAAATGAATCTATTTTTTACCCGAACTTCGACCCATTGATTTAGATCATTTATTGAGTCACTTTATTATCTTTATCTTGATCAAATTATGTCCTAATACAAATTGAATCTTAAACTAATTTTTATGTTTTATCAAGCGATTCAAAAATATGAAATCACATTTGAAAAAAAACTAATGGAATAATGTATTTTAGGGTTTATCACTAGATTTTCATTCATTATTTATGTTGTTTATATTTGTAAAAAGTAATTATTAATGTTAGTTCATAGATTTGTGTCTATGATGCTTAACATTTAGGTGGAAGCAATTTTCAAGTTTTTTGATCCTCAAAGAAATCATGTTAATGCAATTCAAGAACATGAAAATACTAATAAAGTAGGCGAGAACCAAATCAAACCAAGCAACAGGAGAAGCAAATCCTTCCCTGCTGAATGAAACTTGGGTAACAGCTGCATAATATATAGGGTAAAAAAAGAAACTCAGCAACGTAAATTTTCAAGTATCACACAGAGCTTAAATGTCCCAACAAGGTCATGATGCACCAATTGCACAATACATGCATGTTCATGATCGTGTTCTTTTGATAAATTTTGAGAGAGATTCAATTGGCTTTTGGTTTAAAGGGTAATAACACTAAATCAACCATTATGTTTATTGTTAATGTGCCTCTTCATCTTCAAAATCAACTAGGTCCAATTTTGGAGATTGGAAATCAGATTTAATGCCCAGAAAATCACCTTAAATGAGAAAGACACCAAGAACTCGGAAGCGTCAGCGGTGCAAAAACTTCAAATGAGAAAGACAGGAGGACATAGATGATGCGGAAAAAGACCGTGGGACAGAGACACGGCACTAAGGCTTTAATTTTTTTAACAATTTTATTCTTTAATTTGATAGGGAAGTATTTATATTACTTTTATTGCTATAGAAAATAATCTCTCTATTAGTTAGGGTAGAGATGACAATAGATGAGGTCACGCTCGAACCTAACCTTATAGCTTCTACTGGAGCCTGAGCCAGACTTAGCATAATCTTAGCATAATCTGACCTAATTTTTTTAAATAAAATAAAACTGAACAACGACATCGTTTTTGTTATAATTGTTAGGCTGAGCCTGGGCAATCCAAGCTCAAGGCCAAGCCTATGTCCGAGACTCAGTCTTAGGCCCGATCAATCCGGGCCTAACTAGTTGACCTCAGATGGGGGCAAGAAATAAGGTTGAAGCTAAACTCAAATGCCCTTTTTAGTTAGAGATAAGACTGCATATTATTATACTCCTTCAAACTCCTCTTATCTGTAAGACTTTCACTAGGTTGTTGTTCTAGTTGTTGTGTTTACTAGGATGATTATATGACATTTCACCTTATTAACATTAACTATAGAATTAACTTCATGTTATATTTATAATAAATTAAATTTTTGTACATTTGTTTAATATAATTTTTTTATTAATATTATAAATTGATTAAAGATAAAAAATTAAATGTAATATCTATTAAAATAATATTTTATTCATCTAATTAAAAATGTAATTCATGATTATTAAGTGAAGTACATGCATAATCATTTTAAAAATAAGAAGCCATCATTTTGACGATTATTTTAATTATTTTGGTTAATATTATTTAAATTATTTTTTTAGTATGCATCAATAATTTAAATAATACTAATTGTGATAATTATCAAAATTACCAACGTAATGGTCATATAGTAGATCCTAATTTAAATTATTAAAATATAACTAAATTCATAGGAACAATTGTTCAATTGGTTGAATAATTGAATTGAATTGATAATTGATATTGGATAATAATGATAATAATAATAATTGTGTGATGATTTCGAAAAAATGAGTGATGGTTAAATTATTTGGTCTGCTTAAGAAGTGACAATGGAATAGAGCTTCAGCCCTTCAAAGAATTCTTTGCAAAATGTGGAATCCTTTTTCAAACTTCAAATGTGGATACTCCACATCAAAATAGCATAGTAGTAGCGGCAGTGTGAGAGTTTCGTCTAATGTGGTGGCTTGTTGTATGTACTAAGCATGAAGTCTCTTTTTTGAAGAACTAAGTGAGATTAAACCGTAATTTACCCTTCTACTATTCTATCAGGTTGGAATGTGGGGGCGCCTAAGGAGGACGATTCTAACTTTTGAGTGCAAGTGCAAGCATAGTGGAACGTATGCATTGTCAATTTTGTTGAGCGAGTCTGTCCTTTTTTTTGGAGAAAAAGGATAATGATGTTCGCAAGCATGATTCGAATTTGTCAAGGTCTATTGTGTATGATGTTTGTTGATGATGGTGTAACATCTATTGATGTCATTCCTCACTCGTGGCCCAGTTCTGAGTGCTTTCATGATACGAGTCATGGTGTTCTTACATATGACCGAAACCTAGCCTTATCTATTGCTACCCCAAGAACCGATTTCTCTTGACTTTCTTATTTTAGTACTAGTATATAAGCAGATGAATTAAGAAACAACATACATGAGTTAAACACTCCCAACGCTTCCAAAGTTATCAACCATGGCTAAAGTTTCAAGCTTTACTAACCAATTCACCGTTATCTTCCTTCTCTTGCCTTCTCCTGTGTCTTTCTGGTCACCGGAGAATTAAGAAAGTTTTGGGAAAACCGTGGACATGAAGCTCCTTTATATTGAAAAAGAACAGCTCAGCCATTTAAATATACACTGGCATGATATTATAAGCGTTCCTAGTCCAAATGCGGTCCGAATCGTACCTTTGGTTTGGTCGATCACCCTTTAATATTGGGACCAGAATTGAGCCCAAGATGGTGGGTAAAGGGCGGTTCTATGTACCGGCTTCGCAAAAAGAGTTGGGGTTGTCGATGGCAATGAACTTGGGTTTCACTGAGAGTGTTTAAAGCCCACAAAACCAATCCAGCCCATAAAAGTTAAAATGTTGTATTTTGGTCTTAAAAGGGTACTTTAGCAAGAATGAAACTATGGATGGCAACAATGGCCCAGTTCGGCCTAACCCATTTTTGGCCCGAATTAGCTGAGTCATAGATTGACTATAGTTGACCAACCCGGCCCGTAGTTGAGTCATAGATCAACTATGGTTGACCCAACCCGGCCTGTGGCCCGCTTATGTTTTAATCTTATAGCTGGGCGGGCCAAGTTCGGGCCACGGGTCACCATGCCCTGGCCCTGACCCTGACCTGGCCTAACCCATTGACATGCCTAAGTAAAACAATCTACAGGTATAACAAGAATTTTAATAATTAAGGATATTTTAGTAATTATAATGGTAAGATAACGTAAAGATATTTTAAAAATTAAGAATAAGGCGGTAAAATGGTAGTAATTTTGAATTATCAAGTATAATTAGGTTAAAATTTTTACCGAGATAAAGTCTAATAGAATTTTGTAAATGTGTAAATCTAAAGGACATATTAGAGGAGTAGATTGGATCAATTAATTAGTTGAATTCGAAAATCAGGTAAGGATAACTATAAATGATACCCTTATAATAAATAGTGTACGACTTATAAAATTTTGAATTTTGATATTAATAAATTATTTATGGTAAATTATACTTTGAACTAGTAATTAATTAAATTTATGATTAATAATTGCATATGTGAATTCTTGAAATATATGAATTTTTATCTATTAAATAAATAATTATCAAAGTACAAAATATTCCATGTTTATAATATTTTTACGCATTATGATATGTATCACTTGATAATTCAAAGAAAATATGATAATTAAAATTTAAAGTTTTGCATGTGTATAACTAAGAATATTAGGGTAAGATAAATAATGTTTATGAAATTAGATAAAGATTGATTTATAATGGTTTAAGAATACACTTACAAAATTGTGAATTTGTGCTTACCTAAAATAAGCTTATATTCAATAAGTTATTGATATATGAGCAAGTTGTAGTTAGGTACCTTTCTTGGACCAAGTAATAGAGCATTTTGAGTCTTGCAAATGTCCTGAGCCGATGATGACTAGATATCAGAGTGATACCACAACATCCTAAGTCTTGAGAATATAAAGTGATAGTTTAGCCGATCCAGTCTGAAAAGAAGACATCTTAAGCGGAGAACTCCAACTCAACGTGGAAATTTGTCTACCTCTCAGTCTGAATCTTCCTTCCCAAATGTGAACTTTCTTTTTTGGGTCATATCTCAACACAAGAGCCGCACAAGGTAAGAACTATCAACACGTTACTTCCCAAAGCTGTTCATTTCAACACATCTATCAGAATCAGAGTGTAAAAGAAAGATGTGACCTGCAGAACATGTTCGTTGAACAGAAGCAGAGTCTCAGAATTACGCCAGTTGAATACCAATTAAAGAATCAAGAACAGTTAGATGAGAGTTGGTAAAAATGTTGTATTCCAATTTCCAATCGCAACAACAAAACATAAACATTCAGATGGTTACCGACACATTTGTCCTGAAAAAACACAAACATTCAGAAGTTGTGCCAGTAGTCCTGTCTCCATCTGCTGTTAAAGTTTTCCAAAACAGAAAGTTAGATGATTATTTACAGGTTTTCAATATTATGATTAAAATAACCTGCTAAGTATGTATTATCTTTATTATTATATATTCTTAATTCATTATTGTGAAAAATTTTAAGTAAAAGTAATAATTCCTTATTCTACTTTTTTGACAATTTCCACGTTCTTGGTCCCCACCTTTTTTTATACACCTCAAAATGTGAAAGAACTACCTGGCTTTTACACTTTCTGTTCTCTTTCTTCTTCTCAGTTCTTCTTCTTCTTCCTATCTCTGCTAGTTTACTGCTTCACTACTGATTGACTAGTAACTAGTAACTAACACTACAAGTGAGCTATTCTCCAAGTGGGGTTTCTCAGTAAAGTAGTGTCAGTGTTTCCTAAGGTCAAAATATGAGTAACAACTGGTGTAGGCAGGTAGTAGGAATCGTTGTGTTGGTGTGGTGTTGTGTAGTTGCTAGTACAAAGTTTGTGGTGGTCGCAGGAGACAAGTACAAAGAATCATCCGATGAAGCAAGGTGGCAAGAGGCTGATAGAGTGACTGAGCTGCCAGGACAGCCGCCGGTGAAGTTTCGACATTTCGCAGGGTACGTTAAGCTCAGACCCCAGGACCACAAGGCTTTGTTCTACTGGTTTTTTGAAGCTCAAGATGGTATTGTCTCCCAAAAACCTCTCGTGCTTTGGCTCAATGGAGGTACTCCTCTCTCTCTCTCCGAATATGTGTGAAAATCACAATGTTCTTATTCACTCTTCAGTTTCAGAAAATTCTGCAGTAGTAACACCTAGGGGCCTGCGCCATTATCGCAAAGTACAGACTAAATCAGAGCAGACTCTCTTTTCTCTATTCAATATTTTGAGAAATGATTCAATGAAACCAATAAATTAAAACTTGAAATCACAGTACCAAATTCGTCTGTAATTAACATATCGACTAACATAAGCATAAGACTTTTCGTCTGATTAGGTAATGAGTTCAAATCAACGACTGGTCAAAATATTGGTATGGTAAGATAGATGAACTGTGACAATATGGTGTAGCAAAGTAATCATTATTGTAATAATTAAAAAATTCAACCGAATTAATAATAAAAAATTTGTACTTTTTAATATTTTAATTGATTTTTAACCTTTCGGTTCAATTTATTTATAAATTATTATAAATTTAAATTAATTAATTAATTTTTATTTAACAATCTTTTTTAAATTAAATTATACATTTTTCACTTATGTTTAAATTTTTAATTTTTATTTAATTTTTATTTAATTTTATAATTGTTTAATACAATTTTTTAAATCTTAAATTTTTTATCTTATTAATTTAACTTTCGGCTTATTTTTAAAAACGTTAAAAAATCGTGATTTCATAGTATCTATCATATTTTTAAAATTAGTTCAATCTAGTTATCATGCATGCAATAATTAGTAATACAATAATTTGTGTTAAAATAATTTGATAGATAATTTGTTTTTATATTTTAATATTATAAAATATTTTTAATAATTCAAAATAATAAAGATATAAATTCTTTGAAATTACTGTTTTTATATTGGAAGTATAAACGGACCGTTTGATCAGTTGTCTTTTGGATCACGGCTTTCTAGAGCATCATCCTGTCTGCTTGTACCAGTACCAGTGTACCACCGGTCTACTGCCACTAACGTTCTTTTTCTCAATTTGTCACCAACACCGTCTTCTTTTGTCAATATATAAGGCGTAAGTGGACCTCAAGCCACTCAGGTTGCATCAGCCTCCCATGGAGATGTGGACCACAACCACAGTACACCACCACCGGCACATTGTTTGCCTGATAATTATGCAAATGGGTCAATCATTTGGTCAATAATCATTACCTGTCACTGTGCAATTTGTCCTTTTTCAGACAATAGATCCAAAAACACAGATGTCCCACCAATTACATGCGTCCCTTAATTGTCTTCATTTTGTAACCTAAATTTGTCCTGTCACTACCCTAAGCTTTGACTGGGATATTAGTAGAACATGATTAATCAATATAGTTAGGTCTAATGGGAATAATATGAGATACCCATTTGTCCTTTTTTTCTGGGTTTGATGATAAAACTAAAAATGATCTAATTCCAGGACCTGGATGCTCCTCAATTGCGTATGGTGCAGCACAAGAACTTGGTCCTTTCCTGGTTAGGAGTAATGGAACCCAGCTTATACTCAATAAATACTCCTGGAACGAAGGTAAAATATATATATATGATCATATGTACACAAAAATCATCAAGCATAGTGTTAATTTACTGATGTAATATGATGATCAGTTGCAAATATGTTATTTTTGGAGGCACCTGTGGGTGTGGGCTATTCATACACCAACAATTCACAAGATTTAAGAAAGCTTGGAGACGGAGTTACGGCTGAGGACTCTCATGCCTTCTTAATCAATTGGTTCAAGAGGTTCCCAAGCTTCAGATCAAATGACTTTTACATAGCAGGAGAGAGCTATGCTGGTAACAACTTACCCAATTCTTCTTTTAACATGCTTAATAAAAATTGTTAATGGTGTGTAGAGTTTTTTTGACCTTCCCTTGAGTGTTTCAGGTCACTATGTTCCCCAATTGGCTGAGCTCATCTATGATAGAAACAAAAGGGCTAGTAAAGACTCTTACATAAATCTCAAAGGTTTCATGGTAAGTGCTACGGCCGCAAATACCTTAGGGGTCTAACAGTAAGCCTTATTTCACATGAACTTGATAGTTTGCTTGGGACATGTACAAAATGATAGGCACTAATATTTGCACCATAAAAATATAAGTTTTCAGGAATCGACCCAAATGAGAGTGTTTAATGCTTAACAATATGCATTTAAAGCTTCAAGAAATTATTTAACCTGAAAGTTTAAGCTGTAGTCTGAAGTCAAACCTCGACCATACACACTTTAACTTGGAGAAAATGCAGTAACGGTGATCTGTAATCCGGCAGATTGGGAATGCTGCGATGAATGATGAAACGGATTCGTCTGGTGTTATGGATTATGCGTGGAGTCATGCAATAATCTCGGACCAACTCTACCACAACATTAAGGATTGTTTTGTTAAAGAAAGCAGTAGTAGCAATAGTACTGGAGCCAGTAATTGTTCAAACCATTTCAGAGGATTCGTAGAAGCTTATTCTGGGATTGACATCTACAGCATTTATACTCCAGTCTGCCTCATTTCTCGTGCTTCAAAATACTCCAAACTCCGGTTTGCACCTCGTCCGCGAACACTGCTGCATGTAAGCAATATATATACATATATGTGTGTGTAACTAACTGTTTGTGCGCGTATATGTTGAGACGTTTTGTTTCTACAGCTACTGGAAGCAAGAACTGTGTTATGGTTGGCATAATTCATAAAAGTTATTAGGCTGCTTCTTTAATGGTGTCTTCAATTTCAGGAATTTTGGCATACATTGGCATCAGGATATGACCCATGTACGGAAGATTATGCTGTGAAATATTTCAACAGAAAAGATGTCCAGAGGGCATTACATGCCAATGTCACCAACTTGTCCTATCCCTATTCTTCATGCAGGTAAACGATCAATGCTCTACCTACTATCTTCTCAAGCTAAGATACATTATTGTATAGCACCAACATGCTATTTTTCAACTATTATCACTTATAACATTTCTTTATCTATTATAATTATTTTATTATCATTAGTTAGTGTTAGTATGTATTCTTTCTTTTGAGATGAACTGTTGTTAGTAACTCATTGACTAAATTTGAACTGTTTGATTGGGGAGGAGGAACTAGAATTTTGAATCATTTATTGGGAGCATGTGTCAAATCATTGAACTATACCTTTCTCTGTCCTTAACAATTTCGCGTAGGGTTAGCAGCAGAATTCTAGACCCCTCCCTGACACACACACACACTTACTTCATGTATTTCACCCACCATTCCCAATCATTCCAACAGTTGCAGGGTAGAAAACACAAAAAGCATATGATGAACTGTTAAAAACAACGCAGTCAGATGTAGGACCCCAACATTACTACAGTTGTATTGTGTCTCTTTTAGTTGGTATAGCTTCAACTCCAACAGAGTGGATACCTTGTGTTTCTGCATG
Source organism: Erythroxylum longipes (assembly GCA_027563885.1). Lineage (NCBI taxonomy): Eukaryota > Viridiplantae > Streptophyta > Magnoliopsida > Malpighiales > Erythroxylaceae > Erythroxylum > Erythroxylum longipes. The sequence continues at coordinate 5,814,373 of JAOQMS010000003.1, read as the reverse complement.
CATTCCCTTTCCCTAAGTAGATATTTATATCAGGCTGCCTCTGAAATAGTGAAGAAAGAGACGGAACATTTAAGTCATAAAGCGAAATCCTTAAAAGTATTAGTATTAGAAATTGAACTTATCAAGAACTGTTCACTTAATGTCTGTTACCCTTCAATTTCTTCTATTCTTTATACCTTGCAATCATCATGCTATACCATATACGTAAACGATGATGTTCCCTTAATTCCTCGTGTTGGTGAATTTTGGTTCCATTAATCTAAATTTACTTCCTGCTATAAGAATTGAGAGCATTGTGATATGGCATTTGCAGCCAAGTCATAAAGGGATGGAATGACTCACCAGACACAGTACTGCCCATCATCCAGAAGCTCTTAAATGCTGGAATGCGCATATGGGTCTACAGGTAAAATACACAACTTAGTGATTCACTCACACTTAATTTAAACAGTACGAATGGTCACAAGTTCCTCACCTATTGCACGTACAAGCTTGGGTTACTACAGAAAAAATGTTCCTAATCATTAGTCAAAACAAGAAGCACACTAGACTGATGTATAAAAAAAACTGAAATTGCAGTGGAGACACAGATGGGAGAGTGCCAGTGACATCAACAAGGTACAGCATAAACAAGCTTGGGTTGAAAGTGCAAGAAGAGTGGAGGGCATGGTTCCACAAGAATCAAGTGGCAGGGTGGGTTGAGACATACCATGGTGGGCTAGTATTGGCCACTGTGCGTGGTGCAGGCCATGAGGTCCCTGTTTTTGCACCTCAACAGTCCCTCTCTCTCTTCACCCATTTCCTTTCTGCTCAAGCTTTGCCTGCCTCTCGCTCTTCTTAAATTTGCTTCACTGACACAAAGGACGTAACTTCCCACTGTGTCCATTGTACCGTATCACTCCGCAATTGCTTTCCTCTTCTCTACTCTATATGAAGAAATTGTGTTGGTGATGATGACTCAAGTTGCTAGAAACAATGAAAAGCTTCAAACTTTATCAAATGTATTGATTTTTTAGACCCATATATCCATTATTATTTACCTAATCATAAGTTTTGAATACAAAAATCAAAAAATAAATCAACTGAACATTTTGTTTACTTGATTAAATACATATAATGTACAAATTGATCATGCTTAAAATTTTAAAGACTTGAACTTTTAAGCAATGCTGCGAATACCTTGCTTTTAAGAACTAGTTTATATTATTTATTTAGTTTTAAAATTTAATTGAAAATTTTAAAAATTGGGTTCCATTATATATATAAAGTCTAAAATAATCATATGAGTAATTTATTTTAAATATTAAATATTGATATAAATATAACTTAATTTAATTTTGTTACGAAATCTAATTATTATTATATATATTATTATAAAATTTTATCTAACAACTAGTTTAACAATTGAAATTTTAAAATTTTTATAATTAGCAACAATAAAAAGGCTATTTCTATGACTCAGAACCCGAGAGCTTCCAACCAAACCTTGCTAGTCGCTGCAAATTTTATATAGGCATCTAAATTTTATTTAATATGCATATAAAATATAGTGCCTACAATTTTTTAATAAGTTTATTTTAAACGTAAACTTTTTACTCCTTATAACCACCATGTTTAAAATTTAAAAAGACTTTTTTATTCATGTATTACGATGACATCATTACAACTATACATATTGTATTTTTAGATAAAAATAGCCTTTTAGTCTTTTGTAGACTAAAATACGTTAAACTCTTTTTTTTTCTTTATTTCATCGTGTCTTTTATTTTAAAAATAAAAATTATTTTAAATATGAATTATATTTTGACTGTTAATAAATTAAAAAAAAATTACTAAAAAATACCATTGTACTTCATGACCGTAATTTATGAAAAAATTATAAAAAGGAAATTTATTTATGAAACAAATTTTAAAAAAAAGAAATAATTAACAATAATATAATAAAATATCACCATTTCATTAATGTTTTCCTTTTGTTCTATAAAACTATAAATGCAAAATACAAAAATCGGATTGTAAGGGATAGGAATGGCAAATGTGGTTTGACTCGGCCGAATTGACCAAGTCATTGGCTTGGGCGCTCGGCTGTGAGTCAAGATTGCTTGCCCCCATCAGGTCAAGGGTTGGGCTCCTGGACTGTGACTTAATGGGAAGGTACAAAATGATGTCGTTTTTTTTATTTTTTTGAAATAAATAAAATCAAGCAAAGGGTCCGGCTAGCCCGCCTGTGATCTTCTGGCTAAGAACCGGGCCACATGTTAGTAACAGTGGTTGGGTAGGGTCATTGATCGGGCAAACAAGACCAGGAGCAGCCAGAGCCTAGTCCGACTCATTGCCATCCTTAGTAAAAAAGTCTTTTTAAATTCTAAGCTCACTTGTGGTGATGTCATTATAATACAGGGATAAAAAAGTCTTTTTCAAAATTTAAACTCCTTTAACTCATGATTAATGGAGATAATAAGTTCATTTTTAAAATAGAAGAGGGCATAAAAAGATAAAATAAAAATGGAGGGAATAAATGTAATTTAACCTTAATTAGAACTCCCGTCTCTTATAACTAGGGATGACAATAGATAAAGTTCGATTCAGGTATTATTCTACTCATATTCATGTCGATTTTTTATTATTCAACCCATATCTATATCTATCAATTTTTACAATTTACTACTCATGTCCAAATTCATTAGACTGTTAGGGTTTTTTGATATCTATTGAGTTGTATAGCACATAAAAATATAACTTGTAAATAGAAAATATAAAGAACAGATTTTTGCGAACGCTCTAAATCAAAATTAGTTTAATAATAATAAGTTAAGATATTGATTTGTACGTCTTAAAAAATCATAAAATTGGAATAATAAAAACCATAATGTTTAGTGCAAAGACAACATATATTTTTTACAATCAAGAACTGGAACAAAGACTGGAACATCCAAAGCTTCAAATTGTCTTTACGTGAACTCCACAACATTCAAAACTCCATCTCCATATCATTTGCATTATTATTATCCTATAAGAAAATAAAATACGATGAAAAAGGTGATGACTGAGGAGTAAAGTGGAGATTTTAAAGCTGTTTCTTCTCATAAAATATTTATCTTTTATTATATTTAACCACAAATATTTAAAAAACATAAAAAATAGAGTTAATAAAAAACGAGTAAGATATTAGTATCTATCGGTTTGGGTTATCACTAGACCCATATCTAAATCCATATCTACGTACATTTTTCAGCATCTATTTAAAATTCATTTTTAGCTTCCATGTCTATTTTTTCGGGTTGGGTAGTGCAGATATGAATCGGGTTGAAAACCCAATCTTATCCCTACTTCTAACTAAATTAAACGATAAGTGAAGACGTCGTTTCAAATTTATCTCCTTCCTCTCAAGTCCTGCTAAGCTAGTGCTATGAAATTGAAAGCCTGAAGTGAATAGTTTGCGACAACACCAACTTCCATGCTTGTCTCTTTCTGATCGATTAACACATTTAGTTCCATTACTCATTCGCTCAATCTCTGCATCTCCATTGAGCTTGGTTTCGTTCTTTTGGCCGCCGATTTTAGGATTACACTTCGACAGAGAAAGAGTGAAAGCTAATAACTTTCTTCTCAGCTGCTACAATTGTTATTTTCCGTTAGAGATGGCTTTTCTATTCAATAAGTTTCAAGAGGTACATTTAACTACATCTCTTTTTGAGCTTAAAAAATTTCAGTGTCAGTTAATTTTTTTCTTATCTGGCTCTTACAAGGGTTTTTCTTTTGAGTGGTTAAGAGATACGAAGACTTGTTTTTTTGTTTGGATAAGATGAAAATGAATTGATTTGTGTGAGCAAGACTGGATTTTTACGATACCCATCTTCAAAATGTGTGGAAAAATGTACTAATTTGATTGATTTGAGAAAAAAAAAGCACCAATATTTACTAAAAGAAAATTCTAACTTCTCCTTCTTTTTGGGAAATATTTGTATTTGAGCGATGAATTCAGCTACAGTTGGAGAATACTGAATTGGCGTTAAGAAGATGGAAGTGGGATTGGAAATTGCTTAACATACATCACTTGTTCTTTTTGTTTTTCTTTATGATACATTTTCTGCTTTGTTATTGTAACTACCCAGGCTGTGAAAACTCTGGCAAATAGCCCTACCTTTGCTAGAAATCCAAGGCAGCTGCAGTTTGAAACAGACATTAATCGCCTCTTCTTATATACCAGGTTCTTCCCTAACTTACGCTTATCTCATCTTGGGTTTCTTTCGCTTTACTTTTTCCCTTAATATAGTTGAAACCATCTGATTATCTGCCTTCATTGTATGATGATTTTCTTCCCCAGGGTTTGGGGATAATGAAAACTGTAGTATTTTCTTCAACATGTAAACTTCATAAGTAGTAGTCAAGGACAGCTAAATTCATTCATTTCTTGTCAAGGTCAATTTGCTTACCATGGCACCCGCAGTCTCTAGGATGTTACAATAGGGAATAATGCAAAACAAGACAGAACAGGACAGGTTTTTGTGAAAATTGATAGAGAAAATGTGTCAAGGTCATTATCAGCTCTAATGTGATCTATTGAGTCCTAAACTTCGTCATTCATGCTCTATTGTGTCGCATTTTGCCGTCACAAGATTCATGTTGATGTCGTTGTTTGGACTTTTCACTTGATCTTACATTCTGTATATCTGTTGAATTAGTAACGACATAAAAAAAGACTAATCACAGTTGTAGTTCTCATCTCAACTAGATTCCATTTTCAACTCTTATAATGTCTGTAGCTTCTTTTGAATACCTTGATTTGTTTATGATGAAACTTGAAAAATCTTCAGTTACAACCGATTGGGGAGAGATGCTGAAGAGGCAGATACAGAGGAGATTATTGATATGGCTAGTAAAGCATCTGTTTCTGATCAACAGAAACAAGTGCAAGAAAATGTCCATTATCAAATTCAACACTTCTGCAAATCTATGGATGAAATTCTTCTTATAAAGAAACCAGATGAGGCATCTGCAGTGTCACCTGTTGCTTCACGTCCAAGTGGCCTAAGCTTTGCTGTTGGAAAAAGTGGTCCGCCGGTAAATTCTCCTGGTGAGTTACTTGTGTTTGGAGAAAGTTATTGGTTCTATTACTTGAATCATACAAACAATGGTAGTAATTGCTCTTAATTCACTAAAATTTGCTCATAATTTTACTGAAGATTTTCTAATGTCAATTGAGCAACACAATTTCCTTATAATACAAAGAGTATTTTCCACATTGTATCCAAGATCAAGTTTTGTTCCATGTGAGGCAATACACTTGTTGCATAAACAGTTCTTACTTCATTACACATTGTATACTAAGCTTTTCCAGCTCTGTCTTCATTTCTTACGTACCCACAGAAAGTTATATAAATGAATATTCCTGGTTCTGCCTATTTAAGTAACTTGACTGAATGAGTTTCCCTCTGAACGTTGTATAAAGAAGCACAAGCTGTTAGTTATTCCTAACTTTTACCCTCTTCAATTATGATTACTGATGTTTTTTCAGCACAGTTATACCTGAGACTGCACCATTAAATCGTGTCGAGGTCTCTCAGAGATTGAAGAATCTGCTTGGCTATACACTTGATCTGAAACCCTCTCTAATCGCTCACAAGGAGGCTGGACAAGGCTTATTTCTAAATGGTGGAGCTGATGTTGGCACTGTGATTGCCTTCTATCCTGGTGTGATATACAGTCCTGCTTATTACCAGTATATTCCAGGATACCCACGAGTTGATGCTCAGAACCCGTACTTGATCACAAGGTATGATGGAACTGTGATCAATGCCCAGCCTTGGGGCTCTGGGGATGATACCCGTGAAGTTTGGGATGGATTTAAGGTGTCTGAAATCAAGTCACATGTGCAAAGCAATGAGAAAGGTGCAGATAGAATTTGGAAAGTGCTCAGTAAGCCTTTGGAAGGGACACAAGTTAATTGCACTACTGATGTCTTGGAGCGGAGAAATCCATTAGCTTTAGCTCATTTTTCGAACCACCCAGCAAAGGGTATGCTTCCAAATGTGATGATTTGTCCTTATGATTTCCCATTAACAGACAATGATATGAGAGCCTACATACCAAATATATCATTTGGAAATCCAGAAGAAGTTAATATGAGGAGATTTGGCAGCTTTTGGTTCAGATCTCGGAGAAAAAATGGGGATTCTGGGATACCTGTTCTAAAGACTCTTGTTTTGGTGGCAACTAGGGAACTTTGCGATGAAGAAGTGCTCCTAAATTACAGGCTAAGCAACTCCAAGAGGAGGCCAGCATGGTATACACCGGTGGATGAGGATGAAGATCGAAGGAGATGGAGCTAAAGCTTGCAGTTTGATTTCAACTTGGCTTTTCTACCAGACTGTATGTCTGGAAACACAATTTTGTTTGCTGGGTTTCTTCCTCACATCCATTTCAACCTTTCAAGAGCTACACCGTTTTAAGTTTGACAATAACAGTTTACTGGATTCATGTAGGATTAAGGTTGAAATTATGTTAGTTCAAGATTATACATGCCTTTGATCACTTGATCAATTCTTGAACCTTTGAGCAACTAAATTGAGAAAAACAAGGAGTCTCTTCGGCTGGTTCTGGCTAGGCACTTCTTGGATAAGAAGTTGCCACCATTATAATTTTGTTACCCTTTCTGAAAAATTGGTAGCTGTTTTTTCTTTTCTTCAAGAATGATAGTTGACTAGAAGTTGAATATTGAGAAAAGAGGGAAATTTATGGCAATTGCAATCTTTTCAGGACTGACCACTACATTTTAAAGAATTGTTTTATCAAATGAGGAAGCAAAACCTTTACCCTTTTCTGTAGAGTCTAAACCTGAGCAGAGCTGGGGTTGGTGACAGATACAAACTACATTACAGGATAAGCCCCTTATGGAAGTTAATAATGTTTCCTGACAATAGCATGTCTACAAAAGCTTTATTTAAGCATTCACCATTTATTACAGATTCTGAGAGACCAGATTGCAGCTGTGAACAGATAAATAACTTAATCAATGTACGTAGTCACTGATTCAAACTTGAATGTTCAAACTTGATCTAGTCCATAATTTTGTGAATGTGCAAACAGTATTTGAATCATTGCTTTTAATTAGAGTTAAATAATTGGTGATGCTCAAAATTAAGAAATTGTTCAATGAACAGCAGCAAAAGCTCTCAGGAAAGTTGAAAAAGAGTCATTCAAGGTGAAACCTCCACATCCACACGGGACCATGATTTATGTTTCACGTTTTTGTGCAATTACATCTGCTTGAGCAAAAATTTCGGCCTTGCTACTAAATTCAAATGGTACAACATCTACTCCTCAGCAATCAGCCACTCTCTTCTATGCTACGATACCAACAACAATCTTATAACAACAAATTTTAGCCGGATGAATGAGTAGGAAGCCTAATCTTTTACTTACGTAGGAAGCGTGGATTAATTTTGTTTGGCCAATATTTGAGTTGTTCAGGAATCAAAGAATCCAGGACCAGCTCTTGATAGAAGTTCCTTGCCGGCATCTTTTCCCATCTGAACCATATCATCAAGAGCATAGGAACCTTTTCTCGAAGTTTCAAGCACTGAATTGCAGAGAAAAGGAGATAGGAGGAAAAACTCACGATCATTAAAAATCAAGCAGAAAAAAAATGATATGTATCAGCCTTTCATCATTGCCTTAAAGATAACCATACCACGGGTTCCATCTGGAGAAGCTACCAATCCTCTAAATAAGCAATCTCCGTCCTTGTCCTTGCAAGCATATCCCGCAATTGGGGTCCGGCAAGACCCATCAAGGGTCTCCAAAAAGGCCCTCTCACATGCAACAGCTAGTCTTGTTTCATCATGATTCAATGACGCCAAGTAACTTGCCTGCAAGAGTTGATCACCGAAATTATATTAACGTACAAACAACAAAAAATTCCCACTGAAATGTAAGATCCAAAAAAGTCCAATGGCACGTAGCCTTTATCCCTACTAGGTAGAAAGGCTGTTTCCAAATATTATGTGAACATATAACGACAAAATTTCAGCTACTGATCATTGTAACAAATAACAATCTAGACGTTACATTCTAACTTGCACACTGGAATTGTGGATACACCCAGTGGAAAGATCTATAATACTTCAATTTTCGTGTGTATAATCAAACTACAGAGTTAATTACAGAACAATCTGCTTCTTATTGCAGCACTCAATCCACTTAACCTATACTATGCCCCTCCTAAGCTATGATCCCAGAATTTGTACATCTATCATGCACTTCAAGTCTGAAAATATTTTCTTATAGTGCCAAGACCCATAACAGCTTACAACTCCAAACTGAATGAAAAGATTAGGCCAAATTTTCAGATTGACGAAAGATGATGTCTTTGTCACGAGTTTCTTCACTGTTGTCACTGGTTATCATTTCTCCTTATACAAGTAGTGTACAACTTTACATCAGCACATGCACAAAGCCTTAGTTTTCTGTTATCCAATTTACTCTACAAGGAGGTAATTACTAGGTAAAAATATAACAAAATCAGCTTGAGTTAAACAGGCTGGCTTAATTGCATCCTCATTCTACAAAACGCCAAACTTGCTCCAATTATAGCTCCATATTACAAGTAAACACAAATCGGAAACAAAACCCATGGTCTAATTGTAACAGGATATTGCCATTCCCAAGTACCTCAAAGTCGAATATAGCTCTTTTAGAAAGGGGAATGTAAGTCAATACGATTGCCCAAAAACCTTGACTAAAACAGAATCTCAAGCATCGTGTAACGTCTTGGTGGCCTTTTCTTCAGTCCAAAGGGAAAGATGAAAACCATCACATTCTCTTCCCTTAGATTGATGTTTATCAGTTGGATTTGACAAGAAATCCACTTCATTCTATCAGAGAAACCATGTCAATATGTTTGAACTGTAACTTAAGGTTGTCCATACTTTGATCACATGTTAAATATGGATATTATATATATATTGTCTTTTCACATCCACTATTGCATGCATAAAGAGAACGCAACATACCATTTTGTCATCATCACTTCGACATGCTATTCCAATTGCTCCTTGCGCAACTGCTGGCAGCATGTCATCAATTGAAAGAATTGAAGTCACATTTTCTGTCATATTTAAGCGTTTAAGTCCAGCCAATGCCAATAGTGTTGCATTTACCACTCCTTCACTGAGTTTTCTCAAACGAGTTTGAACATTGCCACGAAAATTGTCTAGCACCTACATGAAGAAATTAAAATGGAACCATAAATAGGAAGACTAATCAAGAACTCTAGAAAATTTTAAGGCATTAATAAACCATTGACGTCACGTAACAAGATATTAAAGCAAATAACAATTGACAAATGAACACTGAACTCAAAAACTTAAAAAGATTGAGTGAGACCCAAGATTGGTTCAAATAATATTCTGACACATGCCTTTCTCACAAATTGAGGTTAAATCATAAGAAATCACAAATCTACCATTAAAGAAGGCAACATGACTTGAACTCAAGATCTCCCCCTCATCAAGGCTTTAATACCATGACAAGTAACCCAAAAACTTAAAATGCGAGATGAGAATACAAATGCATTAAATGCCAATCCAATATCAAAAACTGGAAAAGCAATTGCGTTTATATAAGATTACTGACATACTTTCCATCTCAATAGAATCTCAAGTTGTTTCTTATCAAGCTTCTAGAAAAATGATTTGAAGTACTTAAGCATTCTTACCTTGAGTGATGGATACCTGTGGAGTATCTGGGACTTTCTTCTGAGAGAAGCAGTACCGATGACACTGCCATCAGGAAGCTCTGCCAGAGAAGCTATAGACAAGGAAATAAATGCATCTCTAACATCCTCACGCTGAAGGTTGCAAGGTAGGATTGTCTTCTCTGGTAGATACGTGGGAACATCTTTCATTGAGTGAACTGCAATATCAATTTCACCATTGATTAGGGCCTCATCTATTTCTTTAGTGAAAAGTCCCTTCCCACCAATGTCAGCTAGAGGCTGTGTCAGTATTTTATCCCCCGTTGTCTTTATTATCACTATCTGAATGGCACCCTCTTCAGCTAACTCAGAATGTGCTGCAATGAGTTTCTCCCGTGTTTCATAAGCCTGAGCAAGTGCTAGTGGGCTGTCATAAATACAGGAAGGGCATAAAAGAAAAGAAGTAAATGCAGAATTTAAACCATATGAAGAAAGCATTAAAAAGAAAACAAGCGAGAAAGAAAGAGGGAGGGACGAAACAGGTAACAAAAGATACATATTTAGAGTAATGACTGTTAGGAAAAGAACATAAGCCAACCTCATATCTACCCCAAAATTAGGGCTTTGATTCTTAACTGTTAAATAATCCTTCTTATTAGTACTCTGGAATGTAAATGTTTATATTGTTCCCATAGAATATAGTCAAGATAAGATCTTAATTATGCAACAAAATGAGTCTTGTCCATGAGCCATACTGCTCAAATTAGTAAAATCCCACATCAATGGCCTACACAACTCGGCCAAATTTTGCAGAGAAGAATTGGAAGACTAGATCAAGTCACTTAAAGAACAAAGGTACAAATAGTTAAAGTGATCAAGTAAATTACCAACTATATGTTGTACAGACGAGAATGTGTAAAAGCTACACGAAGAGATACTTCAACCAAATAAAAACAATCATAAATGCCCGTTCACTTCAATCACCGTACGCACGAAAGAGTGAAGAACAATAACACACAAAAAAAAGGAAGCACGGTACTTATTTTCAAAACACCTGGAGAAAAAAGAAGCTAAATCACCTTCCTCGAGTGCCAATTCTGATAAGAGCAACTTTGGCCTCCTGGGTCTGCTGTTCAACAGCAATAGAAGCTCTTGTAACAACACTGAGACCTTTTCTCCTCGTACATATTGGAAAAGTTCGTGTCCTGAAACGAGGTGAAGAAAAAGAAGACGACCCAGAACAGGAAAAGGACAGAGACCCGCCATTGCAGGAGATGACAGGACATGAAGGGCTAGTCATAATGAGAACCTGGGTGGTTAAAAGAGAAGACCAAGTCTCCACAAAACCAGTTTAGTGATGTGATGGGAAAGCTTGGCTTAGTAGTGATGATGCAGTAGTAGTCTGTCAAACAGACTCTGATTGGGTTCGTTACATCTCCATGCGTTCGGATACTGGATAGGATTCGAGATGTGATTTCTGGTGGGTTATGTTCTCCTGTTCTCAGCTCCAATTCCTTAATGCGCATCTTACGATTGTTACCCGCCACGTAAGCATAACTTTACTCTGACCCACTGAGCCCTCGAAAATCCACCAGCTCTACGTCGGAATGTCCAACGCTAGGAAAAATATTTTACTGCTATGATTCTTTGTCATTGATCTTGCTCTCATTTTGAGTGTCATCGTCATCGTCATCGTCATTGTCGTCGTCGTCGTCCTCCTCATCATCTTCTTCTTCTCCTTTTTCTTCTTTAGGCAGAATATTTTACTGCTATGCTTCATTGATCTTGCTCTCTCTTCACTATCTTCGTCGTCGTCGTTATCATCTTCTTCTTCAGATCCATCTTCAACAAACACAACAGAAGAGCTTGAATTCCATAAGGTTCCGATCTTTTCAGATATTGGGTCCAAGACTACGTGAATGTCTAGGTATTCAAAATGTCACGCGGGCATCAAGTTATGAGAGTGATAAGTTAGCCACGTCAACAATTAATTAATAAAAATAAAAATTTAAATTTAAATTTAAATTTAATTAAAAAATTAAAAAATTTTAATTCATTTGGCTATCTATTGCTTCCACTGGGATAGCAACGGGTCGCAAGTTTGACCCGGCCTGAGCTTGGGCCCAATTAGGCTAGACGATAGCTCAACTAACGTTTTATTTTTTTAAAATTTTCAAAATAATATTTTTTTGTCATTATTTTTCAGACTTGAATCAGAGTAGGCCTAAGCAGCCTAACCTAGGTTCGATCAACCAAAAAACAAGTAGTTAATTATGGGTCGGGTAGACCAGGCTCTAAGTTTAATTGCCAAACTTAGTTTATATTATTTACTTGTAAGCATTGTAAAATTTGTTGACAGTAGCATTGTTTGTTTTTATTTTTATTTTTAGTTATATATATATTTTTTTAAATTTAGTAAAAAAGTTTGTTTATTTGAATTTTAGTTTTATTTTTTAATTTTGGTTTCTTTTAGTTTTCAAAAATTATAAAAATCATAAAAATTAATTTTTGTTTCCTGTTTCTGTTTTTTTATAACCTCATTTACTATCATTTAATATATTATTTAATTATTTAAATTTTAATAAAATTATGAATAATTTAATTCAACGTTATATATTCAATGAATTAAAATAAATTATCAATAAAAATATCAATAATTTAATTTAATTTATATAATTAAATTAACATGTAATTAAATTTTAATAACTATTAATAAATATAATTAAATTTAAAATATATAAATATTAAAATAAAATTTGATTTAATAATTAAAATATATTT
>JAOQMS010000003.1:5764473-5801795 GCA_027563885.1 Erythroxylum longipes | reverse complement strand
TAAATATAATTAAATTTAAAATATATAAATATTCAAATAAAATTTGATTTAATAATTAAAATATATTTCAAATAAATGTTAATTTATAAATAAAATTTTAATTTTAAAATTATTTATTTTATTAAATTAACATAGTTTTATTAATATTTTATTAATAAATATTATATAAGAGATTAAATAAATTTATTTAATTAAAAAATTTTATTTTAAAGTTTTATCTAATATGTGATTATTATTAGTGATAAAAATATAACAACATTAACATTAACAATCAAACATATTTTTGTTTTTATTTAAAAGAAAAATAAAAACAAGAAACTGAAAACTACAACAGAAAGTAAAATTAAACACTCCTAAAGTAATTGATAATTTAGCTAGAAATTGTTGAAAGGGTGTATAATGGTATTTTCTATAGTTGAGATTTTATTTTAGATATGATTAGTTGGACCAATTTTGATTTTACAATTTTATTAATTCTCAATCTCTATTTATCAACAAATTTAATTCTTTTTAATTGATTAAAAACTAAAGGAATTCTTCATCCTTTTGTAAATGATATCAGGATAGAAGTTCATAAAATTATTTCACTAGTTTGAAAAAAATAAGCAATGTTTTAAAAAGTTAGACCAAAAGTTAAATCAAGAAGATAAAATATTAAGATTTAAAAGATTTAATCAATATTAGACAGTTATAAAATGAGTTAAAATTTGAATAAAATTAAAAATTTTGAAATAAAATTGAAGAAAATTGTCATTAATTCAAAGTATAGTTTTAAAAAAAGACTATTTAATAAAAATTATTTAGTCTACTTAGGTTTTATAAAAATTGATTAATTTATGAACATCAACGATTAATTATTATTCAGTTTTTAATAACAAAAGTTATTAAACTAAATCTAACAATAAAACTTAAAACCAAACGTACAAATTAATTAATTTTAAAAAATTTTAATTGAACAAACCTTTTTTTTAATCAGATAAAAATTAGGAAAAGTAACACGTAGTGTGAAATAATTGGATGTAGAATATTGTTGGGAGGGATGACAGTTTTAGACCGGCCGATTTGATCCATGATCAACAAGTTGATCGGGCTTTGGGCCGAGCCTCGGTCCGGTTTTCTGAGAGACCCAATGGAGTAACAGCAAAACGACGTTGGTTTTTCACCATATTCTTGCACCTTCTAGACTGTTCCAGGTACTTGGTAATTGGTATCGTGTTATACAAGCAGGAAAGCTTTGGCATTGCAAGTGAAAAGAACAGAAGCTAGACATCATAAGTAGTAGGAGAAGAAAAGGAAGAAGAAGAAGAAGGGACGATGTCGTATCTGCTGCCACACCTTCACTCTGGCTGGGCCGTTGATCAGGCAATTCTGGCGGAGGAACAGCGGGTTGTCATCATCCGTTTCGGTCATGACTGGGACGAAACTTGCATGGAGGTAAAAATTGAGATACCAATTCCATTATCTATCTGTCTCTCTCAGAATATAAATATTAGTGAAGTTTGAGAGGCGATTTTTGAGATTAATCAGTTACTCTTTGTCTCAACATTAGTTATAGGTTGTTTTTCTTACGTGCTTGCATGATCTGAGAATTCTGATCTTTTTGAGAAAATGTAGACCTTTCTATGTTTAGCAAGGACTTGTGCGTAAAGTGAGATGAGGAGACTTAGGCTAAGTTAAGTTGAAAAAGGTTGGATACTGATGATATCTTTAAACTGATTCTTAAAGGGCACTTGTGCGGTACATGTTGGAAGTATTCATCCTGGGATTTAGTTAGAGAAAAACTTGGTTAAGTTGTGAGTGAGTTATTAAAGAGCAACTTATCAGTAGTTTTATAGGAATTATGAAATTTGTCTAATAGTCATAGTGTGTTGCAAATGCAAATGTCTCATGCTGCTTTTGTTTCTGTCAACTATATGAACGGGTTGTAGATTCTGTAGGCGACATCTTCTCAGTTCTGGTAGATTTCCTTTGGAGAAAAGGTTTGTTTGGCTTGTTGCAGTACGCGATGGAGCAAAGTGAGCTTTATTTAGATTTCGTAGTTAGTAAAATGGTTTCTTCACATTATTTTCTGTTAAGAACTCCTATAGAAAATATATGTTTACTGATGATCTGTTGTGCTGGTAGCTTGAAACATGGGATGGTGCTGGCTGGAGTAGTCTGAGCTACCGCTTTGGTAATAACTTGCATTCAGCTCTTCATTAGACCACCTTTTTCCATTCCGTTCACAATTGATCCTTTTTCATATTGGAATCTCGTTTCTTTGATCCTCCTAGAATTGTTGGTAGTACAGGAGACTTGTTTGGTGCGGTAACATCCTGCACAAATCGACACCTGCTCATTTCATTTCTTATCTTAGGTGGAATAGTCTGTCTATAGGAACGTCTGATCAGTTAGTAATATTTTCATTCTGGCTTCTTCACTGTTCGATGTTATATGGTTTATGACTAGTTACTGTTTTTGTTAATTAGCTCCTTTTAAGATTAGAAGTTCTCCCGTCTGACAGTAATCCATCACTTTTCCTTCAGATGGATGAAGTACTGGCTTCAGTTGCGGAGGCAATAAAGAACTTTGCGGTTATATATCTTGTGGATATAACAGAAGTCCCGGATTTTAACACAATGTATGAATTGTATGACGCATGCACCGTCATGTTCTTCTTTAGGAATAAGCACATTATGATTGATCTTGGTACGGGAAACAATAACAAGATCAATTGGGCTCTCAAGAACAAGCAGGAATTCATCGACATTGTTGAAACTGTGTACCGAGGTGCCAGGAAGGGTCGAGGTCTGGTTATTTCTCCAAAAGATTACTCCACCAAGTACCGCTACTAAATATGTCATCTACATGTTTCATTCTTACCCTAATGAGTTTAGTGTTTACTAAAAAATTTATCTGTTGAACCTTATCAGCCGGAAAGTGCTTAAAGTGGATACTGATTTAACAGCTTGTGCATCCCTGTACCATATGTTGGACTTTGTATAAAATTCCTCCATAGTGTAACTTTGTTGGAATTCTTGCATGGCAGCTTTCTTAATAATACTAGTTTCATAAATGTCACGCTTTACTTGAGTAATTACAACTTAGGCTAAAGGGGTATTTTAATTATTTTCTATAATTACTTAGTGAGCTAAATTTTTACTTGATATTTGTGATACTCATTATTTAAAATTAAAAAATAATTATAAGAGTATAGAATACTACTTAATTGATCACCCAAGCTTGTTTACTTTAAAGAAAAGACTAAGCAAGGATGGTTAAACTAAGCCAAATGGGAGGCTCAGTATACGAAGAAAAGGAGGTGATTTTATGAGAATAGGAGCCTTCAATCTCTGTTGTCCGTTGCCATTTTCCTTTGAACTTTCGTCGGCCTGCTTGCATTTCCGTTCTAAAGGCCTGCCACAAAGATTTGGATTTCTTACACAACTAGAGCCATCAAACGGGGCAAATTCAGCTACCCTTGGTGGTATTGGGCCTGAAAGGTGGTTGAAAGAAACGTTAAACACTTCCATGAAATAGAGAAAGGTCAGATTCGAAGGCAGTGGACTGAATAGGTTGTTATGGGAAAGATCCAGCGACTCAACCTGAGTCAAATCTCCAAAAGATGCAGGAATTTGACCAGATGGAAGGTTATGTGACATGTTTAGTATTTTTACTCTCCTGAGACGGGTGACTTGGACTGGAATTGTTCCTGTCAATCTGTTGCTAGAAACGTCCATGCCTTTAAAATAAGTATAATAGACGGCGCCTTTCGACTCCCCTTAGATAATAGATGGCGCCTTTCGATTCCGAAGCAAAAGAAATAATATTGTCGAGGCATGAGGGAAGCTCACCCGAGAGATTGTTGTGGGAAAGATTCAGAAATTGCAAGTCTTCCATTTAGCAAATTTGAAGGAGAATCTGTCCTTGGAAATGGTTCCCATGTAGGATCAGAAATCTTAATTTGGAGGAAGAAAATGCGAAATCTCACCTAACAAGTTGTTTTCACCCAGAGTAAATTTTGTGGTTATGCGATTCCTAAGAAAAAGAAATAATAGTGTCAAGGCATGGGGGAAGCTCACCCGAGAGATTGTCGTCGGAAAGATCCAGAACCTTTAGGCCTTCCATTGGGCAGATTTGAAGGGCAATCTGTCCTTGGAAACGTTCCCACGTAGGATCAGAAATCTTAATTTGGGGGCAGAAAATAATGAATCTCACCTGATAAGTTTTCTTCTGACAAGTCCAGAAATTCTAATCCACTCATATTACTACTACTGGTTATGGTATGTCTCCACTCTAACTTGTTGACGGAAAAGTCGATATACCAAAGTTGCTTCATTTCCCAACGATTCAGGTATGTTGCCCGTTAATATATTCCCTGAAAATTGCTCGTGGGATGGCGTTGGCTGCAGTCACACAAACTCTAATGTGGTGCAGATTTCCTTTTACTATGTACGGAAAGAGTTAGGATCACAGCCTGACAGTCTCATTTGGGAAGAGGAGCCTTAATGGTTTCCGGACATCAATTTGCTTTCTGAAATCAAGGAATTGCAGGAGTTACACTTCAAAGGAAATCAAATAGGCGGGCTACATAACCCTGAAGGCAATAAGTTGTTTTGTCTTCTGAAGAAGCAAACTTGCTTTATTATGTCAGTAACCTTTTCTTTGAGCCACTGTTCTAGTTTCTTTTCCTTTTTTCTCTTTTTGCATTCATCAAATGCTAAGTTTATGCTTCATTCACTGTATGTCTCGATAGTATATGTTTATAGAGACATACAATGCATGAATAGTCGCAGGGGAGTGGAGTGTTTACATTTTTAGTTCGGTCAGGATCAACTGCAGTCAGGCTATTTTGTGAGAGAAGGAGCCACAGAAAACTCAGCTTTCCAGGGTCAAGAAACCATAAAACAGTGCTTAAGAATAACTTAGTGCAGAGTGCAGGTATTGTTGTTCTCCGTTTTAATGCACTATGACCTATTTCGTATGTTTTCAACTATTCCAGTCACTGCCGCCCCAATTAGATACTATATAATCCATGCCAATGTTATGTGTACCCAAAAAGCTGTTAACGATCTGCAATGCCAAAGAGCCACCAATATGCTCGTTCAATGCATCATTGACCATTTCTCCTACTTGTAAATAAACTATTTCTTTATAGTTTGTTTAATAAATTTTAAAATTATCTTAATTAAAATTACTTATATATACTAATAATTCAATATTAAACAAATTTATGATGAAAATAATAATTAGTTTTTATCAGTAATAAGTTATAAAAAATTCAATTAAAATATAAGGAGATAATTAAAGAACTTGACAAATATAATTTATTAATGAGATTAAACAAATTTAGTATTTTTTAAGGATAAAAATACTAAATTTACATGCAATTTTTTATTTAAATCGGATAATTAATACAAAATAAAATTTATAGATACACAAAATATTAATATGAACTATGAAGAACTGACGCGGGGACTCATTGAAACTCTTAATTCGGGATATAGTAAAATACAACATTCATGATTTGCTTACTACTTAATTGATCACCCAAGCTTGTTTATTTTAAAGAAAAGAATAAACAAGAATGGTTAAACTCAACCAAATAGGAGACCCAGCATATGAAGAAGAAGAAGAGATTTTATGGGAATTGGAGCCTTCAGTCCCTGTTTGTCCGTTGCCATTTTCCTTTGAACTTTCGTCGGCCTGTTTGCATTGCCGTGCTAAAGGTGAGCCACAAAGAAATGGATTTCCTGAATAACTAGAGTTCTCAAACGTGGCAAATTGAGCTACCATTGGTGGTGTTGGGCCTGAAAGGTTGTTGAAAGAAACATCAAACACTGACAAGAAATGGAGAGTGGTCAGATTCGAAGGCAGTGCACCGAGTAGCTTGTTATCGGAAAGATCCAGTGACTCAACCCCAGTCAAATCTCCTAAAGATGCAGGAATATGACCAGTGAGAAGGTTATGTGACATGTTTAGTATACTTAGCCCTATCAGCCGGGTGACTTGGACTGGAATTGTTCCTGTCAACCTGTTGCTAGAAACGTCCATGCATTTAAAAGTTAAGGGAAGGAGGAATAACCGACGCTTGTCATAACGCTCAATCAAAGGGTAAACTTCGTCGTTGTGCGATTCCGAAGTGAAAGAAATAATATTGTCAAGGCATGGGGGAAGCTCACCTGAGAGGTTGTTGTTGGAAAGATCCAGAACGTGTAAGTCTTTCATTTGGCAGATTTGAAGGGGAA
This sequence comes from Erythroxylum longipes, assembly GCA_027563885.1. NCBI lineage: Eukaryota > Viridiplantae > Streptophyta > Magnoliopsida > Malpighiales > Erythroxylaceae > Erythroxylum > Erythroxylum longipes. The sequence continues at coordinate 5,795,568 of JAOQMS010000003.1, read as the reverse complement.
TCTGACCTTGGAAACGGTTCCCACATAGGCTTAGCACTCTTAATTTGGGGGCAGAAAATGATGAAATCTCACCTGACAAGTTGTTTTCTTCGAGGGATAGCCATCTCAAGCTAGCCAAGCAACAATTCCTTAGCGTTGCTTCACCATGCAGCCTGTTTTCGGACAAGTCCAGAATTTCCAATCCACTCATATTACTACTGGTTATGGTATGTGGTATCTCTCCACTCAACTTGTTAACGGAAAAGTCTATATACCGAAGTTGCTTCATTTCACCCAACGATTCAGGTATTCCCGTTAATATATTCCCAGAAACATCTAATATCAACAACCGTGGAAAAGTCGAGTGGATGTTTTTAGGAAGCGATTGAAGTGCATTGTCAGACATGTTTAGTACAGACAGTGATGAGCTCATGTTTCTTCGACTACTGGGGAATGACGATGTGAATCTGTTGCCGCCCAAATACAACTCCCTTGACACATTGTAAAACAGCCAATAAGGGATGTTCCCAATAAGTGAATTGTCAGATAAATCCAGGGACTGCAAGTTGTATTGTGTGGATAGGAAGCTAGGAAGAGTATTGCCACTTCTGTTATTAAGGTTACAATCTGCGAGTTTAAGTGTATCCAGGCTAAAAGATGGTAACCAAGCGGTGGACTCAGTTTCAATCGCTGAATCAGGAACATGTGAGATATCAAGGAATTTAAGTTTGGTAAGATTGGCAAAGACTGACAAGTGGATGACGCCTTCGAACGGGTTATTGGAGATGTCAAAGTGTTTGATATTTGTTAGGTTTTTAAACAACGAGGGAAAGCTTCCATTAAAATTGTTGTGAGAAAGAGCAAGATAACCGAGAGAATTCATCTTACCGAAGCATGCATCAATATTTCCTTCCAACTTGTTGTCAGAAAGAATAAGCTTGGTTAAGGAGGTACTTCTGCATATACACCTTGGGACTCGTCCTTCCAAACGATTTCTCCCGAGATCTAACACTTGTAATGCAGGCATACTTCGCCAGCAGAGATGAGAATCGTCTGAAATGGAGTTGTCACCAAGAGCAAAAATCTTCAGGTGTTTGAGATTGTTTAGTGCTGCAAAGTTTTGTTTTCCAGTCACAACTTAGAATTTTAACCATAGAAGAATGGCAAAGAAAAAAGGGAATCAATTGTTTACCATCTGGTGACATGAATCCCCCAATATTATTCCCTCTTAGATGAAGTTCTTGCAAGCTTTTAAACTTAGCAAAGAAGGTAGCATCTGGATACCATACACCATCAGTGCTCCGACTAGCCCTCACATATTGGAAGAAAATCTTAACTACAGATCTTGAAACATTACATTCAACTCCCTGCCACTGGCAACAATCTTCTTCATGCCAATTGGAGAAAGCGGATACTTGTGGGTTGTCTATTGAGCTTTTCAACTGCAGTAGGGCTTCCCTTTCTCCTTCCATACACCCCTTACAATGGAAAAGTAGTAGTAACATGGCAAAGGTGAATTGGAGTATAACTAGCCTCATCATTGGAAATTTTCTTCTTGATTTATTGTTGAAGCTTTTCCAGTAACTCAAGTATAAGTTGCTAATGCTTACCGCGCTACTTTTCCAGGTAACTTCCTCACTGAAGCAAGTTCCTGGATTGAAATTTAAATTTATTACAAAGTCGTTTCTAGATAATCAGAGGCTTCTTCATCCCATTTCGCATCACCTGCAGAAGTAGAGTATCAAGTCTTTGTGGGGTAAATACCTGGAAACCAAAACTTAGATGAAGGAAGAAGGAACTTTCAACGCTGGTTTACATCACAATGAAGAAGTGCGCTGAGAAAATTCCAAGTGGAATCGTACAATGACTTTAGGATTGATTTAAATACCATTACAAGACTTGGATCAAAATGTTGACTATGAATCTCTTCTTGGATGAAGAGGCTTCACTTGGAAAAGTAAAATCTCAATTCTTGGTGGGGGCAAAGTTGTGGATTCTTGCGTCGACTAATTGGCTTTCTTGAAGAACACCGACTGGCGTGGGACTGCAATGCAGAAGTCAGCTTTTCAAAGAAAATGACTACTGGAAAGGGGAAATGAAAGAAGACAAAAGTGTTCAGCATTCCAACTTTGAAATGCTTTGTTGACTTCATCAAAGCAAGATAGTAATGTATCGTTCGTTGGCGCAATTATTTTGCATCTGCAAATTTTTGCTCCAGTGATTAATATGGCTTTTCTAGTCAAGTCCCTTTTGCTCTCTCAGTCTTCTTAAATGTCCTTCTGATCTCCTATCCAAAAATCCCCCTAGCAATGCAGACAGTGTGAGATAGAGAATTGGTAAGTGTTTTGAGGGCAAAATCTTGCAAGCTATCTAATATCATAACATGAAAGGTTTAAAGGCATATGATGTTATGCCCATGTTTCTAATGTTAAGCATCTGTTGCTACTTTGGCTGGTGTGGAGGCTGCTCGGATGATGAGAGGAGGGCTCTCCAAGATTTCATGGATTCTATGGGATACCAAGACACTGAGGGGGATTCTGATGATTGTTGCTTGTGGGATGGCGTTGACTGCAGTCCCACAAACTCTAGTGTGGTGCAAATTTCCTTTTACTATGTATGGAAAGAATTAGAATCACAGCCTGACAGTCTCATTTGGAAAGAGGAGACCTTATGGTTTCCGGACATGAATTTGCTTTCTGAAATCAAGGAATTGCAGGAGTTACACCTCAGAGGAAATCAAATAGGCGGGTTACATAACCCTGAAGGTAATAAGTTGTTTTGAGTTCTGAAGAAGCAAACTTGCTCTATTATGTCAGTAACCTTTTCTTTGAGCCACTGTTCTAGTTTCCTTTCCTTTGTTCTCTTTTCGCATTCATCAAATGCTAAGTTTATGGTTCATTCACTTAATGTTCGATAGTATATGTTTATAGAGACATACAATGCATGAAGCGTGAAATAGAACCAGGCAAAGATTGCACTGCTGTTTGTTTATTTCTAAATGAAAAAGAATAAACACACCACAGATAGTTGAACGATACAACACCTTTATTTCATTTTTGCCAAATAAGACTCTGATGATTAAATTCCTTATCGACTAACTTTTGTTTCGAAGCACTTTGGTGCAATGATGCAGCCTTGTGCAGACTACCCAACTTGAAAGTGCTGGATCTTTCTTACAATCTAATCCAGGATGATCTCTACCCGTGCTTTGCAGACATGTCAGCACTCAGAATCCTGGACTTGTCATATAACAGATTTAAAGGGGACCTCTCCACCCTGAGTAACATATCTAATATAGAAACAGTTGATGTTTCTCATAACAATTTTGAGGGACATATACCACTTTCTGTCTTTGCCAACCTCTCAAAACTTTCTTATTTGGATCTTTCTTACAACTTCTTACATGTTGAAACAGAATCCCCAAGTTGGCATCCTTCTTTCCAAATACGGCAATTACTTTTGGCAGACTGCAATCTCAGAAATCGTCAGATTCTTCGTTTCATTTCAACCCAATATTTATTGGACACTTTAGATTTATCCAACAACCTACTTGGAGGATCTTTCCCTGCTTGGCTGTTCCTTAACGTTTCTTCTATCCTTAGGCTGAGGGCAAATTTGTTTTTCGGCAAATTTCCTCAACTCAGCTTGCAGGTAAAACTTATTGAGTTAGACGTATCGTCGAACCTTCTTGATGGCCCATTGCCATCAAATATTAACGTCTTTCTTCCAAAGTTGCAACGATTTAATGCATCTTCATGCCAACTTACTGGTTCAATTCCTCCATCATTAGGAGGACTACAAAATCTAGAGCAGTTGGACTTGTCTCACAATAGCTTTTCTGGAGTTATTCCAAATAGTCTCACAAAAGATTCCCCATTGCGGTACTTAAACCTCGCAAACAATGGCTTGATTGGTGATTTGCTCCCTAGAGAATGCAACATGACAGAACTGAGGTGGCTGCTGCTTAGCAACAATCAGTTTGTTGGGAACATGTCGACTTGCCTGTCAAATAGTCCATCTCTGTTAATGCTGGATGCCAAGCATAACTACCTAGCAGGAGATCTTGCGAACCAAATGCAACTAATGCGTCAAAATAAAACTGCAGCCTTTGCTGGACAAAAGCCAATTTTCTCCCAGATGGGGACACTTCTGCTAGGATTCAATCAATTTTCAGGACGCATCCCTAGATTTCTTTGTGAAATGCAGAAATTGCAGTTCTTGGACCTTTCCAATAATTCCTTTTCAGGGTCCATTCCATCTTGCGTCAATAACAACTTATTGTGGAGACATAAGTTTGAAGCAAACTCATGGGTCCCTACTGATTTTACCACCAAGGGCAATTTGTATTCTTTCACGGGGATTCCACTGACTGAAATGACCGGCATTGATTTTTCAGCCAACAAGTTAACAGATACAATTCCTATTCAACTTGGTGAACTGCAGGACCTGCATTCGCTAAACTTGTCTTACAATCTCCTGAGTGGTGAAATTCCGAGTTCCTTTGGAAATCTTAAGGAAATTGAGAGCTTGGACCTATCTCACAACAGATTAACAGGGACTATACCTCAAGAGATTGTTCATATTAGCACTCTTACTACTTTTTTTGTTGCCTTTAATGATCTTTCAGGTAGAATCCCATTTTATGATCATTTCACCACATTCACTGAGATTAGTTTTCTTGGCAATCCAAAACTTTATGGCCCACCATTGGAGAGGGAATGCCTGGGTGATGACAACCATGTTAATCCATGTGATGAGACACAAGACAATCAAACAGTTAATCCAGGTGATGAGACAGAAGAAAATCAAATGGAGGAAGACAGATTCATGGACAAATCTATAGTGTTCTATTCTTTTGTGTTCATGGCATATTCTCTCGGATTTTGGAGTGTGGTGTTACCTGTTTTCTTGAGTAGAAATTGGAGGAGAAAGTTCTACGGTACAATAGACAAGTGGCTGAACTATCGGTTCTAGTTGTTACTATTTCCTTATTTTTTGCAATAAGTGTAACTTTCATTCACTTGTTTTTAATCAAGTGAAATAACCAAAGTATCCTCTTATCTTTGATTTTGAAATATCTTTTGTGTTATCTAAGCTCAATGACTACTACGGATTGAAAGGTAAAGGAAAGTAACGTGTATGTATATCGCCAAGACTGGTTGAAGATAAAAGCTTTGATGACATAATCATCTCCAGAATAGTTGCAGGGAAGTGGAGTGCTTACATTCTTTGTTCGCTCAGGATCAACTGTAGTCAGGCTAGTTTGTAAGAGAAGGAGCCAGAGAAAACTCAGCATATTTGAGTGCAAATGTTTTTCATAAATAGTATGAGTGTTAGTAAAATAGTTAATACAGCAAAATAGTCTTCAAAAAGACAAGATATTCCAATTATCCTAATATTTTCACTGCATTTCATTACACTTTCAGATTATACAGCATGTTTTGTTTGTGAAATTTATGCAGCCCTGTGTGATTCTTATTGCATTTGTACACTACATAGTACAATATTCTACATACAGATACAAATTCATCAGGTATAACTTAGTGCAGGTATTGTTATTCTCTATTTTAATGCACTATGACCTATTTCGTATGTTTTCAACTATTCCAGTCGCTGCCGCCCCAATTAGATACCATGTAATCCATGCCAATGTTATGTGTAACCAAAAGCTGTTAACGATCTGCAATGCCAAAGAACCACCAATATGCTCGTCCAGTCCACCAGTGGCCCTTTCTCCTACTTGTAAATAAACCACACTTGCTGCTATCGTTGCAGTCAATAGAGGGATTCTCCACATTATGGGGTTCATGGGAACTTTTTCTTCCAGTTTATAATCTCTGTCATTCTTGCGCCTCTGCTCTTTAGTTTGTGAAACCTCTGAAGTAACTCTAGAGCCAGAGATAAGGGTTGAGGCAGGGAGAGCTTGAGTTGATGGTATCCAATACTCATCATGATACATATAACTAAGAGGGCTCCTAGAGATGGATCTTCCATTCTCTCTTGCATGTTTTCTTGCTGCAGCAGCCTCCCGGAGTTTGTTAATGTCTGGTTCAGATGAATTTTTAGTTGTCTGCATTAAGCTTTGGCGAGATTCTGATGTAGATGGTCCGACTTTTGGTGATTGCCAGTACAACCAATTTGAGATTGACCTGATGGCTTGAATAGCTGATATTCTTGCCTCTCTTTGGAGGTCTGTTTCCTGAAATAGTTCAGAAATGCTCCTAATCACTTGTACTACTTGATGAGACCAACAAAGTCATTATAGAGGAAATCTGAACACAATATGACAGATCTTTTTGGAATCAAATATGAATTACTCCCATAACCTGCTAAGCAACTTTCTTGTTGGAAATGTGCTAGAATCTGCAACCATCCGTTATTTAAACACATAGGTTAAGTTAGCTATTAGTATTCCTGTTAACACTCTTCAGTAGTTTTGTAGGAATTGATTTTTCTCAGGAACCAGGGTACTAATAACCCTCATACAGAAACACAGACTATTACCATGTAATGATAATGCTAGTAAAAGTCTTCATTACTTGCAATTGACTATTATCATATTAAAACTTCGAAGGCTTCAGTGATTGGAAAGGGTCCCTGGAAATTTTTTGAGATTACCTGTGAGTTCTGACCACTGGCTTTATTCTTGGCAACAGTGACTCTGGTCTGGAATTTCTTTGCATCAACAAATATATTTGAGATACGTGTACCAACAGAATTGCTTGCACCAACTCGTACATTCCCTCGTGGCTGTTTCGACATGAGAAACTCCAGTGCTGCTAAGTCAGATCTTTCCACTATCCTAGTTTGATGAAGAGAATCATTTGAGGACGCTAATATTGAATCAGTAAACAGAAAGAAACAAATAAATGATACTGAAGGGTTGTTTCCCGTGGCCTAAGGTTTGCCTCTGAGTAAGAGCTTTTCCTTATCTGTTTGAATGTCCTGCCTTAAGCTTTACTGCTAAGCAAAATGCGGTTAAACCTTTCTTATTTTTGTTTCTCATAGTCATCCAATGTCTACCTAGAAAAAAGAAAAAGAAAGAAAAGAAGAAAAGGTTTGATACGCCAGAAATTTATATGGTTTCTGAAGCTTTAATCGCCTGTTTTAAGTACAAGGTTCTCTTTTAAATAATCTTCTGCTCATTTACCTCCTGAAAAACAGTCTTCCAGATCAAGAATCATAAAGCCATACAGCAACAAAAACCAGATATGATCTTCAATCATTCCTTTTAAATAGAAGTACTACCTCTTCTGATACTTAAATGAGCTTCTAAGATGATATACTATGTAGCTGTATATGTTTTTTTTTCGCAGAATTTTGTTCTAAATCCATATCAAAGAGCAAACTCAAGGTTCTATCCTTTCCTGAAATGAAACTCAGATTTTAGTTGTTTGAAAAAAAAATTGCAATCTGAACAATCTCAGAAGAAAGTTACTTAAACATATCAATCCATGTCTTCTGTATAATCACTAACGGGTGGATGCAGCGCTACTAAAACAAAATTGAAAGCATGTAAGATGTCTTTTTGGTGATATTTTGTCAAATAATTCTCTAGAGTTTTGTTAAAACTTGGATGCTAATCAACTGCAAACCAACATAAGTCGAGAAAAATGTAATCCTTACGAGATGCAATCGACAGGACATGTTTCGATGGCTGCTTGGATTTTGTGCTCAGGATCAGCCCACTGTGCAACAACCCTTGCTCTTCCATAGACCGATTCGATGGCAAACGTCTTCTCTGCAAACAAGGCACATTTTAAGCAGCCAACACACTTCACTTCATCAACAAAGACTGCCCGCTGTTCACTTTCGGAGCCAAACCAAAGAGAATATAATGGTTTTCCAGTATATCCACGGAGTTCTTCAAACTTTGCTTGTTCCTGTACCACATTACTGTTACAACTAAACCGCAGACAACTTAATTTGTACTTCTCAAAGAATTAACAATAAGAGAAGCTTATATGGGAGAATTGCACCGAAGATGGAGAATTGGCTACTATTTGTTGTATGGTTAAAGATCGGAACTTGATCCCATGTTACTCAAACAACTGTTCTAATGAGTGTAAGGCCAATGAAAATAATTGAAAAGTTCAACTACTTTTTTTTTTTTTTTGTTGGTATAATCTAGTTTTAATCAACAAATTGCCACTGCTGGAAGATGAAGAAAAGATTATAACTGTCATCCTGCAAAAGGGTATTGATAGCAAGCGAAAACAAGCACATATGCAATGAAAAAACACAAGTTCAACTACTTTTCTTCTTGTTGGTATAATCAAGTTTTAATCAACAAATTTCCACCGCTTGAAGATGAAGAAAAGATTATAACTCTCATCCTGCAAAAGGGTATTGATAACAAGCAAAAACAAACACACATGCAATGAAAAAACATAGACAAGGACCTTATCATAAGCCAAACGGGAATTGGGATCAGAGAGAACTGCGTAAGCTTCGTTAAGAATGATAGCCATGTCATGTCCAGTCGGTCCTGCAATGTCTGGATGACAACGTTTTTGCAGGGTTCGGTAAGCGGTTTTTATCTTGGACTGACTTGAAGAGCTCTCAATGCCCAGAAGATCATAAAGGTCGAAATCTGTGATTGGAGAAGAAGATGAAGAAGCAGCCTTGCAACTGAAAGAACGGCCACACGGTTTCCTAGAAGTACTTGAAGGGTAGAAGCTTAAGAGATTTGGAGTTCTGAAGAAGCTTTTAGCTACAACTGAAGTAATTGGAAGACATGCAGTCGTAGTTGCAGGCATGTTTTCCAGTTCTCCGAGGAAGAATATCAAGATCTTTCTTTGAGATCTTTGACTAAAGAGATAGCCTTTGTGTGCTACTGCTAAGATATTTTGTATTTAAAGTGGCGTTTTTTACTTGCAAAAGTAGGCTTAATTATTTTGGGTGGGCATGTCAACGTGCCTGACTCGGCCCAGCGTTAGCTATGATAACTTCTGGGTTGGGATGAGTCATCTTGTGACTCGACTCACTTACGTGATGATTGGCCTGTGGCTCGGGCTATAGCCCACCAAGCCACAGGCAAGTTGAGTCTACCCATTTCATCATTATTTTTTTAGATAAAAAAGTTCAAAACGTAGTTCGCCGAGTTATAAGCGAGTTAGGTTAGCCCTACCTGTCATTTATTTTTTTAGGTGAAAAAAATTTAAAATAACGTTATTTTGAAAAAAATAAACAAACTACAACTTACCCAAGCACCCAAGCAGACTATAATTAACCCATAGCTAACCCGAGCCATTTTTGTCATCCCTACTTCAGAGTGGTTGAATTTAGGAAGATCCACACTTTCAATCAAAAACTAATTTAAAATTTAACCTCCAGTCTGGAATTGATTATTTAAACTTTAAATAAAAATTCCTAAGTAAGTTGAGGCTTAAAAGAAATTTCCATCCATGCTATTGTCCGTATAACATAATTTCCTAACTTATCCTCATTCTTGTAAACAATTTAGTAGTTTGCATTGGTTTATAGCAATACTAAACTCCTTCCATATACTCAGAGCCACTCAAGACCTTTTCTGCACATAGATATAATCTCCTTTTTCTGGAGTCCCGTCAAAGGTTTCTGAATAGCTAAGTTGTCAAATTTAGTATAATTGCTTAAGTATGACAAAAACTGTGACCACAAGAAACTGTTTTTGGTTTCAAGAGTTCTTTCAATGGAACTATAAAACTAGAACACTTGAATACTATCGGAAGCGGTGGTATCTCAACCTGCCACTTCATCAAAGTGCTCCAACGTTTGGAGAACACATGGTACTATCAGAAACTTATCAGAAGGCGATGGCCAGTGGTGGTTGCTCGACCTTCATCAAAGTGCTCCAACGTTTGGAATTTCCAGCTTTTCTCCATTACCTTGAGTTCTTCAGCCTCCCTACCAGTCTCTCCGGAAATTTCCATTGAAGAAGCATCCTAAAGAACCACCGATACAAAAAGCATTGGTGAAGGGAACTCTCCATTTGAGGTGTGTTGAAAGATAGAAACTTAAATACCTAGAACACACATACCAGTAAGAAAAATGATAAAGATGAAAGAAGCAAGCACAATAAGCCCAACTTTCTCAACAAAAACACAAGTTGCTCGAATGAGGTACTACATTGTCAGCTGGCGTTAGAACTTTTAACCGGCTTGTCTTACTCCTCAAATCGATTATTTCTCCTTACTGACTGAGGCCTCTTCACGAGATCTACAAGAAAATCAGGTGAATAAATGGACAACAATCAAAGCAAAAGCACAACTGGTGCAAAATCCATACACATGCAAATCTCAAATATAAAAATATTATGGCACTGTATAATAAGTAAGATAAAATTCTAGGTTCATATAGCCAACGCAATGATGTCATTTGCATTCCTATTCATGCATGCTAGGAAGGAGTCCATTTGAAGTTTAGAATAAATTTTCTTTCTATAACGAAAGCTTTTAAGTAGTACTGCTTGGTTTCCATGGGGACACACAAGCTTCCAATAATGTTGAACAGGGTTATGGAGACAAGGAATTTTTTTCAGGGGAGGAAAAGGTGGCGTGGAGGATGTCGAAGCAACTGGCTTAAGAAGTATAAAGCCATAAACACAACATCTACTTACAAGCCAGCTGAAAGAAGACTTTCAGTTGACAATTGAAACCAAGAATATAAGCAATTAGCAATTCCACCCCCGCTACAGATTACAGGCACTCCCACATCGCATTCACATTGATTATCGACGAAAACAACCACAATTGAAAAAGTTTCCCAATCATGGATATTATTTTTGTACAAGTGAATGGAAGGATGTGGAAGAATTAACAGTATATCATATTGTACTCGAATTAAATCATAGAACAATGATAAACTGCAACTATGTTCCTAGCACAAAAAATATGCACGTACTATAATGTTCTTAGCACAAAAAATATGCACATACTATCTAGCTTGGGAACAAAACTTAGAAGGAATACTTGAATTAGTCTACAAGAATAGGAACTACTGACCAAAATATAATTGTTCAGAAAATGAACTATTAAAAGTTAAATTTGATCTGCCTACCTTTTAGCTGGTCTTTTTCTTTCTTCAATAGCAATGCATGCCTTTAGCTGCTCAATGCTCAAGTCCGCTGAATTGCGTTTCAATAAATTGCAACCATCCAGAAAGGAATGGTTGGCTAAACCTGGGACGTGGGACAAATCTTCTACCTTTCCTTTAAAATACTCCATTAAAACAAGGCCTGCTCTAGGCATCATGCAAAGAGATAGTAAATACTATTGAATACTTATTTAAAGAAAAAAACAACACGAAAATAATAACAAATAGAAGATATATCCTTAGATGCTACCAATTTCCACATAATCTAGGGACAGTAAAGGAAAATCAAACTTGTCTTTCCATCAATTAACATACAGTTTCGTTTATCTTTTTCACTATTCTCAACATTTGGGATAAACAAACGTGTAATTGTCCATGTCCTATATGAACTGGAAATGGAAGAGTAATATATTCATAATTAACTAGAAATATCAATCTAAAATAGTAAGAACTAAGTAATTTGACCCTAACATAGATAAAAAGAGAAAGATCAGATAGCAGCAAGAATCACCAACTGTTTCAAATATATATCCTTAGATAAAGTGTAAAAGCTCAACACAAAAAGATAAGCTAAAATGACTGTTCAAAATTCCTCTTTCCCTTTCAATTTTTAACATCGCACACTTGCTATGCCTCCGAAAAGACAATTAAAATTACAATTAACATACACCAGCAGAGCACATAAACTATTGATGGAACAAGAGTGTTACATCATAAATATTGGTGAGAAACTGCCAATCTGTCACATATTAGGTTCTACAACATTAACAGCTCAAAGAAAAAGAAATTAATTAAACTATAAGAAACCACCTCAAATGTAGTTTTTATGTCGTTATAGTCAATTACATATGAAGATAGGAAGTAAAGCGTAAAACATACAAAGAGCTCGAAGAATCTTCAAATCAAATCTTTTGGCTAATTCTTCATGACCAATTACTTTTGCTCGCTTAAGAACCATCTGTTTCAAGCTAACAAGCAGATCCTGCAACAAACTTCAGTTCTAAGCAATCGAGGAAATCAGGAAGTAAATACATGCTGATTGGGGTAGTTGTATAATTAGTACGAGTTTCAGAGTTGGGAGTTCCCATAACCACAGAATCTGGAAGAATAAAAATACTTTCTAACTAGCCCTCTCTTCAACTAAACAGAATAAGAATGCTAAATTTTCCATCTATTCCTTTCTCCAATCTTAGAACAACTGGAAATAAACATAAGGAAAGAGATACCTACAAGCTCAGATTCAGACAGCGAACAAAGCCAATTAACATCTTCAAGGCTGTTATCAGCCAAAGCCTCGTCTAGTTCAGCCATGAAAATCAAAGGCTCCAAATATTCTCTGAAAAGCAAAACAGCATTTGCTCAGAAAAAGGAAGATGATAAGAAAATCAAAACATTGAGAATTGTAGAAGCTCTACACCAGCTGTGATAAACGGAGTCAGAGATGAACCTATTCCAATTTTCTTTTTGCAATCTTAGTTATACTTCTTCTAGACTTGCTCTCTTTTGAAGCAAAAAAGGAAGAAAGAAGAAAGAATCACAAGTCTCGGTGAATCGTGAGTTTCTCACAATAATAAACTCATTAAAGTTGAAACCCAAAACTTGCTCTCCACAATTCAGTCACTAAAAACTGACAACAACCTGAAGAAAAGCACAAAAAATGCAATACACTAAAAAAACTACCAGCTTCAAAGTAAAGTTTCGTTTTTGCTATCAACACCTAATATAATCAGATACTAATGTTAGTTTGTACTGCAAATAATTTTAAACGTCAACCTCTTTTGGTCACTCTAGCAGAGCAATTCGTTTTGAGAAGCTTTAAGCACCAGAGACGTCGCTAGTCGATGAAAAACACGACGACCGGAGAGATAGAGAGAAACAGAGAGGAGTAGGGCTTGTTTGGTTTTTGTTTTCCCAATAGAAGAAAACAGAAAGCGGAAGGAAGGCCTAATAATTAAATATGAAACCAAACGGCATTGTTTTAAGGCTTGCGTAAATCAAATTGTTAAGAGAAGTAAAAGTCAGCGTTCGATCTAACCTGGGCTGAGAAGTGAGATCGACCCACCACGACCTAACAGGTACAGCTACCGCGACTACTCCAAGCTAAAGTTCAAGCCTAGCAAAGTAGAACTATGATCAGATGGTTCATAGGAGAAATAGTCGCATGATTCAAGTCAGAGATTTTCATACCTTGGTAACGCAAACTGCGGGGAGAAGAAGGTCGCCCATCGCCCTCTATGTTTAGACCGAATTGGCGAACTTTTGGAGACCCTTCTCTCGTCTGGTGTGGGTTTTTATTCTCTTACCCGTTTACAAAACGCCACCGTGTTTTAGATTACCTATTGCTAACTACAACGTAGTCGCTTCATTGTATATGCTGCGTAGATGCGGCACTCACATGTTGTCGTTTTGACGGTGCTTCTTGTGGGAGAGTTTTCTCTCTCCAGAAGTCTATGCTTTAATTCTTATTAATTCAATAAAATTTTTATTTTTTTCTTAAAGAAAGGATTCACGGGTCGACCCGAATATTAGTCAAAATGACCCGACACAGATACGAAACAAAGCTGCTTCGCCTTTCATGTTCCTAAGAGAGATCGAAAAATGACGAGACAAGCCAGTAGACTCACAGCTTCTATATCTTCCAAGATTCGCTCTCACCAACCCCAAATATCGCCTCGCACTCCCTCTTCGTTCTCTTCTTCTTTTTGACAATCCCGGTAGTTCGCCGGAACTCACCCTCCGGTGGCGGTTTCGTTGACAAGAACACGCGTGTCATTTGCCAAGGTATTACTGGCAAGAACGGCACTTTCCACACCGAACAAGCCACTGAATATGGCACCAAGATGGTATCTTTTAAGCTTACCTGTGACCTTGTGTTCAGCTTTGAATTTTGCTGCTTCTTTCATGGTCTTTTGTAATATTCCTGTTCCGAGTAGTCTGTGTGATTTTGAACTGTTAGGTGTTGATTTTTTTCCTCATTGTTGTTCGTTTACTGTTGTTGCTGGCTACCTTGAGGCGTAATTTAGGTTACAAAATGGCATATAGTTTCGAACAGATAATGTGATTGTAACAAGCATAGCTGGAGCTGGTGCTGGTGCTGATCTGTATTTATTTACTTGTTTAGTTCATTATATGGTGATCTCATAAATAAAAACATGTTGAATTCTGGTTTGAGCTGTCTAGCTGCTGAATTTAGTAGTTGATTGTGACCATGGAGGAAATAGCAGATTAAATTTTCAACAGTGCTTTATGATCTCAGTTGATAACTCTTTTGGTAGTTTTTCAATTATTATAAGCGCCCAGATTGTTTGTTGGGGCATGTAGTTAAAAGTCGCTTAACCTGTCCCCATTTGTAACCAACAGAAGATGATCCGAATATAGTGAAAGAGGGGATATTTTCCCTTTCCCAGATGTGTAAACAAAGAGGTGTTTGCTGATTTGTGTTGATTGTTTTGGGTTGAAGACTACTAACAAATTGTTTTGTTGCCCTCTTCTTCCAACCTGCAGCTATACTCTTCTTCTCTATCCATTTTTCTTCACACTCTTTTCTTAACAATGTTTCAGCTCTAACATTTCCGTACATTTTCTGTTTCATCTTATAGGTTGGTGGAGTGACACCCAAGAAGGGTGGCACAGAGCACCTTGGACTTCCTGTTTTCAATACAGTGGCAGAAGCCAAAGCTGAAACAAAAGCTAATGCATCAGTGATCTATGTTCCTCCTCCTTTTGCTGCTAGAGCTATTATGGAGGCAGTTGAAGCTGAATTGGATCTGGTGGTGTGCATTACAGAAGGAATTCCTCAGCAGGACATGGTAATGATATTATTAATTCAGTAATCACTTAGAAAGAAACACAAGTAGTTCATCATGTTCCCTTTTTCTTTTGCCAATTTATTTACACTTTTCAAATCTATTAAAGCTTTTTATTTCTCCTTTCTTGCTTTCTTTTTATTTTTCCTGTTTTTTATTTGCAGGGAATCATTGCATCTTTCAGTTATATGCCATTGGCTTTTCTAATTTGATGTCAGCAAGGGAAAAGAAAGTGTTATGATTTATACTGGACTTTGTAAATTGCTCACATATGTAAACTTTTTCTTATCCAGTGTTGGAAAAAATGGTGCATTCCAGTCCCAGTTTTCAATTATAATGGCTGTTTCTGTCGTCATCTTTCTAACTTCATTACATCTGGAAATAGTTTGCTTGTCAAGTTTGCATATTTTGTGCATTTGGAAATGCATTGGCTGTACACAACTGCTGTAGCTGGAGTTGTTCTTTTGATACATAAATAGTCCCATTGAAAGTTCAATAAATGGATGTTTCAGGTTCGTGTGAAAGCTGCTCCGAATTGTCCTGGTATTATCAAACCAGGGGAATACAAGATTGGAATTATGCCTGGGTATATACATAAACTCGGACGTGTGGGAATTGTTTCTTGTTCTGGCACATTGACTTATGAGGCTATGAGTTCATAAATTGCATACTGTTGCCTATGTTACATCCACTTTTGAGCTCCCTTTCCATCATAGCCATTGTCAATGAAAACTTTTCTTATATACCTTTTTACCTCTGACGAGGTGCTTTATTCATGCATGAGTTCTTGCATTACACTCTTCTTTGGCTATCAATTTCATTCTATGTCAATATTTTGCAATTAATAATGTAGTTTTAGGCATGCTGATGCTAATAAATTGGTTCTTGTCAGTGCAATTTTGTATTTACTCCTGTTTTCCATATCATTGCATTAATGACAAAGCTTCTTTGAATTTCATGCACAAAAAAGTTATGGATTACTAGCTATATTCTGTTACATGTAGGCTTATTTTTGGTCTACTTGAGAGCTCTGAAGTAAACAAAATTATCAAGAAATTTATCATTTAATAGCATATTTGTCCCTTTGACTGCCTATGTGAAGCCCCTCCCTCCCCCTAATTTTTCCTTGAATCAGAGAGATTTTGCTTTTTGATTCTGTTGAGCCGTTGCTATACTGATGAAGTTCTTTGTGCATTTATTTATTTCACCATAACCTGTATAAGATTTTTGCAGATGGGAACTGCTATTAGACCTCATCTTCCTGCAAAACTTTTTTGTACATTTAAGCTTTATTAACTGCCCTTAAGGTGATGTTGAAAATCTGCAATTATTCAAAATATTCATTTTAATTTTTTTTAGGTTTTCCAAACAACTGCAGTTGGTCTAGGGCAATCTACTTGTGTAGGTATGGATGGTGATCCATTCAATGGAACAAACTTTGTGATTGCATCACCAAGTTTCTTGCAGATCCCCAGACAGAAGGTAAGCTAGGGATGTTTTGAAGTTTTGTGATCAATGTTGCAAAAGCCATAGTTTAGCATAAGGTCTCCAATATGTGTTATGTGCTATGTTCATAAATGTACATTGAAGGCTTATCTTTGTTTATTTCAATGACATTGATATAATAATTCCTTTAGTATCTACAAAAGCCTCGGCATTGTTTGTGAAATATTGGAAATCTGCATTTAAGGTTTTGTTGCGGCTCCCAGTGCCTTGCATAAGTCTTAAATGTTCATATTAAGACTATTTATCGGTTTTTTCAGCTTGTGAATTTGCAATTACTGGATGCATTTCCATAGTTTTGTGATTATAGAATGCATTTTCTTGTTTTGTGTTTGTCAATAGAGTTTATGCTCATTACATGAACCAAAGAATTCTGTGGTCGCAGTGATCAAAGAGCAAAAAATTGCCTGAACTGTCGAAGGGATGCTATTGACATCAATCTCTCCAATGGCTAACTGACTTCTTTCTTGATTTTCTTCCATTTCGTTCTTTATTTCCCCTTCAGGCTATTTAATTGAAAGTCTTTGATTGTACATAAAGGATAGTCTGAGCCTAAAGCAGGGACAGGCAGAGCTTTAATCTGGTTAAGAATTGAATTGTAGGTATCATTCTCATTGATGAGATAGGAGATACCGCAGAGGAGGACGCTGCGGCTTTAATTAAGGTATGCAATTCATGGTTAAATGACAATTCTGGCCAGTAATTATGATAATAAAATCTGTGGAAGGACCTCAGCTAGTTAAGCTCAATCAAAAGAAGTGTAGTGAATGAAGTTTCGAAAAGTTATTTAACTGTTCAATTTTAATAATTTATTTCTCTAATTGCATGGCTACATTAATGTTGTAAGCGCTACATTGTAGAATAACAACACTTTTGTAAAAGAATATTTGTTTTATGTGTTGAATGAAATTGCCACGGCTTTAAAGTTTTCGAGGTTGGCATGCATTCATTTTCAAAAAGGCCCTCTATATATGATATTTGCAACTTGGACAGGAAAGTGGAACTGACAAGCCTGTTGTTGCATTCATTGCTGGACTTACGGCTCCACCCGGTCGTCTTATGGGTCATGCCGGAGGTATTACCTTGTGATCACACTCTATAATTTTATTTTAAGTTGCTTATCATATCCCATATTCCAGAATTGCATGTTATTTTAGACCTATAGTTCCAAACATTGTGTAGCTTTCTGAGCATTTGCAAAAGGGGATCTGCGTTTAAGTGTTTCAAGCGCTAAATGTTAAAGTTTCCTTTTCTCCCCTTTTGAATCATGGAACAAATATGCAGCTATTGTATCTGGGGGGAAGGGTACCGCCCAGGACAAAATCAAGACTCTGTGTTATGGTGGTTGAACATCCAGCTAAGATCGGTTCTACCATGTTTGACGTGTTCAAAGAGAGGGGTATGGTGAATTAGTTTCAGCTTGATAGAAAAATGAGTGTTTTCTCATGCATTCAATTCTTCCTTCAGTAGTTCTTTTTTTCTCTCTATGACTGCTTGGAGAGAATGCTTGGAAGCCTCAATTTTGATTGATGCCTTTCTAAGGCTTGCCCTCTTAGACTCGCCGCAATTGTAAACTACAGCTCTAGCCATTGTGGTCTTTCCATGGATTCAGAATTCGAAATAATTGCTCAACTGATGATCGACAACCTCTACTCAGAACATGATACACAAATTTACTGCATTTCTCATGGTGACCCCTTTTATCCAATAGCAATTCTCTTTTAGGTTTGTTGCAAAGTAGCAGATTATGTTGTTGTAACGTAAACAATTCACAAATTGACTAAACATTATAAAAGTACTCAGAAAAATACATGTTAATTCATGGAACTAGTTGGTTAGTGATGGTAATTTTAGTTTAGTGAGGCTGGTTTGACTCAAAATTAACAGATTCGGCATAAGTTGATCGGGTTTTAAATTAATGAAACGACACGGATATTATTTTTGTAGTTTAATTAATATTTTTAATAACTTTTCTTAGATGAATTTGCATTAAGAGATCAATGTTTATAAGGAGTTGGAATTCCGAGATAAAGAATGGGTTAAAGGTTGTTGGGTTATAATTAAAGAGAGAAGAGAACATCATGCCCATACTCACCATTATCCAAAATCCATTCAACAATGCTTGCCACTTTTGTTTTTTCCTCTCGTTGGTACGGACGAAATTAATTAATGAATAATATTTTAAATATTACTATGCATTTATTTTTAATTATTTATTTTAAATTAAAAAATTCCTCAGTACTTGAATTATTACCTTTATACCTAAAAAGTCTAATTCATCTATCATTTCTTTATATACACCTTATTTTTCAATTGTTGTAATTAATGTGTCACCACTAATTTAAATGTACAAACTAATTAGCATGTTAAGTATTAACTGTCATTAGAGACTTTACAAAATTTCTTGTGAGTTTTCGGAAAAGTAAGGCTGCGTATACTGAACCTTTTCAGATCTCGGATTTAGCTAGTGAGTTCTTGTTTCTCACAAAATTCGTTGGAACTCATATTTGTGCCTGATTATGATTTTAAATATGAAACCATTTGGAAAACTTAGGAACAATTTATTTGATTACTGTGGGCGTGGTTTCAAGGGGCTCGAGGGGGAAACAGAGCAAACCCTAATTGAATTTAACAATCCGGAATTGGCGCCAAAAACACCCTCCAAACTCCAAGATTTGTTCCTAATTCCAAAATCCCAATTCAGTGAGCAGCCAACTGTTTTGAATAGCTTTTCAGGTACTTATTGAGTTTCTATGTTCTCTGTACTTCCCAACCAAGTCTTCAAGTTAGTAGGCTTTCATAGGCTATTTTTGTTTTTTTCTTACCTTGTTTATTAGATATATAACATATATATATGTATAACTGAAACTACTTTCTATTTTAAGATTCTTTGATTTCTTACCTACAACAAATCTAAGTGACTATTCTCTCTCTGTCTCTTTTATCTCTGTAAATCTCTCAAGCTGTAAACTTTCTCTGTTATGGAGCCCTGTCGGAAACCGGAGAATCAAGACTTCGAAACGGTTGACAAACCACTGGAGGTGGTCGCTGAAGGGAACGGCAATAAAGGGTTCAAGCTTGGTGATGTGATGGCTGGAATTTGTGAACATGACGTAATGATGGGGATTTCTGAGCATGATGTAAAGGTTGAGAGAGTCGGGAATAGTGAGTGTAATCGCCAAGAAGAGAATGAAGAAGAAAAGGGCACTGTTGAAACGAAAGTTTTGAGGGAGGGTCAAAAGGAAGGAAGTTCCTTTAGTGACGAAAACGACGAACTAGTTGGGTGTGACGGAATGAAAGGAGGAATAAATGATGGGAACTTGCAAGAAGATTTTGATTGCGTGGAAGAGGATAGTGCGGTTTCTTCTTTGAAAAGGAGTCGGAGAAGTAAAAAGAAAAATGTGAACTATGCTGAGATTGATGAAGAAGAGGCTTATGACGAGGGTGGTGGTAGGGGAAGGAAGAAAGGTGGTGGTAGGGGAAGGAAGAAAGGTGCTGGTAGGGGAAGGAAGAAAGGTATGGTCGTAAAAAAGGAGTGTTTTGGAACAAGGGAAGGCAATGAGAATGGTAATTTGGAGGAGGAAGGTGGAAAGAATGTAAATAAGAGAAGGAAAAGGAATGGTTGGGCCAAGGAGAATTATGAAGGAGAACTTGATTCAGTGGCGACGAGCACCGAGTCTGGTTATCCACTGAGAAATACAATATCTTCTGAGATAGAAGTTGAAAAGAAAAAGCGAACCCGCCAGGTAGCCTACTTGGTTAACTTAAGGACGTTTAGGATTTCATTGCTTTTCTTAAAATATTGTTTGGGTTATTTGGCTTTTGTCTTTGTGCTTGCAGTACACTGTAGAGAACTGTGAAATGTGCCATCAATGCCAAAGGAATGATAAAGGGAGAGTCGTCAGGTGTCAGGAATGCAAGACGAGGCGATTCTGCACCTTGTGTTTGAAGAACTGGTACTCAATGGAATATCATTTATGTTTTTTTTTTAATTGAAGTCTTTTTGTTTAATAATTCTAATAACTTTTTTTTCCCAATTAAACTTGTATGTCAGGCATGATCTATGTATTACTGAAAATTTTATACGAATGATCTGCTAGAAAGTTGAAATGAATGTACACTGTCTTTTATGAACGATTTGAGGTTTTATAATTGTAGAGGGCGGATGGGCTCGAAGTTTCTATTAGGCAGGTTGGTTTATGCCTGCTAATTTATTCTACTGCTACTATGGTCAGCCTTTCTTAATGTTTTAGGTACCCTAAGATGACGGAGAATGATGTTGCTGATGCTTGTCCAGTTTGCCGTGGGAACTGCAATTGTAAATCTTGCCTGCATATGCATATGCCATCTGAACCTCGGGATAAAGTTTGTTTTTCACCTTGGAATTTGTGCTTTATGGTTTTTCCATTACACGTTCAAGCATGTATTTGATGACCTGTTAATGGCTGCAGCTTTTAGGAAAGGTAAAACTTCAACTCAGTGAGGAACAAATTCAACAGCACTCTATATATTTGCTCAAACTACTACTTCCACTCCTGAAGCAGATAGATGAAGATCAAATGGCAGAAAGAGAGATTGAGGCAAGGATCCAGGGTAATCTTTGATTGTTTCCCAAATGAGATTTGTATAATTGATAAATTGGGAAGTTTTCGTACAATTGATAAATAAAAAGTTTCTATCTCCTTTTATTTATTTATTTTAATGTTTTGAGGATGTTCTATTTATGTTGAATGCTTAGAATGTAAAATCCCTTCAATTGAGAAACATCCACTTAATCAGTTATTGTAGGTCAAAAAGATGTTTAGTATAGGTTTCTGGAATTCAGATGAAAGTGATAGGTTAGTTTTGTGTGTCATGAGACAACGCATATTCTGAAGATGCAGCCTCAGCCCAAGAATGAGGATCTCCCCATGCCCCCAGGTATTAGCCTCAGCATCTGCACTGAACCCCATTCACATCGTTAGAGCAAAATCTGAAGTATCAATCAAACCTGTCTACCATACCAGTACCTGCCTAATAGTTTATATGTTTTTGAGGAACTCTGTTATCTACAACCCAATTACATTTATATGTTTAATTTTGATTTTACATTTCCGTCCACCTATAAGTGGCCGAGTGCATCTGCTCAAGTTATTATTTGGGAATTCAAATGTTAGTTTTCCTTTACATCAAATGCTGACTATTGTTTTTGGCAGGGGTACCTCTTGCGGAATTGAATGTAAAATTTTCTGATTGTCCTGTGAATGAGCGCATATTCTGGTAAGGCCTTCTTCAGGCTAGGAAACATTTTGGAGATTGTTCATTGCTTTAAGTAAGATCCATTGTTGAAATTTTTTCCTTTATTATTTTCTTTTACTCGGGGACACAGTGACAACTGCAAAACTTCTATATTTGATTATCATAGAAGTTGTCCGAGGTGTTTTTGTGATCTCTGTCTTACTTGTTGCCAAGAGATCCGCAATGGATGCCTACAAGGTGGCGGGGATGATGTTGTTATGGAGTATTTTAATCCAGGGCTTGATTATTTGCATGGTGGAGATCTTAAACCACCGGAACCATCTGCTGTAGTAACTGAGACTCCTTGTGAGGATCCTTCTGAGACAAAAACTAGGTGGCAAGCAAATGAAGACAAAAGCATTAGTTGCTCATGTGGGGGTGACATTCTAGAACTCAAATCTTTGTTCCCAGCAAATGTTTCAGAGTTAGTGAAGAAAGCAGAAGATATTACTAAAAGACATGTACTGGACATGGCTGGGACTCCTATTGAAGGATGTCCGTGTTTTAACTCGAATCATCATGTAGATTTGGATAGTTTTTCGTTGCTGAAATCAGCATCTCGAGAAGATTCTAATGATAATTATTTGTACAACCCAAGAGCCAAAGATATCAAAGAAATGGATATTCACCATTTTCAGCATCACTGGATGAAAGCTGAGCCAGTGATTGTCAGTGATGTACTGGAAACTGCAACTGGGTTAAGCTGGGAGCCATTGGTGATGTGGCGTGCCTTCCGCCAGAAAAAACGTGAAAAGCATGAACCCCTGTTGGATGTGAGAGCCATTGACTGTTTGGATTGGTGTGAGGTAAATGTAGTTACCTGTTATTTGCTGTATACTGGAGAGAAAAATTCATCTGATAATATCTCAAGAGTAATTTCCTATTTTACAGCATTGACTAGAATTTTAAAGCTGTAGTATTCAGCTGTAGAATCCCAAGAATCAGGTCAACAGTTCATTTCCAGCATTATATCATCCTAATACAGTTATGTTCCTTAGGCTGACTATTGACCTAAGCATAATTTAACTACACAAATAGTCAAGTTTATTGTAAAAGATGAGTTCGCACTGGTAATCTTGCTAGAAGTGAGATATAAGTTTGTTTAAACAATTCAAAACAATTAAGATACCTTTTTGGGCACAGTAGAGCCTAGTTTTTGCTCTCGCAGTTCCCACCATTCTTTGACATGATATGTAATCTGGGACTTATGTTGATATTTCTTCCATTCAGGGCCTCAAGTTGACAGGTTTGCATGTGGACGCTACTTTATGTGATGCAATGCATTTAACACAGGGTCTTTCTATAGGACTGTTATGTGCATTATTCACGTATGATATGTGATTTATTATAGATATTGGTTACTTAACCAGTGTGACTGCATATCTTGCTATGCATGGCTGATTTCTCTGAACGGTCACTTTTTTTACTTGCTCTTCTGTCTTGACTTTTGGGTTTCTCTCCAATTTTGATTCTTTTTAGTAGATTTCTTCTTTTAACTGGGAAGGCCGTCATTTTAGTTTGATCTGGTGGCTCTTGGTACATGTGTGAAATTAAAGAACAACACTGAGTCATATTCATCTCATTCTGAAGAAAGTGAAAATTCACTGTTTCTCTCTCTTAAAGATTGGTAGCACAAATGGAGAGCAATTGATATGACCTTTTATTGATTTAATTTAACACTATATTCACCTCCCGTGTATCTTCTTTTCCTTTTGCATGCTTTACATTTTGCTGTAGTTATAGAATTAGTTGATTCGGAGCTTGGTTCTTCTTCTGTAACTTCTGGGGCCTCCCACCAAAATATTCTTGCTGGTTTTGATCTTTGAGTATTGATGCTGATTCTTTCTGATTTGCAGGGAGATATCAATGTCCACCAATTTTTTGTTGGATACTTAAAAGGGTTGGAAGATAAAAAAGGTTGGCCCCTAATATTGAAGTTGAAAGATTGGCCTCCATCTAATATGTTTGATGAACGTTTGCCGCGACACAATGAAGAATTTATATTTTGTTTGCCCTTTAAAGAGTATACACATCCTAAAAAAGGGCCTCGAAATCTTGCCATCAATTTGCCTGCTAAATCTCTGAAGCCAGATATGGGACCTAAAACTTACGTTGCTTTTGGATTTTCTCAAGAACTTGGACGTGGAGATTCTGTGACCAAGCTTCACTGTGACATGTCAGATGCAGTATGTTCAGTATTATTAATGAATGTGGTCAATCTCTATATTTGTGCATTGAAAACTAGTTCTTTATGAGGGGAATGAATGTCTACTCAACTTTTTGATGGTCTCATCTTTTCCTTTGGTCATTCTAGTAGGTCAGCTTATTTACCTGTGTATAAATATGGAGTTGGCAAACATGTAATTATGTTAAATGGTATAAACTTTAGAATATGTCATCAATTGTTTATCTTTCTTTGAACTGGCAGAAGTTTTGATTTATTGCAATGAACAATCTGGATTTAAAATGATTACTTACTATCAAACTGGTATTTAAATATTGAGTTATCCATGATTTAAAATTGTCTGTTTCAGGTGAATGTTTTAACACATAGTGCTGAAGTAAGGCTTAAGCCTGATATCCTTGCTGGCATAGAGAGATTGAAAAAGGATCACTTTAAGCAAGATCAAAAGGAATTTTTTGGAATCAATCAGGTAGAAAATGAAACTGCTTCTTCTGACAATAATGATACATGTGGTAGCACACCGGTAAACAATCAAGAGTTATCTTCTCAAATTGATGGCCACCAAGATGATTCTGAGTCATCTGAACATGATCTGAAGAAACCAGAGCTAAAAACTAGGGAGGAGATGGAGATGGTTCAACATAAAGGCATCAAGGGTCAGTTTGCCACTGAAGTTGATCCAAATGAGGGATCTCTGCTGACCGACTTTGATTCGTCAGAGACAAAATTTGAGGAGGACATGGTTAAATGCGGAGAGAATGAGGGTGGTAGCCCTTTAGATAGGCAAGATGAAGCGGAGGGAGGTGCGCTTTGGGATATTTTCCGTAGAGAAGATGTTGATAAGCTGAAGCAATATCTTAACAGGCACTTCAAAGAATTTAGGCACATTCATTGCCTTCCATTGCAGAAGGTAATTTTATGCATTAAAGTAAACATGGTTGGTTTCCGTTTGATACTAGTTTTTTCTAGTTGTGTATAGCTGAAGTGTATGTGAAAGCAGCAAAATGTGCTTCTTTGACTTTAAGATTTAAAATTCCAGAAAGAACTGCAATCATCATAAATATATTGATAATTGAACTCAATGATGCTGAGTATTTTTCTTTAAAATTTGCCTGAAAGTGAAAAACATCTTGGAAAGATGTTAGCTGATGCTTTTGTAAACAAATCTTGGTGTTTGATGGATACGACATCTATATGTCCAGAAAATGTGTGTGCTATGTACAGTTGGCAATTTAAGCCTGACCTGGCTTGGGCTGGCCCAAATTCATCAGTCCAGGCTCTAGTTGACTAGGCTTTGGGTTGGGTTCAGGCTTGGGAGACTGGTCCAAAGTTTGACCCAAAAGGTTCAAACACCCTCACCAAAATGATGTTTTGGTTTTGGTTTTGGTTTTGGTTTGTATTTTAAGAAATTCAAGACTAAAATGGTGTTATTTTGGTCATTTACACCAAATGACACCATTTTGGTGCAACCCCAGTGGGATCAAGCAGTGGGCATCAGGGGCTCAGTTCAGCCCGGCCCATTGTCATCCCTTACAGTCACACTAGACGTCTTTCTAATTGAATTGCTTATTTTGGGTGTAGGTTGTTGATCCAATACATGATCAAACATTTTATTTGACTGAGGAGCATAAGAGAAAGCTGAAAGAGGAATATGGTTAGTTTTCACGTTTATAGACAAGTACTAGTTACTTTTTATATTTATTAGTTATTCTTATATTGAGGTTATTCATGGTTGTATGCAGGAATTGAACCTTGGACCTTCATTCAAAAACTTGGAGATGCTGTGTTTATTCCTGCAGGCTGTCCTCATCAAGTGAGAAATTTGAAGGTAAGTTACTATTGCATGGGACTTTTTTTTTTTTTTCAATTAATTTGCTTGATTCTGGTCACTTCCATGACTTCCATGACCTTGATACAGAACTAAAACTTTTGACTAGGATGGATGTTCTAACTATGGATGTGATAATAGAACGAGATTGATTTTGTATGACCCTTGAATTCAATACTGTCAAACATCAAGAAATATTGCTATACATGTGTTGCTATTCAAGTCAACCTCAGCTTTATGAGAAATTATAATAAAAAAAAGTTCATTTGTCCAAGAAGTTTGTCAAAGCTGTTGATTTGAGTTAGGAATTTGTTCTGTTTTGACTTGTCATGTCTGGCTTGAAGTTCGGCAAGATGTAATGCCATCTGTTACCAAACTTTGTTACAATGTTTGTTATGTGTTAAAATTTGTGTTAAGTGCATATGTAATGCATAATGATGTCTCCAAAGATAATTATCGTATAAATTTAACCAATTCTACTTTTTAATTATTCAGAGGATATTTAAAATCAACTAATCTTTCTACATGATGCTCATCTCTCTTGCAGTTGAGACGTTTATTTTTGTGATGTCAGATGTTGTGAATTAATCAGTTATCTTTGCTGCTTTCATGCTTAGCAGGCTCTATTTATGTGTTCCAACAGTCGTACATATGACTTATGGGCAGGCTGAAAAACATGTCTAAAGCAGTTGCGTAAATGATGCTGATATGTTTAATTGAAAATTTCCTCGTATTACTTCTTTATCTTTAAAATTATTGTCCTGTGGATGCTCTGGGAGTGTTGAAATAAGTTGGTTATCTTAATCCGAGTTCCCCTCAAAGGCAATATGGATGAATCATAACTGTTAAGATACGTTACATTTTGCAAGAGAATGCTATTCTGTAGTCTTCAGTTTGCAAACCATAAAATGAACTCCATTCTTGTGCCAATAAAGATTGTATTTTTTCAGATTCATTCTGGACTTTATCCATTGTTTTGACAGTTTAAGCACTAATATCAAAAGATCAATTGATATTTTTGTTGCAGTCATGTATAAAGGTAGCGTTAGACTTTGTTTCACCTGAAAATGTTGGTGAGTGTATTCGCTTGACAGAGGAGTTTCGTCTACTTCCACGTAATCACCGAGCTAAGGAGGACAAGTTGGAGGTAGGCTTCTTTTAGTTTTATTTTATATATTTTATGGTGGTTACTTTTGGACTTGGACGCATTTTTGCCTTTGATATATTGGGACATAAAAGTAAATTGGGGGCTAATTTTTATATTGTTAATAATTTCTTTCTTTCTTGGTTTCCCTGGGATTATATTTCTCATAGGAGAATATGCTGTTAGATAAGTTGGATTCGGGTTCAAATTTGGAGAGATGATTTGCTTTTACTGTTTAGTTTGTGCTGACACCGTGTTTTATGTTGATCTTTTCTTGCATGATTTTGCGGGAATTGAACTTTAAAGTATAACGGAGCTAAACGTTTAAGTTTGTTAATTTCTTTGTTTTCTTGGTCATCTCTGTTGGATTGGGGTCCAAATTTGGAAAGATGGTTAGGTTTTGTTGGTTGCCATTGTTTTCACTATGCTTTAAGTTGATCATTTTGTTCTACAGGACTTGATGTAGAACAGCTTTGACTTTAGATTTTCACTTGATTCTTTTTGTTTTTGGTGGTGGTCGTGTGAGAGGGGGCTTTAAATTAGAGATTGAAGGACCTCTACCTCTTGTAACTTATTATGAAGGGTAGACGCACAAACAAATAAATTTATAGTTAGGCATTTTACTCCTTAAATTTCATAAGGAGTAACTGTTAACAAACGAAGTCCAAAGGCAGCAACTTTGTGTTCTAAACTTACTTAAGTAAAACAAATTGGTTGAACTGAAAGTAGCTTACAGAGTTTATTCACCTGTCATCAATTTGGACTGCCACATTCTTTACTACATATGTTCAAGTTACTTGTCATGATTATAAATTGACATGTTCCGATCTGGATGGATACTTTACAGGTGAGGAAAATGCTCCTGTATGCTGTGCAACGGGCTGTAGAGGTTTTCCAGCCTAATGAAAAGTGAGTCACCGAACATCTGTTCATGAAATTGATTTTTGTTACTTCTGTATCTATGCAGTTGTTCTACTTTTGACTTGTCACCATCTGGCCCCAAAAAATATTTGTTCTCAAATTATGGGAGCATTGCCGTTTGTCATGGTGGTTAGTAGTGATTGTGAAAAGGACAAAGAAAGGAGCAGAACTTTGTTTTTCCCTAGGGAGTCAATTCTCATGCATTTAGAGTCAATTCTCATGCATTTACTTCCCATCCAGCTCTCATTTTCTTGATCTTTGCCCGGTCATTGCCCTCCATTAGCAGTATCGTCAGAGATAGAGATTGAGAAAATGACTAGAAGGCACAGAAAGGTGCTGGAATTCAATAGTAGGATTTTGCATCAAGTAAATTTCCTACGAACAATGTAGGCTTTGCAATAAAAAAGACAAGAAACTACCTGACACATGTGGCTACAGCTTATCAACTGACTGTTCATCATATTTCAGGTCAAAGACAAAAGAGGTGGATGAGACTCAGAGCGCTCAGAAAAAGAAAACTAGAAAGAGAAGGAAGCGTGAAAGCTTCTAGAGAAGGTCTGCCTGTGTTATGGTTATTCATATCCCAACCCAATCCTCCTGTCAAAGTATGCCCTCTGTAATAGCTTGAATTATACAAGTTTCCTGTTTTGCATGGCAACTACCACACGAGGCTTTTTGTTTGAAATGTTTGAAGGAAATGGAAGACAGAACAATGGACAATGTTCTTCTAACCATCTCCAGTTTAGCAGATGTATATGCATCTCGTGTATATTATGTTTTGTTGTAACGGGTTAAATGTTTAGTCCATCCACCATTTTTATGATCATCCATACATCAACCTTAATCTTCTCAACCTAACCTGGAATTGGTATTTTGGTTAGTTGCACACTTCTCTGCAGGAAAGAGTTTCTCAGTTGAAACCAGTAATGTTCTTATGAAGTATGCAGATTATTTACTACCATTAATGTTGATATAATAAATGTTTATGACTTTTAAGAGAGTACTCTTGACTGGGTTATCTTTTGAATTGGAATAGGATCCTATTTTTAAATCTCAGGTTATGAAGGTGACTTTGATTTTGGGCTTGTTTTTTTCAATTGCATTAAATGCTTGGGATGCATATTTAAGCTACTAATTATTGTTAATATTTATATAACGAAATACAACTACAAGCCCTGGTTAGCTACCTTAATTGGTAGCAATGGTCTTCTGTGTTTATTATATTATCAGTACCGAAAACCTGAATGGACCATGTGAATCTGAGGTCATATAACCATGAAGTGGACGTGAAACCACTTCCACTTTCCATTTGTGGCAAGTGCCCATGTTCTTTTCTTCTCTCCACTGGTCTTTTTCAATGGTGAGCTGGTGATATAGTCCTAATGAGATATATTCCACAATATCTCTTCCAAGCCCTTTATAGTTTTTTCTTTTATTTTTTTTGCATAACATAATGAAATGTTAGTTGTAAATGGTAATCATTTCGAGAGAGACAGAAAATGAAGGAAAAGCATGAATAGAGAGGGCCAGAGTAAGGAGGTCTGTAGCTATTGAATTCAAGACAAAAACTTAAAAGAGGAGGGGACCATTGGAGTAGCCTTCCTTGTCTAGGATTGATGACATGTGATGTCTGACCATTTTCTAGTTGCCCCCAAGAAATAGAAAGAAAGAGAACTCTGACTACACTGCAACTTCTGGTTTTCTTAAAATGTTATACGTTAAGCGAAGGGGACCAAAACGATCTCTATTTTCAATCCAGCTGATAAGGAAGAAGGATAGAGTTTAATGTTTTTGGGGCTTACCTTTTCTAGCTTGGTAGCAACCCTCTGGATTTGATCTTCTTGATGGATATGCCAGATTGCTTGAACAAGTTTTAGCAAATTTTGGTGGTGGTACATTGTAACTTTGTTACTTTATTTTGGTGCAGATAGTTACTTATATTACTGCTCATGGACTGATGATCCTCTGATCATTAGTATAGTTGCTGATTGACAGGAACTGAAGATCCTATGTTCAAAGAACAATTTCTACTCTTAATTCAGACTTTAACTGACAAAGTAATGTTCAAAATGGAAATCTAAAGCCTTGGTGGTTCAATTTAAACTTAGAAACATTCATGGCGAACGACACAGAATCTCTACCTAGCTTCCATAAAACTTGCTTATGTTCAGAGTTTGTGAGATCCAACTGGACACAAGTTGTCAGTATTTGGTTAATCAGTGGAGGTCAAGGTTCATATTATCCAAATTACAGCCTCAAGGAAGCTGAAAACTTCGGTTAAAAGCATCTATCAGTCGATAATTAAGTAGTTCAAATAACTAAACCTTATACTGTTTCCATAATAATGCTAAAACTTGAAGAGTACCCTTTATTTCTGTGTCTTAGAAGACGAATAGATTCATGTCTTCACTAATGCTAACACCTTCTTGTACCCTTTTTCTTTAATGCCTAAAAGTGCAATTAGAGCGTTGCAGAAGAATTGAAGTGATGATTTTATGTTTATATAATTAAACTTGAATCATACTTTTTTCTTGGCTGAAATGCATACATATTACGTATAGTAAACATATATAAAATGATGAGAACACTATACAAGACGCCAACTTCCTCCATTGTCGCCATAACTGAGTAATGGAGCTTTCTAGCCAATTGTTAGCTTGTCGGCTGTCTTGGAATCAAGTTCCTTGTTAGGACAAGGAAAGATAGAGAAATGTTAATGAAGTGAATAAATCTCATAACTTGACATCAGAACACGACAAATTTTAGATATGTTTAGTAATTTTAAATTTAATAAAAATAAATTGATTTTTTATAATGTGATTTATGATTAATTTGCTTTGAATATTAGTAAGAATTATGACTGATATAATTTAATAATTTGATGTATTTTATCTTTTAAATAATTTTAAAAAATTTAATAATTATCTAAGTAATGTGAAGAAGAACTTACCGAAATCTGTTGCTCTTACTTCCTTTATATACTAGATTATCTCATTTATATAATGTAAGTCGCAATTATAATTCTTAAAAACGCTCATTCAAATCACAATAGTAATCTCTAAAGATACTCAATCAAATTATAATCTTTAACCATCCCTCTCAAGTTGGAGCAAATAGATCATATGCTCCAAGCTTATTACATAGTTGTGTTACACAACTTTCAATCAAATACTTGGTAAATAGATAAGCTAATTGGTCCTCAGACTTCACATTAGTTTTTATAACATTTTGTTAAGCCTTCTATTCGAAAAAGTGATAGCTTACCTCAATATACTTTGTCCTTTTATGAAAAACAATATTAGAAGCAATGTAAATATATGCTTGATTATCACAAATTAGCTCCATAGGTTGTGTTAGCTGATATCCAAGTTCTTAT